>VZRO01004947.1:546910-601348 GCA_013397915.1 Daphoenositta chrysoptera | reverse complement strand
GCAGGTATGGGATGGAGCCTGGATCCAGAAGGGGGGGGGACAGCCACACTCTCACCTGCGCTTCTCAACACCTGCAGACAAGCTAAGAGGGATGTCTGAGCTGCATGAAAAAGGGGGTGCTGGAAAGGAAAGGAAATGTTCTTTGTTTTAGGAGTAGAGGTAAGAAACCCCCTTTGGGATCCTGCTAGCAAGGTTAACAACTCAACTTCAGATATTTTGGGAAAAAAGCCTATTGCATGGGACTGATGTTCTTTGAGGGCAGCAGCACCTTCCTGCACCTGGGCTGCTCATCATTTTCCCTGTCTGCCCAAGCAACTCACCTCTGATTTCCTAGGAAATAAAATTATGAAATTCAACAGGCTCAGTGAGTACAAAACCCAACAGGGTGTGCAAGAAATACCCGTGCAGTCACAGTCACATGCCCAAGAGCACTGAGCTTTTAAAAATCTTGGTCATTGCTCTGAACTTAGCAAAATCTGCTTGAAAGAAAACATCTGGAAACACCAAAAGAAGCACAACTGTACCTCTCTGAAGGGACAATGGGGGTTTCCTCTTTTTCCCACTACGTGTTCACACCTTCAAGGATGGAAGGCCCAACAGCAAAAGAAGAACCCCAAAATGCTGGAGTGCAGTTTACCAGTTTTTCTATCACGTGAAGGGATGGGGAAATGGGGAGAGGGAGAAGTCAATCATTTTCTAAACCTTTGCAAAAGTATTTCATGAACAAACAGTTGCTCCATTTTATACCCTGTAAAGGTAACCAATTTTTCTCCCCGAAGTTCTTATTTAAGGTTTTAATATGAGGCTTAGCAATCACACATTGATTTAATTAAACTAAAGTCTCTTTGCTGGCTGATCTGACCTTTTGCTCTGAACTATGGTCAACATCAAATGGTCAACATTTAAATTTTGCATGTGTTTCCAATAGTAACCCTACCCATTTAAAACAAAACTAAACTAAAGCAGTCTTCTGGGTTTAGGGTCTTCAGACAGGAATTTAAGGTGCAGTTGTTTCTACTATCACAGAAACCTGATGAATCCAGCAATTGCTTTAACCTCTCTTCCTACAGCTGAGCCACATAAATCCCTTCTCCTCTGTCAGCTTCCTTTGTGGACCCTTCTCTTCCCCCAAAAACGCCTCCTTTGGGGGGACCTGCCAGTTCCTGTGCTGAAGTTATTCACAGCACACAGCTTTTAGGACACTACATCATCACCACATCGGGGATCTCACGTCCACCTTCAGTTAGCAAGTCAGTATTTATTTCATCTTCCTTTCCTGTTCGCTGCACAAGGGAGAGGGGCAAAAGCCAGAGGAAAGACAGGAGCCAGGGGAAGTTGTCTTTCAAAAAAGTACTAACAAAAGGGTGGGGTTTTTCCTTTTCTTTCCTAAGTAGCTCTGTTTTCCCAGTATTCAACCACAATAAAGGCAGGTAAAAGTGCACGAAGATAAGAGTTCATGAGAACAGATAATGGTGCAAGTGCTGGGATAACTAAAATAGCTCAATAAAGCAGCCTAAGCAGACTCGCTGTTGTTTCTGACTAGTTCTGGCACACTCCCCTTCCCAGACACAGTAAGAACTGCAATAAAAGGGCATTTCAGCAATGAAGAGGTCAGGCAGAACATTTAGTTCCTAACTCACCTATTTCTAAAGTATGTGAAACAACAAAGATTTTGTTAGAAGATAAAAATAGTAAACAAAGGAACTATTCTAATTTACTGGTTTTTCATTGCACATATCCAAGAAATATTCACTCAAAATCCACATACCTGCAAGGGACTAAGTTGACCTGTGTGAAACCTTTAAATCAGATATTTCCTAGCAGAGAACAATCACTCAGGAACTTCACCCCTTAGAAAAGGGAGAGGTGAAAAGACTCTCCTGATCCCTTTAATTCTAAGAAGAGAGGAGAGAAGGTTTCTTCTTATTTAAAATACATCATCAAGACCCAAAAATAAAGTTATTTGTCCCCATAGCCAAGCACACAGCTTCATTCATCTCTAGTGGTACCTGACCCAAACAACACTTAAAAACACATTTACTTCCTTTACAACTACTTACCTCTGTCTTTCCACACTGTCCTCTCACCATAAAGAGTCTCTTTTAGGTGTCTGGGAGTTGGAGCAGTTGGACAGCTCCAACAACTCCTCAGCAGAGCACAAACACCCTCTCATCCAGCTCTGGGGCAAGTTCTGGCTCATGAGGTGGTCAAGGAGAGCCGCAGGTTGTGCCCACACCAAGCTGACCTGAGCCTGTTTCAAACAGGAAATCAAATCCTCCAGGCAAAATTTGAGGCCTTTCAAGGGGGAGGAGGCAGGGAATAAACTTCTGTTAATTTAATTATTGGTCCTATTTGAAATGCCTGTGTCCCTGCCCTTACCTGCCTCCCTCAGCCACGGGCACTTGGAGGAGGTCAAGGAACACAAATCACCTGTGTGAAGCCACTCAAGCCTTGTGCTCTGGGGGTGTTGAGGCAGAGGAGCGCAGGTGTCACCACAGGTGACCAGAGTGCCCCATGTGAGCCTTGGGCCATGGCCCGAAGCTCGGGTGGCTCCTGCAGGTGTCCTGGCAGAGCTGCTGTCCCCTCCCAGCATCACGGGCTCCTCTTTTCTCTCCACACAAAACCCCCTCAGTTTTCAAATAACGCAGCAAATTTACTGGTTTTTCATTGTGCCTCACGCCTCTCCTCTGTGCTTCCCAACAAAGCTGCTTTGTCTCCTTTGCACTTAACAAGACAAAGAAGATGGTTAACAAGAACTTTTGCAGATATGTTTTATTTTTATTTTTAAGACCTTCGGAAGCCAACTCATCTGCTCTCATGGGCTTCTTGCTGATATGTCTCACTTTATTAGTGACTTTGGCCTTGAGTGTCTCAGCTGTTTGATCAATACTGCAGGGGGTCAGTGATATTTTCTCACTTTTAGTGTCTCGCTGCCTTTAACTTTGTCACCTGATGAACAGCGCTACCCCTGGAACGCTTATCTCGTATCGATTTTCTCCAGGCTCCTGCTGCATTTCCAGCTGTCCCACCATTTCCCTCCCTGTCACCACATGCCCATTTAATGTTAACTTATCCCCTTTCTCCCAGGCTTTTCATTCTTGCAGGGTCTTTTGCCTCCTCCCCCCTGCCCAACAGCAGATTGTCAAAAAAACAATTTCCTTTTTTCACCTGACTCATTGTTATCCTTCAGCCGTTCATTGTTTGTCAGCGGGTGCCCGTGGCTGGGCTGGGGAGAGGGGCTGAGCTGGAGCAGATCTTTCAACCCGGGCTGAGGGCTCGGATTTACCACAAAAAGTTTGTCTCCCTCACCAATAGAACTTTTCCTCTCAGCTCAGCAGCTCAGAAAGCAAAACAAAATTATTTTTGCACAGCGAGGTAGGACAAACAGCACTGTTTAATAACTTCTAAATTATTTCAATTTAAAGACCAAAGGTGGTTTTGGGGAGCACTGGAAAGCAGAGCCCTCCTCAGGGCATGGAGTGTTGACTCCACTGTGCCTGGCCACAGGATGGAGGAGCCTCTCCAGCCACATCTCTGGAAGCAGGGAGATGGTTTCAAAACTGGCAAGGTGCTGCCTGAAAAGAATCAGCTCATTCCATGCTCAATTTCTGAGAAATGCACCCAGGTACAGGAAGAACCACTCCTGCAAAAAGGCTCCTTTTCACAACCCTGGGCTTTCTGCCCTGTGCACTTCACATGTGGTAAGGGCAGAGCACTGTTCACATCTTAAGGTGAGAGTGAGAGAATAATTTCTAGTGAGAGAACCGTAGAAATGTACCTCAATTTAGAAATAACTAAAAGCAAACCGAAGTAATTCATCTAGAAATAAAAACAAAAAATAAATTGTAAGATCCAAACTGGTATTTCTGATTGTGCATTCCAACAGAAAATTAAAAAGTACAAGATGTTTCACCTGATACTTGACATGTAAAAGTCGAGTTTATGAAGGAAAAAGAAGCAATGATTTACATAGTTCTATTTTCAGTCACATAGATGGGAGTCCATTGGTTTCAGCAGAGCAGATCTAACAGGTTTCCACGTTGTTTCCCTGTTACCAACTCTGATCTTTAGCCTTTCAAAGTCCTGAGCTCAGGGCTGGAGAGATGGTGAAAGACATTTGCTTACCTTGTTCTACTTTTATTGTATGTCATTGGCTCGAATTACTCCATTTTTAGGCAAATAGTTCAGTAAATCCTAGGGAAACTACTCCACTGCCTGCATTAACATAAGGACAGTCCTCTGCAGTACTGAGCCCAACATTTTCCTGATTTATACCTTTTGAAATGTTTCTTTTCAATGACCACACCACCCTTTAACAGCTGAGTATCTCACCACGGGTTCAAATGCTGCCAGTGCAATCCGGGGCACTGAGCAGTGACTGGGGCTGGATCATCCCCACATCCAGGAATTGCCAGAAGGGAGAATTTATTTGTAGCCCAGCCAGCTGAACCATCCCTAAGGAAGCTGGGGCCGGGGTGAAGGCGGTGATGATGATGGTGAAGGAGGTGATCACCACGCTGCAGATGAAGCAGCAGGGCTGCCCAGTGTTGCCCTGTCTCTTGCAGTTTTCGATGTGTTGATTCTTTGATAAAGTTGCTCACACACTTTCTGTGAACATAGCAATGTTTTAGTTAACTGTAACTTTAGTTTACATTCTTTTCTCCTGGGTGGAGAATGTGTGATGGACTATTCTGTGAACCTGTAAAGATGGAGGAGGTGGTAACACTGACCTCCAATCCACGGTTGTTCCTAGAAACATAGAAATATGTAAAGAATGAACAACCAGGCCCTCTTTTCCTTCTGGCCTGGGACCTGTAAAGAACTCGGTTTCAGAGGGCTTCTTTGTGGCCTAGACCCACAGCCCAGAGCATGCAGGAGGGGCAGGGAACAGTTTTTACCAGTGCAGGGCTCACAGAAGCTTTTTCCCCTCTGGGACTGGCGGGACAGGGATCACAGGCAGGCAGCACACACTGCCCAGAGGGACAGCAGAGTCCCGGGGAGAGGAGAAGAGTGCAGTGGCCAGGGCTGCTGGCATCCCCTCCCACGGTGCTCCCCAGGATGCTCCCAAGTCCCTTCGACAGAAGCCACCCGGTCCCAAAGGAAGCCAGGACAGGTCTCACCTCTCCTCTGCCCCTGTGCTGGGTGAGGACAACACACACGTGGATACTCGTGTGTATATGTCCAGCAAAAACCAACAGTAAGGTTAGGACTAAGTCTATTGTCCATGGGTGTTTGTGGCAGCTGTCTCGACATCTTCAGTGTCATGCTTTGTTGTAAGCTACATGGACAATGCATAGGGTTTGTTAGTTAATAATAGTGGTAAGTTTTTACATTTTTGTTTTATTTTTATTTTAAATTTTATTTTTGGTTGTGTGGGGGGTAAATATTAGGTGAGTTTGGGTTTATTGGATGGTGTTGTACGTGTTTTAAGGTGTGATTGTGATTTTGGCAAATTCAGGGAGTTGTTGTTAAAATGTTTGTTAAATAAAGGATAAAATAATGATAAAATTATCAATGTTTGTTGTGTGATAAATAGGGGGAAAATAGAGGAAAGTTTGATGTAAACAAACAAATGATAAATATTTGGACAATGTAGGGTAGTCTACCTATTTATTTTGTTAAAATGACGAAAATTTAACGAAAATAAAACGAAGACTAAAAAAAGGATAAAAATTTGAGGTTTAGGTGAAAATTCCTACAAAGTAGAGAAAAAAAAAATATGTCCGCCAACCATTACACCATAAGCTACTATATAGGTGGCTGGGGACCCACCATGAATGTGGTCAAAGTGCATCAGTGTTCAATTATGAGCCGACCTTATCCATTAAACCGTGACATTTGGTACTCACCTGCGGGCAATCGAGCCGCACGACGGCCAGGGCTGCGGGCAGCTTGGCCCTGCCCTGCTCGTGGGGAGCTCGCAGACCCCTGGGCTCTTCCCGTGCCTCCCCCGAGGATGGCAGAGGATGGGGCTGCAAGGGGCACCGCAGGCCCCCGTCCCACACTGAGCCCTTCCCGGGCAGCTTCACCCCCTGCCCGCCCCTCAGCGAGGGGCACGGCCCTGCACAGCCCTCAGCCCCTGCCATCCCACCCTGATTTAACCTCCACGTGCTCCTTTACTCATCCAACGAGTTTATTCCTTGGTCAGGTGCGGCCTCAGGCCGGAGTGCTGCGCCGGGGCAGGCGGGGGGATTTATTGCGCTGACAGGTTCATCCCTCCAGCGATGTTCATTTATGCAGAATCCCCTCTCCTGGCGTCCCCGAGCACGAGTGGAGGCAGCGGCTCCGGCTCAGAGCGAGCCTGCATTGCCCTCCTGCGGCCAGCACCCGGCCGGAGCCCGCACATTAATCATAGCAGCGGGAGTGTAAAATTCAATTTTACCTCTCCATTCATTCTGAGATGAGTTGAAGGCCGGCCTTGTACATATAAACCACACTTTACTTCATCAGAGCCCTGGTAACAAATGGAGTGTCTTCTTCGGGGAGTTTAACCATCAAAAAACACCGCGCTGTTTAATTCCACGCGTGCCGAGGGTCAAAGAAGGAGCTCTTGGCATCAGCAAATGCTTCAGCCCTCAGCTGCGCAGTAAACTATGTTTTAGAGATTGTTCCTCAATACGAAATGATCAGTCCATTTATCTGCTAAAGCAGCCTGTCTCTTTGTTCAGTCTCCCAATATTTTTTCCGCTGACCTGATCTGGACAATAAACCAAAGTCATCTTAAGATATTCACCGTTCAATTTGTTCCTTGAGTGCCTCCGGGCCCGGCTGGCCCTGCTGTCAGCATCCCAGGCTCCCCAGCCTTCACCATTAACCCCAGGGCCTGTGCCAGGCACCCCTGGCCCCGGGGCTCTGCCCAGCTCATGGGGCTCTCATGGTGCCGGGCACCAGTCCCAGCTCCTGCCGTGCCCCAAACCCCCAGCCCAGCACCCCTCTCACACCAAATGCACCCCAGCACTCGTAGAAGGATTTGGGGCTCTCTGTGAAGCTGCTCGTGCAGAGCTGCAGCCACAGTCCTTCCCCAGGGGGCTGTGATGATGGTTTTTACAAGGGGGAGCTGATCTGTACTCGGGGGGTGCCCAGGGCCCCCCTTTGCACCCTGACCTCTTTCCTGGAGCTGGTGAGTGCCACCACTTCCAACAGAAGAGGGCTCGGAAGTCCCACCACAGTTTGAGTGAATGCATCTGAGCCATCATGCAGGGCAGGAATTTATCACTTATCTCCTCCTGTAGCTGGAGTTGTAGCTGTTTTGCAGCCGTGTTTTGGTGCAGGAACTCTCCCTCCCTGCAGTTCTTTGCACACTCACTAGCAAAGGCCAGGGAAATGTGCCTGTGCCCCTCTGCCTCAGATGGGGATGTAACTCGTGCACAGCCAAATCACTGCTGGCCATCAGCATCTCACTGGTGTCTGACTTCTGGGCTTCCACTTTTGGAACTGGTTTTCCTCTCTGCTCATCACTTTATGGGAGGCTTTTAGAAACTCAGTTCCTCAAGAGGTTTCCCAGTAGCTCAAAGAGCCGAGCTGCCACTGGCACTACACCTCAGACTCTTCTCCCTGGCTATCTCGGGTATCTCAGTTAGCAAACGGGGTGCCATGCACCTTATCCTTTGGCATCAGCAGTCCCCCTGCACTGTGTGGAGGATCAGACACCTACACAAGGCTGTGGTGTCCAGTGCAGGAGCCAGACACCCCAAAGTCAGCCCTCACAGATCCCTGACTCACGCCCAGAGCCCTTTCATGCACGTAGCTGTAAATAACTAATTCAAGTTTACACTACAGTGATGGAGGGATTTAATCTTTAAAGATGTTAAAAGAGCTCCCAAACCACCGAACCATCCTGGATGCACAGACAAGATGCTGCCCAGAAAAGCTGCTCCTTATAATCATTAATTTTGATTCACTTGCCATTTTTCATGACGTGTTTGCCCGGTGTTGCTCCATGAGCAGCCCCAGATCATCTCTCCAGCATCAGGGAAGCAGCAAGATTTTAACAGCAGCCTGCTGGCAGCAGGAGCTTTCTCAATGCCTCCCACCTTGGCTGTGCCACGCCAACCCTTCAGCCAAAACAACACCGGCCTGCAGGAGCAAATGAGAGATGCTGGAAGTCTCTAGAAGGGCATTTTCATTTCACTGAAAGCCCCAGTGAGTTGCAGTGTTTTGAGTGTGTGTCTGTGCCAAGCTTGGAGAGACACCTCAACAGCTGGGGAGTGGCACACAGTGCCAAAATCTTAATTTGTGGGTTTTTTCACTGAAAACTTTCATTAAAAAGGCTTTGATCTTTTTCCCAAGGAAGATTCTAACCCTTTATCCATATTTTGAATTTTCACCCTGCTTCTTTCACATTTTTTTGAGCAGAAAGGGAAGGGAAACAAGCTTCCTTCATAGGTCTGCATCTTTCTGCAGTGGAAAAGCACAGCGAGGGGAGGTCTGTGGCAAAATACTTTCTGCCATTCAGCCTGAGAGAGTGAAGTGAGGAAAAAAGTGCAACTGAAATCAAGCACAGCATTTAAAGATCAGTCAGCACTGAGAAATATCAGATGTCAGCAATCTGCTCCTTCCAGTTTTAGAGAGAAGAGTTTGCTCTCAAACCATCTCAGCCAGTTTTGGTGACAAAATTCCAAACACGCAAACCCACTTGCCAAAACCATTTTTGCCTTCCAGAAAGCATCGTGTTTGTGGGTGTCAATAAATCTGACAGACACTGCAGTCTCCTACTGCTGTAGGAGATAAAATTTCACCCGTATTTACACTTCAGTAAAATGAACTACAAGTGGATTTACCCAGAGAGACACAAAGTCAACAGCAAAATTCGCATGTTCCAGATCTTTCTCTTTCCAACCAAAAAGTCGTTCCAGAATAAAATTCTGGAGGGAGGAGGTGAATATACAATGTTTATCTACTAACTTTGGTAAAAATACACAAAGCAGCCTGCTCCAAAGTTGTCTGTAGTGCCTCTGGAGTCCTTGAAGGTGTTTTTCCCTGGAGAACCCACCTTGGGAGGACCTGTGGTGGTGACAGGCACTGTGCCTGCCTCCGTGGCTGTGCCCTGGGCAGAGCTCTGTCAGGCTCAGCTCCTCTCTCCTCTCACTGCACCTGATGCAGGAATTCTGGCAAAGCCTAAAACTCCTGTCTTGCCAGAAGTTATTGCTTGCTTAGGTACAAGGGCTCCTGGAAAGTTTCCAAACCCTAATGGGAACTTCACTGGAATGACTGAGTAGTGGGTTCCCACATATTTCAGCCTCCCCAGTCCCTGAGATTTCCTCCTACAATACATCTTCTCTCTGTATTCCACTCCTCACACTCACAAGACAACCCTTAAATAGACTCAAGAGGACTTTGTGACAAAGGGACAAGAATTAGGAGGTGTCTGTGAAAAGCTTTTGGATGAAGAGCAGCAGGAGGACATTGAGCAGATCCAGAGCAGCAGCTGCTCTTACCAGCACGTACCAAGCCCTGCTGCCTTCATTCCCTGCTTAATGAGGAGTGCTTCCCACTTGGAAATCCTCACTCATCCTCACAAGCCTTCCTGGTGGTGCAGCACATCCTCAGGAGGCCTCCAGTGGTGCTTAAACTGAAAGGTGCAACGATGAAAAACAGCAAGGGCACCAATACCCCCAGAGAAACCTGCACAGAGTGGGCTGCACGCTGCTCACCTGCTGCTAATCCTGCTCACAACGTGGCACCAGAGGGGACATTTGGAGCAGGGGTTCACGAGGTTTGAATGGAGCCATCTGCCATTTCTAGAATTCACCTAACATTAGCCTTTTCCGTGTATATTTTGTGGGCAGGACGAGAAACAGAACTAAACATGAGTCTTGACAGCTGCTTGGAAAATCAGTGCCAGGGGATGTGGGCACCTTATCAGCAGCACCACGCGGGGACCCTTGGGCAGACAAAGGGGCAGTGACAGCCTGGTTCCCCTCAGCACAGCAGGAGAGACGTGCCCTGCTGCCAACACGAAGCACACAGACACAGACACCACCAAACCTGCCTCCTCCTCTCTGGGCTGAGCCCTGCAAGGCAGATCCTGGGTCCAAACCCTGGCCTGCCTCCCCACCACGATGGTGCTCAGACAGACAGGCTGTGAAGGCAGGTTTTGGAGCAGAGCCAGGATTGCCCACCTCTGGAAGTGCTCGGGTGCAGCAGGTCCCCTGCTCACAGCTGCAGTGGAATCACTGGCAAAGAAAGTGCAGGAGGAATCACTGCAGGAGGAATCACTTTCTGCTTCTCTGTCTAAACCAAGAGGCTTAAAGTTTTCTCTGGCTGATCCCTCAAAACTGTAACACGCTGCTTTCCCACCCGTGCAATGCAAAGGGTTAAATCGGCATCAGCTGCAATTTCCAAAAAACCAGATTTTGAGTAAGACAAGGCACTTGTTCAACCCTGCTGCGGTTCTGACACACATCCCCTCCGTGTGCCAGGCTGCCCAGCATCCCCAGGGAGCTGCAAAGAGCCTTCCTGGTGTCCTGACTGCTCTGGCAGCTCCCCATGGCCATCCCTGTTTCACTGTCCCAGCCTGTCTTTACACCCCGAGCTGCCTCTGTGATCGATGCCTCCCACCAGCAGTGCCAGCCTGTGCCAGCACAGCAGCAGGGCCGGGCAGATCCTGCTCCCTGTGGCAGAACTGAGCATGATCCTGCCTCCTCCAGGTCCCAGCACATCCCAAAGGGTCCCTGCCCTGCCCTGGCTGCAGCAGGATCTTTGCACAGCTTATGAAACCCTGGTATCCCACCAGACACCAAAGGGAGAAGCAGCAGGACTTCCTCAAAACCTGGCTCATGGAAGATGTTTCCTGACATCAAACCATTCCCTGGCTGATGGGATCCTCTCTCTGCCAACAGGCATCTGCAATAAACAATCTATTTCTTGGCCTGCAGGGAACCAAGAAGCTGTTGTGATTTTTTGCTGTCTGTCCTGCTCTGTCTCCTGTCAGTTTTGACTTTCCCAAGCACAGCAGTACAGGATGGAAAGCCTGCAGGGATCTGCTGGGTGATCCCAGGCCAGGTGGGAGAGCCTGAAGGGGCCTTGCAGGCAGAGGCTGCACAAGCAAAGCAGGACTCGCTGAGGGAAAGCCACCCTCTGCCAGGCATCTGTGGGAGACCAGAGACACCCCAGGGATGGGAAACATCCTCTGACTGCTTCTGCCTCAGCTTTTCTCCCCTCTGCCTCTCCCTGCAGCACCCAGCCTGGGAGGAGAGCACAGGGAGCAGCCTCGGACCTGGGAAAGCAAGGAAACAGCAAGGGTGGGATGTGCAGCTGCATCCAGCTGCAAACATCTCCCGATCCCACAGGGAACTCATCAGCAGGGATTTCCTGGAGTGGTGCTCCTGATGCTGTGTGCACTCCAGGAACTGTAAGGGAGAGTTCAACTAAATCTGAAAGACAAATGCATTTAGTTATTTTAAATTCTAACTGTTATTCTAGAAAGGAGAAAAGAGGGATTTTTTTTTCCAGGCAATTTTTGATCGCTCATAATTGGCAACACAGCCAAATACAAGCCCTGCATCTCTCAGCCTTGCACATCCACAGCCCTGCAAAAGCCAGTTCTGGAATGGAGCAGGAAGATATTCCTGCATCCTCTGAGACAAATCACATCTGCCACGCTGCCACAAACAGAACAAGGGGATTTTTTGGTTTGGTTTGGGGTTTTCAGGGGTTTTTCGCACTAAACTGTTAATTTTGTTTATTACAATAGTGGCTAGAATCCAACACAGCTCAGTAGTGAATATGAAGTGTGGACAAACTGCCATTTTTTATGACTCAGAGTTTAAGTGAAAGAACCACTACAGAATTTACTGGCTGGGATTTTTGGGGGTTTTTTAGGGTATTTCATTTGTTTGCTTTTAAACTAGCAGGACACTCAGCCCTCTGGGCTGTTCACTCATCTCTGCACTTTAAATACTGCCTTTATCCCGCAGCCACCAACAGCTTTTTCCTTTACCCTTTCTCATCCCACTTACCATTAAACTAATTAAATGTTAAAACCGAAGAATAAGGGAAACTCTTGAAGAATTGGCCAATTAGTTTTTCCCCAAGACACTTCTTGAAACCGGTGCCTGCCATCTACTGGCACTTTTCTCAAAATGCAGCCAGTTTTGAGCCAAAAACCAGATACAAGAACAGTTTTTCCACAAGCTACTTAAGGTTCATGTTTATTCCAAGCCCCAGCAGAGGCATTTACTCTAAATGCTGAGCTGTGGCGTTGACTTTCTTTGCCAATTGTTGATTGTATGATCACTTGATGGCGATAACATTATTAAATTAGAATAATAAACACTGGTTCCAGGTTGCTCTCAGTAAAATTGCCTGAGCCCAGTGACAGCAGAATCCCGGGATGAGCACAGTTATCCACGATGCTCCCAAAATAAGGGATTCTGAAAGGCTCTCTGCTTCCCTGCTCCCCTCTCTCCCTCCTTCCCTACAACCAAGGCTCCCAACTTTTAATTACTTGTCTCTTTCTTCAGCTTAACCAGAAAGGGTTGTGACTGTTTCCCCATTAGTTTATCAGAATGACTTTTAATCCATAAGATGGGAAATATATTCCGATTAATATTTTCTTGGCTGAATCTTTATTCCAGTTGAGCTTCATCTTCTTCTAGAGCTGACAATTCTGAAGTCCTGAGTAGAAACCCTGACAGCACTTTCTGAGGGGCTTGAGGAGTGCACCTTTTTTTTTCCACAGTCACTTGATATCAATTTACTTTTTAAGTAATCTATCTCCTTGCCAACAGTGAAATGACTTCTATTCCAAGCAGTACTTTGATTCAACAGGCTGATATTTTAACCTCATTCTCTAAAAGCCAGCGTTTAAACCCTTCAATGTTTCATAAACTCCTGACAACCATCTTCAAATGACTCCAACCTCCCCCACAAGAGCCTGTTTATGCAGCAAAGAGCCACCAAGGCAGTGACCCAGCTCCTTACACAAAGCTATTTAAAGCAGAATGCTCTGTACAAATCTAGCAGCAAGGTGGATGCCAAAGCTTTACAAAATAAAGAGATTTTCAGGGTTTTTTAAGTTTTCTGTCTTCTAACACCTCCGAAGGGCCCACACCTCTGATGCGAGCAGTGTTTTCTCTCTAAAGGTGACCTTAGTCTGGATCCTAAAAACTTATTCTTAGCCTGCATCTCTAGTATAAAGTCTGCCTGCTCTGTGTGTGGTGATACCTCAACAGTTTGTAAAACTGCTAAAAAGACAAGTCCCAATTTCTTTTTTTTTGTTTATAAAGACCTGCTGCACTGATTTTTACAGAAGAACGATGGCTCACAGCATGTGACAAAGCTTGCACATGCCTGGGCTCTGAACTCAGCAGGAATCACAAACATTCCTAGAGGAAATTTTGCAGCTGTGCAGCCAGGTAAAAGAAAATCTGGACAAGAGAGGTCTCCAGAGCCACCTGAAATTCTCAGAGCTGGCAAATGCAGTGGCCACCCCCCGGCAGCCCAGCCCAGCCCAGCCCCCTGGGAACCACCCCCTGCTCAGGCCAAAGTGATGCATTCCCAAACTTCCTCAATTCAATGGTTTTATTTTTCTTAAGAATACTTCCAGAGGACAGAGAAACACAGACAGCTGACAAGTCTTCATATTCAGTTCTTTCTCTGATCCTTTAAGAGAAAAAAACCTGCAAATTGAATCTTTTCAGTGAGTTCCAACACTGCTCTCAGCTCTGGCTAGGAGACAGTCCCTGCCCCGAGGAGCTCCCACTCTAAGAGAGTAAAACAAAGGTGAGGGTCACAGGGACAACAAGGAGGAAGGTGACACAGTTTTCATGCTGCTGGTGCCACTCCTGGAGACTGGTACTTGTGTTTGTGCTGGCAGTCAGGATGGACACGCTGGGGATACCACAGTGCACTGGCACAACGTGTTCTCTCTGCAGGTATTTGGAAGGGACAAGGTAAAGAAGCTCTCAAGAAAGTTTTCAAGGCAGTCCTGTGATGAGGAAGGCATTTGTTCTATGTAGAAATTTTTGCCTATTTACATCCTTTTTTTTTAAAGAAGAAAATAAAATCGTTAATATGCCAGAAACACATTCTTCAAATCAGCTGAATTACAAAAATAAAATTTTCAAGTGATGTCTTTCTAAAATAAATATCAATAGGTAAAAATGGAAATAAATAAATACATGTATCCAAGCTATCTTGTTACAACACAAACAAGCATAATTCCTTACTGAAAAGTAGCCATGGAATCCTGATTAAAGCAGCAACTGTTCAGAGCATCCTTCTCCTCAATAACAGAGGAAAACGAGTCCCAAGCAGTAAAAACCAGATTTGTAATAAAAGAAATAAAAAGGACTGTGTTCCTAATAGGAAAGCACAGAACATCTCCCTCTTTGCTGATCAACAGAGGCTAAAAACCAGAGTTCCATGATGTTCCCCAGATGAAATTTACTGGTATTTCCAAGCAGTGGAAGGTTAACATTTTTTCTCTCACAGGATAAAAAAGAAAAGCAAAGCCCCATTTGTGAACTTGATTGATTGTGAACACACGTTTAGTCCCCTGATTGAGCAGAAAATTAATCCATCTTAAAAAAGAATGAGCTGCTCTTTCTCCCCCTCCCCAAAGAGCCACCCCCCGGTGCAGAACCCAGAGTTTTCAGTACACAGGGGCTGCTCAGCACAGCTCAGCCAAGGGCAGGACACTTTTACTGCTTGGGAGCACAAGCTGCACCAGTTTGGGATGGTCCAACAGAAAATCAATGTTTCCATGGCAGCACCTTGCATGTCAAGGGGCAGGTGATTGCCCTGGGCTCCTGCTGGCAGGAGGCAGGCTCAGTGTGGCCGGTGTAAGTCACAGTGCTCCGGGTGACAGGAGGCAGGGTACCCTACTCCCCACGCCCCTAAGGCAGTACCACTCCAGGAAATCGGCTTCTTTCTTGAAGGTTTCAGGTTTTTTGTGGTCCTGTATGTCCTCTTACTTTTTAAGTTGTTTTTCTACCTATTTAAAAGGAGCAACATGCCCAGATTAATAAGAGAGGTCAAGTAGGCAAAGATTAAAATGGCCACAATGCAAGCTCTAGGTTTACAATGTACTGGTCATGCATAAACCCCTACAGATCCTGGCAGGCATTTAAACATTTAGGTTGATGGAAGATCAAATTGCTAATGAACTGACTGCTGAATGGACTGTAGCCAGCTTGAAATCACTGGTAGGTTCTGCTTCTGATGTCACAACAACTTAAGTCGTGTCAGTGGTCATCTACTTTAGCCCTTTTTGCTTTCAAGGAAAGGTGCTGCAAGAAAAGAAAGGAACAAAAATACTGCTTAGCAGATACACCAAAATCAGAAAATAATCAACTACAATGCTTTCAGTCCTTAATCACAATTTAAATAAATTCCAACAAAAATATCCACACCCATCCAAGCTCTGCTTGTTACTGACACAACTAAAATAAACCCATTAAATAAAACCCCATGTGTAGCCCAAAGTGATATTCTAGGTTGGTATAAAATAACTTCTTCTGCACTAACTGCAAGCATAGGAACAATTTCCTACTGGAAGCAATTTTCCAGGTGTAAAAACGCACAGAAAGATGTGCTTCCAACAATACATCTGCAAAAAACACCAGGAGAATGTACATGAAGGACAAGATTTTAACAACTGTATTAATCCTGAAGTTGCACGGGATCTTTGGAACATCTGTGCTATTAAAGACCTACAAAAATGTGGGATGAAAATATGGAGTTCTGCAAAACTTGGAATGAGAAATAACTGAGACCAAGACCAAGCTGTAGGAGAACATTTTTTCACACAGAGTCCTATTCAGTGGCAATTTGTTTTTAATTTGACACAGAAATAAAACCTTTCCTATTTCAGGAATCTCTTCCTAGCACAAAGATGTATCCTTCAGTAGAAAAAGGGTCTGAATATCTATAAATTAACATAAACCTGTGTGATTTGCAATGGTTCACTTATTCAAATTTTGCATGTATGACTTAAAGTTTTACACAAGAGAAATATTTCTAATTTTCAAACATTTTATAATGACACCCAAGCCTTTTGGCTGATATGGATAACTGACCAGGCTGGAAAAGAGAATTTTCCTCAAAACCAGCACCATCCTTCAGAGCTTCCATTTATTTTAGGATGAAAGCAATGATTAGGTCATTTTGCAAACTGACTTCACTCAATCAAATCAAAAGCATGGCAATGGTAAAAATTAGGTTTTGATGTGATTTCATAGATTACCTACAACAGCAGTTGCACTACCCTGAAAAACGTGTTCCCTCAGCCAGGCAGGCAGCACAGTTCAAGAAAAGTCTTCTTTGCCACCACCTACCTAAAGGAAAACCTCATCCCAAACTTCAGCCCATGGAGAGGACACAATGGGACTTCGTGTGGGTGTGGAATGTTAAATGTAAATCATCTGACATGTAAATATGTGAGTCAAAGGATTAATTATTTCAGGAACAGATTTGTGCTCAGCTCCTTTTTGCACCATGTCTGCAAAGCATCTCCCAGCAGCTGAAGACTCAGGGGTCTGCCCAAAGGGGTCATCACTGCCCTTGGCAAATGTGTTATAGGAAATTATTCAGCTATTTAGTAAGTGTATATATATATATAATAATAATTCCATTTATAGATGGGAATTGTCTGGATAATTGAGATGAATTATCCAAGATGAGCATTAAAAATTCCCTCTGTCAAGTCAGTCACATGAACAGATGCCAAACTGTTGGGAACTGTAACCACAGAGGTGTCCTAAGGTGCTCCATGCACCACAAGATTCTCCATTTTGACAAAATCCCAAGGAAGTGAAAGAAAACAAATCAGATTCTCCAAAAAGTCAAATAGTGTAGCAGATGTATAAATTGGAAACAGACCACCTTTGTCATAGTTCTGATATGAAAATGCATTTTTTCACTCGGATTTTGGAAATATTTTATTAATTTAGAATATAAAGCTCAGTAGTTTGTAATGTCCCATGGGAAATTCACAATTGATCACAAGATCAATTTGGTAATCTGTACAGTATTTACAGGCTATGTGGTACCAACAGCTGCAGCAGAACTACCATTTAGATAATCTTTCATACCAATTCAGTTCTCAGAATGACCAGTGAATAAGTCTGGATTGACAGATTCACATGGGACAGAGCCAATAAAGGCTGGTTACAACTATTAAAAAAACTTGTAAATAAAAGGTATCTGTAACACACACAGCAATTTGCAATAGAAGTTTGCACAAACAGTAGCTGTTCTTTGCCATTTCATATTTGAACAGATCAGAGCTGATTTTCCTGCAGTAAACATGCAGTAAAATGCTCAAAAAAGGCTCAGGATTTTCACAAAGATTTGCAAAGCATGCAAAGGCTCTCCCAAAATTATTATGCAAAGTGTGACCACTGCCCACCTACAGTGCTGCTCAGGGAAGTGCTACCAAGTGCCTATATTGAAATGTAGGATGGCTGAAAGCTTCATTTCCCAAAGTGATACGATGGCAAATGTAACTCTACCAGCAAATGGATCTCACTTTGTAACTCCGAGATCCATCGGTTGGATAATGGGGAAAAACCTTTCATGCATCAACTTAATATCCTCTTCCTTTATATGAACACCACTACAATGAGCAGAGCCAACTTCATTTCTGTCCCAGTGGAGCACACCAAAACATAAACCCTCAGAAAGTTCAGACACAAGAGCTGCTCCCGCAGCAATGGTACCGTTTGGCCTTTTTGCCGATTCCGTACCGTTCCTTGCTGGTAAAAGTGAGGTGCCAGCTCCAGGAGCCAGGAGGATTCAATGGCTGTCACATCTCTCATGTAATATTTAGCAGTCTGGATGACTTCATTGTAGACCACCCTGGGAGAAAGGAGACAAAAATGAACAGTGTTTGCAGTAAAGCAATCAGGGAGAGCTGATTAGCAGAGTACTTAGAGTTTCACACACATGCTGCCAGGGGTGGCACTGACAGAGGGACAAGAGAGTCCTTAAGCTGTAATTCAGCCTCTTGCCTCTTTCTCTCTGGTTGGTCAGAGTTCTCTCCATTGAGACAATCTTTAGATTGCCATGAAAACCACCTCACATACTACCAGACCATATGGATGCAAGGTGTATATGAAATAATGTTTCTCATATTAGGGTCAAGGGGGACTCTCAACTGCTGCTTTGGAAGACAGAATATGGGTTACTCTGTGATATCCTAAGGAAAGATGTCCAAAGCACCAAAGCCCTGGACCCACAACAAGGAGGGCACAAACCCCAGCGTGACTATCCCTGGCGCCAGTCTGCAGACAAGTGAGATAAGCATCAGAGGAAGAAATCAGCTTTAACTCCTGCCAGAACATCTCCTGGGAAGAGATTTAGGTACAGCCAACCGTGTGGACTCATCCCCACTGCCAGCACAGTCAGGTTGCCAGCATGGGCAACCTATTTCTGAGGTCACCTTCAGTAGGGAAGGTCATTTTCCCCAAGGAAGTGCAAACCCTGCACTGAAGGGGTAGCTACCAAATCCTTAAGTCACTATCTGCCTTCTATACACAGCAGAGCTGCAAACACCTGAGGTTTGTGGTTTCTCATTAATTGATATTTTGCTCTCAAAAGCAGAGAGGAAAGAGTCCAAAATTCCCTTTGCCAAATGCAGCCTGAGACATGGCAACTAACACAACTGACATCAGAGGAAAACAAACCAGAATGAGAACATATTTTCTACACATCTGTAGCAGACAGAGAACCCTCAATAGAGGATGGCTGCCCAGGCTGCAGCAGCACTGAAATTCAGGTTGCTAAGTTAAACTCCTGTCTGACAGCATGCCATGACACCAGGCCAAGCTGATCCTCCTAAGGCTCAGCAGCAGGCAGTGAAGGACGAAAGTCCGAATACTTGAGGCTGATCGTGAGAGTTGACCTGAGAGTTAAAAACACATTTCTGTTTGTTATCTGAGTCCCTCTGACCTGCAAATGGAATGATCATATCCCAACTAATGGGAAGTATAACCAGTTCTTCCCTCAATCTGCTGGACAGCCATAACTTTTCACATCATGCATTTTATGTGTAAGCCCTTTCCCTGCAATCCGTTTGCCATTTCTGCAGCACCTGTTTGACAGGATATTTCCTTAAAAGGCTCAATAAAAGTAAATTAGGCCTATCTCTGTTTAGGTACAGAGACCACTTGGAGAACAATCTGCAGTGCAAGATGTGGTGCCCACTAAACAGGGTCACCTGGCTCTGCTTTCCAGCCTCTGCAGGTTCCTTTGGCAGCAAACATCACTCTATTTCCCTGATTTATTTGGATACTCCCTACAAAATGTTGCAAAGGAAATGCCATTTGCATTCTCTCTGTGGGAACTATGACCTTCTACATCTATTCCTCCACTGATGGAGAGAAGCAATTCAATTTGGATGCTGCAAATCCCTTTAAAAATCCCCAAAGAAGAGAAAGCAGCTCTCACTTACCAGCGTGGAGGTTTCTCTGCATACAGCACTGAGCTGGGGTGGATATGAAGCTCGTGGTCATCACGGATAGTCCTTGAAAGCAAGATGCTATTTCAGACTGTGCCTCTCTTTATTACTTAACATTTGGTTCCTTTCTGCCCCAGTATGAATGTTTAATAAAAGCAAGAATGAAAGGGCTGGAGTAAATTAATAACATTTGCATGTAATGAACAGATGAAACCAGGCTTAAATCCTGGCCAAAGGAACAATCGATAATTTAATGTCCTAAAAGAGTTTTATCTACATTCAATTAAAAAGTAGTATTTCAGGCTTTTACTCAGTGCTCTGGGAGTGCTACAACACTGCTGCACTACAACTGGACTTGCTTAACTTAAAACAATCTAATGACTTCTTCCCACTATTGGCAGCTTCCCACTATTAATAATTTTAGTTATATTTGCCAAAGAGAAGAGATAAACATTCAAGCAGTTTGCAAATACAGAACTTCAAATATTTAGTGTATTGATTGCCACATGTTCCTAATTGCAAATTAGGGGAAGCATCTGCTTGTTGATTAAACTTAGATTTATTCATCAGAGGAGCTTTCCAACCAAGCAACAGTTGTAGTGAAACTGTATATAGTCACCTGTAAGCTCCTGTGGAGTGGAATTTAGCTGCATTAGCAAAGAATCCAGAAACTATGCACCTCAAAACAGGATCTGGATCACCTGGAAAGAAGAATTTTTCTGTCAGATGAGTCAATGGAACGGCAAAAGTCCCTAAAATACCACTTAATCATCTCAAACAACTTTTCAGAGCGCATCAGGCTTTGATAGCAAAGGCAGGAGAGCAGACAAACTCTGCAATTCCTTTTGACTTCAACTTCACAGCAAATCAGAAATTGGTACCTAAAAAATGAATGTTGCCACCTGTGTCTCCATGCAGCATTTCAGAGTCCCCAAAGCAGCCCAGTGTGACAGCTGAGCACTGAAGACTCATTTTTCAGAGCAGGTAGAGACAAGTGCTGAGAAGCAGTCCTGGCACCCGTGCACACACAGCACAGCTGGAAATCACATCCCAAACACTGAACAGCACTTTGAACAAAAATGGCCTTTTTGAAACGACAAACAGGGAACGGGGTGACCTATTTATGAGTCTTTTGGAAAATCTGTCCATTGAATATGTAATCAGTGGTTAGAATCTCTTGCTGGAGATCTCAACTAATGAAGATTGGACTAAAATTTAATTGTACAAATAGGCTAAAGTGCTCTTCTGCAGTCGTTTTTAGGAAAAAAATCTGGTCTAAATTAATGTTACTTTGAGGCCAGGATAAAAATACTCCAAAGGGTACAGGAAAAGCAGGGAGCAGACTGACAGTTTGGAAACTACCTTCAATATGTATTGGACAAGAGCTTAAATAGAATTTCACCTTCACTGGACTTCTTTGGCACTTTAAAGCGGACGAGAAGTTTTTTCAGCTGCTCTCTTACAACAGAAGCTCTGACAAGCCCTTTGTAGTTCAGAAAGTGGTCCTGACACCACTGGGAGCTCTTGCTGTGCTGTACAGTGAGAAGAGAAAAAAACTGCAATGAGATACCATCAGCAAAGCAAACCCAACCTCTTTTGGATAGCCTTGTTCTGTTTTAATGCTGTCTCCTAGAACACATTTATTGTGGTTTTCCCTGAAAATTACCTATTTACAGAGCAACTACCAAGGGTATGCAGCACTAATAACTAAAAAACGTGTCTCAAACAACTTCTAAATAGTAGCAGATCAAATGCTAGGGGGTATTTTCAAACAGATGTGTTTCATTTCTTCATATGTGGTGAAAGAGAAGAGCATCAGTCGTCCCATTTAATTCTGTCAGATCATAAACTCGTCTGTTTTCAACCTCAAAATGTAAACAACCTTTTCAGTGCTGTTTTCCTTGGTCTTGTCTCTAAAAAGAGCTGTTTCTCCAGAAACCAGCACTCCCTCCAAGAGCTTTTGCATCTGACTGTTTCTAAGAGGATTACACAGATAAAAAATGTGAAGGGCAACATTTCAGTTGGTGCCTGCCTGGCTGCTTTGTGGCTGGGGAAGAAAAGTCGTGTTTAAACACTTGGGTGGTTTTACTCCTTCAACTCAGCACTGCTTCGAGTATTTTATTACAGAAGTGCTTTATGCCAGCAAAATATACTTTTCCCAAATAGGTGTAGCACTTCAAAATTACCAAATAAACCTCAGCTTACAGAGCAGTACTGAGGTTGTTGTTAAACCTTAGGGTAAATACAATAAGGTCAATGAAGAACGGGGTATGATGATCCATGAGTTAATTTAACACCAGAAAAAAAGGCTGCTAGATTTAAATGCAGATTATAATTAGTAAAACGTGAGGAAATATTAATTTCATTAGAAATTTGGACATTTGTTTTCCCCAAGCCCCAAGACAAAATCCCTGTCTCCTTGAAAACACAGCTGTCTACCCATGAGATTTCCATGCTGTACCCAAACAAAATTCTCTTTATTCCCTCTGTTTAGTCAGAGGAACTATGGAAGATCTGTGGCAAATGGTGACCAGAGAATCTTTTGATGTAGAATTATCACTTGATAGGCTTGGTAAGTCCTCAGCTTTGAGAGTTCTGTATCCAGAACTTCCAGATTCAGAAGTGAGAACCTCAAGTTCCTCCCATTCCTGCAAATCCACACCCACTTGAAGTGACTTACTTTGACAAAGGCTTCATAAACATTCAGCATGGTGAGATGATCACCCTCCTCCACAGCAAACTTTCTGTGTTGCCTGGCCTGCAGAACAAGAAATATCATTTATAGGCAGACTGATTCTTGCTGAAATTATATCTGACATGCCCAGTTCCCTTCTGTATTTCCTGGGGACTGTTACAGTTCTTACCATCTAGGGCAGTTCCTCTGGGCAACAGCAAAATTTTACCAGCCCCCCTACACTCAGGAGCACTTCTAAAACTGAAATTAGAAAAATGGACAGATAAAGAATCTCCATTCATTAAAGTCAGGCTCCTGCAACCTATTAGGAATTTGCTACATCCTGCCTGGTTTATTCATCTCAAAAGGAAGTGGTGTGTGGGAAGGTTTTGGGGGATTTTTTTGCAAACCCTTACACTGACCAATACTGGTTTATAAACTTTCATGTTTCTGGCCATCAGAAGAAGGTTGTTAGCACTACTGAAAGACTCCAAGGTTCCCCTCTTATTTGGTTTCTCCTTTTATGTACAACAAACAGATACCATTCCAGACTTTATTTTCACATGAAGTCGCAGTCTGTAATAGCCACCAGTAAAATACCTGCCAGAAGTCCAAAAATGTGGAAGCAACAAACAGAAAACAAAACACAACTGAACTTACAGCCTGAATTTTTTTATTTGGAGGGATCACAAAGATGTTTTGAATCTGCATCATGGCAGCAATTGTTAAAATCTCCTGGGAGCAGCCAAAATTTCCTGGGAGTAAATGAAGAAACTCAGTAAAGGAAATCTTCCATTCAACTTACCCCCATATAGAATAAAATAAAAAAGAAGCAGAATATTTTTTTATAGTATTTAAAACAAATATACATAAACTCCTGGATTTTCTTAGTACAAGAATGAATATTTCCAGTCGTAAACTTAAGAGGCAAATGTTAGACTTATTAGACTGTGAAATGTGTTAAGACTAATTATTTCATAGAGATGTCCCTGAGTTTAACCAATTCTTTTCACTGCAGACCACACCAAGATGAAGTATAGTCTGTCTTGAGTTTAGCAAATGTCTAGTAATACATTACAATGACACGACTATGAAGAAACTGTGATTTTTTTTTCGCCTACCTGATTCCAGAAGCATCTTTGCAAACATAGGATTCAGAGGGAACTCTGCTATCCTCATCCCAAGAGGCTCTGTTAGTCGGCAGTGCATATCCAGACCTGCAGCACATTAATAGGTGTAGCTAGGACACAGGCACAACAGCACAGCAAGGCTTCTTTTAGATTTAAGTGTACTAAAGAGCAGAATGACAAGCTAAAATACAGCAAATGCACCTTAGAGTTGCTGAATGTGTATTACACTAAGCTTAAAGGCAATCCTTGATATCCACTTACTCTCCCATTGGTTACCAGAATTTATTTTTACAAAAATACTTGAACACATGAGTTTTTTAATTTTGATCAAGTTTCGCTGTTACTGTCAATAATTTAGAAAACCTGCAGACCAGGTCAATGCCATGGCCAGAGGGGGTATTAGCTCTTAGACCTCTGATTCCCTTTTCAAATATTTAGGAACATCTTTGTTCATGGGGATGCAAAGCAGATGAGAATGAAAATGGGGATAAACATGGAACAGGCATTACTGCAGCAACAGGAAGCACTGCTGGGGGTAGGGTGTCATTTTTCTGAGCACATCTACTCAGGTCATGCAGAAAAATAATTTATTATTATTTAAACAAGAGATGTACAGCTGATAAAGGTTTTCTACAGTTTAGTCTGCCTCGTGTATCAACCACTCACCTGTCAGTCATGTTCCAGCTGTGCTTTTCCCCTGGAAATGGCACAGGAGGGAGGCCTGACAGCTCAATCTGTGATGCCCAGTTCTCACTGAGCAGCCCTGCACATTTACCATTTTAGAGGGTTGGCTTCCTCCAGACAAACCCCTGCAGCAAGGGTGACCCATGCACAGCATCGGGTCACAGCCTAACTCTGAGCTTTATGCTGAGATTTCAGGGGAAGATTTAAATGGAAAAGCCTTTCCTGCGCAAGAGGACACAGAACTAAAAAAATAGAACACACAGGGAACAATAATAAGAAAAAAGCTTGCTAAGAAAGACAGCAAAGAGTAAGAATTGAAAGAGAAGAGTTCAAGAGGCCGAGTTGTATGAGGTATGACAAGGGGGCAAAGCACAAGGGAAAGGCTGCACAGGCAGGGATGTGAGAGCCCAATAACAGGACTCTGGGGCACTGCAGGTTGCATAACCAACCACAGCAAAGTGACCTGAGGAAACACAGCCGTGGCTCACACATTATATAAACACATTATTTGTCAGACTGTGTGGTGGGAACAAAGCCACAGCTGCACTGCAGCTCTGTTTCACAGAGAAAAGCAAAACCACAAGTCAGGTCAAGGAATGAGATCTCCTGTAACTCATGTCAGCATAGCTGAACCCACAGATCCCTCCAGCCAGGGTTTACTTTATTACTTGATATGCTATCAACTCATGACAATGTAGTAATTCACTCACCACACCCCTACACTGTTCAACAAAACCTACCAGGCCTTTCACAGAATGTCACAGTGTCTTCCTCAGAAACAGGTACCAAGGGCAGCTTTTGTGCAATGATGAACTAATATATTTAAACACAAAGTCACAGCAACTGCAAAAATTAAGGTATGATAGCTTTCATTTGACTACTGCCATTTGAAAAGTTTAAGTTCTACCAGAATTAATAACTTCGATAGGCTGTCTTTCATCTACAGAAACACAACTGCATTCCTAAGTAGGAAAAAGGAGAAATTTCCATATAGTTATGCACCACTTTCTACAGGTGCATCAAGCCAAAATCCTTTGGCTTCTGCTGCATCCTACAAATGCCAATATAATTTTGCATGATCTATATATGGGTTGTGCACAGATCTATTTGTAGTAGCAAGCTTGAATATAGCCTGCAATGGATACTAGTTTGGAATAGGTAAAAGTTTCCTTCAAATAATCCTGGAGGCGACCACTGAATCCACATATATACAGGAAATTAAAGATCTTAGAGAAAGATATTACAAAGATTTTAACTGAATGTGCTCAGGAGAGATTATTCAAGTACCATAGCACTAAAATGTTTCAAGTAACAACTACCAGTATGTGACAGGCTGAGAGGGATTAAAACACTCCTTTTTAAACTTAGGTAGAGTGGTTGTTTCTGGTAGGTGGCAACTCACAAACAAATCTGCAATAAAGACCTGAAATAAAGCTAAAAATAAAGCCACTTTTTGCCTGCTTATTTACCTCTTAAGTTATGCTTAAAACCAATGAACTACAACTGACAACTCAGACTCTCAAAGGGGCATCAAAGAAGAAGGCTGAGGACAGAGACTCCTGATGTAATCAGTTTGCACCACTGTAAAAATAATCCCTCTAAAAACAGCGATGTGTTTATTCAACACAACTATCTCAGCCTTGGGAGCATCTGCCCTGCACGAGTTGGCACCACGCTGGCCCAACAGGGGCCTGACCCCAAACTGCCCATTTGTGTGTGACTGCAGTGCCAATGATGAAATTCATGTTCCTACTTGCGTAAGAGAAATTTAATCCTCACTGCACCTGCAAACAGTTGGGCAGCTTCACCTCTGCACCCAATGTAAAATCTCCACAATAAACCACCTAAAACCTTAAACTTCAGCAAAAACTGGAGAGTGAATCCGTGTATCACAGATGCACACCCATTTCTTTCCATCTGAAACACCAAAGATCAGCACTTCTCTGCTCTGCTCCAAAGCTGAGCAGCCAAGAGAATAAGAGCTCTTTGAAGCTGCATGAGCAGAACACTTCTGCCAAAACATCACCCAGCTAATCAGTGAGTTTATTGAACTTTCCTCTCCATTTCCCTAAGGTGGTTTTGGCTGTGAATTCATCCTTGCAACACGTTCCTGAGCCACTGTGAAGGTCCTTGTTCCAAGCTTGCAGAGGCTGCCAAGAACCAAGTGCCTTAAGTGAGACCCTCCTTTGAGAGATGGAACCAACCCAGCACAGGGCAAAATCCTGGCCAAGCAGAGTTACAGCTCCATGAGAATAAAAAGAGAGCAGACTGCCACAAGTTACAACACAGCACTTGTGAGTGGTGTAAAGACAGCCACAAACCTCTGGAAGCTTCCAAAACATACACAATCTCCTTTATGCTGCCTCATGTTTACGTTATGGAGCAAACATTGTCAACTTTGAATTAGCTACAAACAAGGAGCTAAAGTCAAACAGAGCTTCGTTTTGATTACCTGGCCTCATGTCAAGTTTCTGTTTTGTTTAATTTATTGCATTCAAAAAGATTAAATAGCTGTCAAAAAAACTCAACAATGTAACAGTTCTTCCTATAAACAAAATTAGGCAGCAGGCATCCCACTCACCACACAAAAAGGGATCGAAAACTGTGTATAAAAACATATTACTACAGTGTGAGCTGAGTGTTAAAAGTATCCAACAGCAGCATAATGAATAAAACCAGAATGAACACACTTAGAATCAAAGACTGTCTCAAGTTGGAAGGGACCCACCCAGAGGGCTCAAGTCCAACTCCCTGCTCCTCACAGAACCACCTAAAACTAAACCATATGCCAAGAGTGTTGTTCAGTCTCCACTGACAAGCTGTGATTAATAACTCAGAGAACAGAATTTTAAAAAGATTTAAGTAGCTAAATAGTAGTAAAGTACTTTGAATTATGTTCTCAAGGTCTGTTAGAGTAATTTTTTTCTTTTCATTACAAGTTTGTGTGTATCTGTTGTCTTGTCCATAACTGGCAAGTTCAATACTAAAACTAGAGCAGAGTCTTTGCAAGCTGCATGCATTTAACAGCATGAAAAAACAGCAAGCTGAGCACTGAAACACACACACACTGCCTTGAGAAAGAGTTCCAGTTTATCCAGGAAAAAATGTGCTGGTTTTAGGGATGATCAGGGGGTTTTTATTAGTGGTTGTGTCATGTAATCACAGCGAAGAGAATCAGAACAGTTTGACTTGCTGTGGGTTTGAGCTTTGCCTCAGCTGCAGGACCAACAGCACAAACACCACCAGCACTCCACTGCAGCAGGTGTAGCCTTCAGCCACAGCCCATCTGCATCCAGAGCAGAGAGCAGGCTGGAATTCATTTTAAAAATTATAATTAGATTACCTCTTAATAGTTTTTGTCAGTCAAATCTTCAAAATCATAGCAAGGAGGCAGTTTGAAAACTATCACATTCTCATGCACAGCCTCCAGGGACTGAGCTCTCCCAAATTCAGGCATCACACTTGACTCACAGTGCTCAGGCAGAGTTCCAGCACACACACAGCAAGATCAGATAATGACTGCAATGTGTTAACAGGAACATTTACAATAGACACAGTATGCTTTTTAAAGTCCCACTAGGGAACAAATTAGCAATGCTATCAGCCTTGGTAAATTCTAGGTTGTTACAAACAGTCTGATCCTGAAAAAGATATCAAACCTTGGCTTTCAACATTTTTTGTTTATACCTGCAAGTGTTACATGTTTCCACTGATGGCACAGTAACATAAAATAAAACACCACCACACCAAGTCTTAGGTATGTAACAACTTATCTAACTGGATGCAGGTAAATTTAGTGTCTAACTCCTCTGCTGGTCTAATTAGTGTCCAAACTCCCATCTTTATCTTCATACCACTCTGTAGGACTGAAAGAAAATAAAGAGGATCTGCCTGGGAACAAACACCCTCATCAGCTCAGAGCCTTGTTCCTAGCAAGGACAAATAGCTGGTTTCCTGCCATGAAATTGCAAGGAAATACAGAGAAAATAGCTATAAAAATACTCATTTACCCAGTCTACATAGTTAGATTCTAGTTTATACTCTACTGCTGAAATTTGCTTGCTTACCTGTCTGAAATGACCAAAAGAAAGTAAATCCAGAAGAGACTGAGGTACTCTAAAAACCCACCAAGAAAAAGCTTCCACCAATCACAGCTGTTTCTCTTTTTTCTCAAAGCACAGCTCTCAAATGCAAGTTTGATTAATGTCCATCCAATCACCAAATACAAATTACAGGTTTTTTTCACAACTCTTGTAATATAGCTACAAATAAAGTAAAGCATTGAAATCTCACCTCCTAAAGCATAGAGCAGCTCTAAAGCTTGCACCATTGACTGTGCAGGGGGTGGCTGTGAAGAGAAAATGTGCATTGATTGAAGTTATCAGCATAGAACATGAGTTCAGCATAGAACATGAGTTCATAGATCTTCCTCTTGTGCAAAATCCTTAACTACCTACTCTCTACTGCAAAATGAAGGAAGAGCTCTCACACTCTTCTTCATAAATTCAGTGCAGAGGGACTGCAGTTACAGTTCTACAGAACCTCAGTTTGTCTTTTTAAGACTTTCTCGACTTCTCAACAATTTTAACATCAAACTCTGGAATACAGATGGTTGTTTCTAAGTTGTCACACACATTATTTGCACTCTTGGCTCCCAGGTACACGCTTTGCTGCCTGACAGGGGACAAAGCTTTCCAAAGCAGCAGGGCAGTGATGAAAGGTTCTGTGGGCTGTCACCAAGTCACCTCCTGATCTCTCTTCCCCCCAGGGAAAGGTGGCAGCGTTCAGAGCCTGGCACTCACCGACAGGAAGGGGAACCTGAGCACGTTGTCGATCCCCAAGGCCTTGAGCTGCAGGATGACAGGGGCCAGGTTACTGCGCTGCATCTCCGGGACCGTGGACTTGGGCAGCTTCTCAAAGTCCTCCTCTGGGTGGGAGAAAAAACAGTGGACACTGAGCTTCAGCTCCCATTCTGTGCAGTCACCACAGCAGGATCATACCCATTTCAAGTTTAAATTATCACCTCTGGATACTTAACAGGTGTTAAAAGATGATCTCCAACCCAAAGATGATCTTTCTCCAATTACTGTATTTCACGTTACTTTCATTTAAATAGAAATTCAATGGTTTTGGCTCAGTGCTGATTCTGTAGTTGACCCACCCCTATTTCAATTTGAAATGTTATAAATTCTTCACAGAAATCTGGAAATGTTTTTTTCCTCTTCTGGTTAATGTTTTTGTCAGAAAATAAAAGGCAGGGTGCAATACTACAAAAAAAAAGCTTTTTTTTTAAAAAAAAATCTGGAAAAGTTCCAAACCAGCATGCTTTCAGTACAAGAACACTATTTTTGTAACTACTCAAACAGAGGTTTAAAATACATATTTAAAATAAAGATTTAGGATGGAAAAACAATTTATTTAATGATGCCTTTTTTAAAATCACATTCACTATAAAGTCCAAGTCTGGAAAAATCCTCTATATAAGGATAAAACCTCTGTAACCTTCCATTAACCAACTGTTCTGCAGTAAAGAAAAAGGCACATTCTGCTTTATTTTCAACCAAACTATTTTTCTACAAAACCCTTTTCTATCTCAAACCTTCCCTAGGACAAAGACAGTGCATGTTTCTCTGCTTTTGTTCACTCAGTGCACTTTCTTCTTTTCTTTTTTTTATTTTTTCCTCCTTTAAAACACTTCTTAAAGCACTCCCTAGGCCAGCTCTTGAGCACACAAAAATATCTTCAGTGTGGTCATGGGATCTCCAGTGAAACACTGACAAAGCTATGTAAGTTGGGATAATGTGTAGCACACATTGTCTCCTGATTCTTACTGGATACATATAAATTCAGATCATAAATCATGGCTTGGTTTAACGTGGCAACTGCTGGCAAGCACATACACATGCTAAAGGAAACTGCTTCATCTCCCAATGTCTCAGAGCTCCAGTAAAACTAGAGGGGACCTGAAGCCCATCAGCAATGGGAGTGTTCAGCTGCAAAGCCTTTGCTCACTAAGCAGCTGAGAACAGACACTTTGATTGCAGCTTTCTGGACAGTGCATGGTGGCCAACAGATTTATTTATAGCAGTAATTTTTGTGCACTGCCAGGGTGTTTGATTCAAGGGAAGAATTTGGGGTTGGCTGCTATTCCTAGGAAAATCATAGACATAAAGAAGTTTTCCTTAAGTTATCTAATGGATTTCCAGAGCCCCTTTGTTAAATGCAAGGTCTAACGCAGACTTCACTCAGAGAAGAGAGCACCACTGGTAAGTACCATAAATTGAAACAACTGCTCAGAAACCAAAATCATTGAAGAACAAACCTCTTCATAAACTCACCACTTTAAAAACTGCATTAACCACACAGGTTTGCAATTGCTGACTCTGCCCCATTTATGCTTCTGATTCGTATAAAGATTCCATTTCTAACACTGAGCCCGTAAGAACGAGGAACTTCTAAACAAACCAGGGCAACAACAAAGGGACGCGTTGTTCTCTCAACGACTGAAAAAGCAGTTTTGCCTCGATCCCGGAGCGCAGTGAAGACCCGGGAGGCGCGGGAGAGCCGTGCCCGCAGGCTGACCTGTGTAGAGGCGGTAGCAGCGGCCCGAGCGGCTGCGGCCGGCGCGTCCTGCCCGCTGGCCGGCCGAGGCCTGCGACACCGGCACCACCAGCAGGCACTCGATGGCCGTGCGCGGGTTGTAGGCGCGCAGCTTCACGAAGCCGCAGTCGATGACAAAGGCGATGCCGTGCACCGTGATGGAGGTCTCAGCGATGTTGGTGGCCACGATCACCTGCGGGCACAGGCACAGAGGGGATGCTGTGAGCTCGCCGGTCTCAGGGACCCCATCGGGCACCCGCGCCCAAATCCCAGCCACCCGAGACATCTCGGCCACCACACACCCTGGAGCACAGAGGGGTACAGTGCAAGCAGCAGAAGGAGCTGTCAGCTTGAAACAAGGCCGGTTTGCACAGTTTTCACAGCTTCACAATCACTTTCTTATTTAAATTTATTCTCGCTTCATAAAAGAAGAGCTTGGCAGTGTTTGCAGAGAAAATTATTGGCAGTCTTTGCAGAGAAAAGGATTAACTGACTGTAAATCAAGTGTTCTTATGTAGCAAACTAAGGATATTTTCTTTCTGCTTCTCAGTTACACTGAACTATTCTTTGTACACTGGAATGAGGTGGGGGATAGGAGGGGAACAGAGTTGATTAGGAGTTCCACATTCAGCATTCCTGCAGAGATTCACTCATATATGTATGTCCTAAAATATTAAAAAATAATTGTTCCCAGACAACAGTGGGAAATCTAATCCTTATTTCACCTGAAATTAAAAAGTAAATTTTGAAATTTAATTGACTAATGTCATATCCTGGAGAGAAAAAGAAGTATTTATATGAAATGTTCTTCAATGCCAGATGAACAATTTCACTTGTCAAACTCCAGCAGTTACAAGAATTATAACAAGTCACCCTGGTGTAGTTTTGTCAGCTTATTTCAGCCCTAACACAGGCTCTGCATAAGCAGAAAGCACTAATCAGATCCGATTATATACTTCTGTGACATTAAATGTCCAAACACGACTTGCAGAAGTCAAAACAAAGATTTTTTCTTCCACTAAATCAAGTAAGTTTGAACTTGTTTCTTAGATGAAAATACAGCACTTACCCACTTTGTCACTATTTTTTCCACTACCAATGGAAAACAGCCATGGACATTCAGATCACAAAAAGAAAGAAAAGGTAAAAGCAGAGGAGTTCAGAGTGTAAGAAGCTGCAACTGAGTGAAGACAAATGCAAGGTTGTACGGAGAGACTTAAAAATTGCAGAGTCGATGAGGTAGACAGAAGAGTTAGAACTGACGTGTCTAGGAGTGATCAAAGCCAGGGAACATGTTCTTGGTTCCCAGATTGAAAGCTGACAGGCACTGATGGGAGATGCAGAAAGCCTCCCTCAAATCAGCATTTGCAATAGTCCCATGATGTGAAGCTGATAAATGCACCCTGGGTGCTGCAGACGCCCTGCTGGGTGGCAGAAATTGAGACACACACAAGAGCCTCACCTTCCTGACACTGTGAGGGACTCTCTCAAACACCTTCAGCTGCTCAGGAGAAGGCAGCCCAGCGTACATGGGGAGGACACGGAGGTGCTTTTTCATCCCGGTGCGAGCGAGGGCCCGAGCCTGTTCTATGAGCATGGAAACAACAGTCTCCACCTCCTCCTGGAGCCAGAGCAGCACAGGGCACAGAATGAGAGAGCTTTCACTTTAACAGCACATTCCTGTCACCTAGATACAAAAACTGCACCAAAATAGTACAACTGTCATTGTCCAAACTCCAGGACTTTGACTAGCTCCCTCCATGTTGTAATATTCTTAAGATAAATTGCTATTAATAATAAATAAAGCTTTACATGCATATTTGTGTTCACTGTTATTTGAGTCAATATCACACCACAAATACATGAGCAAAATCACAGGGGAAGGACTGAACCCAGCTGAGGAGGAAGCAGGTTAATTTGCTTGTCTATCTCAACTGGTGAGAGCAAAAGGGGAGGCCAAACTATTTTGACAGTGTAGAATGCTGTGGGCCTGATCAGGAAAGGCACAGGAACAGCATTAACACCTCTTGCTCAACTTCACGTTTAACCTCAGCTGTGGCATCTCACTGTTATAGACAGAAAACAAAATGTTCAAACATCACCTCATGAAATACCAAACTCATTATTCCAAAGTTAAATCAATAAGGGAACTGAGGAATTGCTTTTGAAAATACACATGATGTTATTGAAGCTCTTCAAGGTAGCTCCTCACTGAACAGATGATGAGTTACCTCACATTTGCTCTTCCCAGCTGCAAAGTGAGCTGACAAGCACAGAGCAGAAGAGACCAGTACATTTTGATCTCATGGCAATTTGTTTTTCTGTCAAACACTTCAGATGTTAAGCCTAACAAATGTAAATTCCATTTGCCTTAACTATTAATGATGACTCACTGTCAATTTAACAGCTGGGTATGTGTGACTTGCACCAACAAACCACATGATATTCCACTCACTAACAAGGCTGAGAAAATACAGCATTAAATGACAAAAACTATCATCCATCACTAGCTTTGATAAATTCAGGCCATATATTGTCTTCACATCTTTGGGACTGGCCTAGTTTTGCTCCCATCAATACAGAAATGTTTGTCATCTTCACTGAGAATAAAGTAAGCACAACTAAGGAAAGCCTCAAGAGACTGAGGCAGCTTTGCAAAGCTCACAATACAGCACTGTAAAGCAAAAACAAAAAAAAAATTGCTTATGTCTATACCTGGCCCGTTAAAAATGCCAGTATATCACCATCATTCTCCATCTGGTGAATTTTCATTGTAGTTTCCACAGTCGATTTTATATAGTCAGGAACAGGGCTGTGGGGAGAGAAAACAGCAGAGACGTGAGCAGAAAAACAGGTACAGACTCCTCCCCTGCAGAAGGGACAAAGAGAGCAGCTTTTGGACACCAGAGCTCTAACCTAGACAAAATGAATTCTCACTACTGCCAAGAGCAGCCAGGAACACACCTCTGTAGGTAAAAGATGTCCACTGGAAACGTCCTCCCCTCCACAGTCAGGATCACACTGGTGTCTTTGCTGGGGTCACCGGTATCGTTTTGATTAAAGAAATCCCTGAATTTCTACATTAAAATAAAAACAAACACTTTCAGTTTGACATTTCAAGGAATGGAGAGAAAAACCTAAAGACACAAAGAAGTTAAGTTGCTACTACTCGGATATTTACTTCATAAATTTGACAGTGTCAATTAAAAAATGTGAAAGTTTGATTTTGTTGCCTTCCATTCTGTCTGGGGTTCAGGCATTTAGCACAAATAGTCTTGCACGTTTATTACTCTCAAAAGTAAAAATTGAAAAGGGAAATAAAATTAATTATATCAGCTGATACAGCTGGAAAAAGAAGATAAAGAAACTTTTAACTGGATCTATCACATTAGCAAAGTCAAAGCTAAGAAGAACTTAGAAATGATTGGTGCAAAAAGGTTTGTATAGGGCCTGCATATTCTCATCCATTTTTGGATGAGCAGGTAGATTTTCCAGTTCTTACTGAACAACAGGATCTCACTTCATAAAAGCAGAGTTAGGCATGATTTATGTACGTTTTTGATTTATGCATTGTGAGACATCTTCATAAATTTAGATTTATTGTCATGAAGTATTTTCAATAAATAACATCAAGAACCCAAATAATTCATTTCAACTTTTACAAGCATTGTAGAGATAACCATCAACTCTCTGTATTAAAAAAATGTTTATATAGTCACACCAATCATTTTGCTCCTATTAACTCATTTTATATTAACTGTCAACTATTTGAAATGTGATTTCTGGCAGTTAAAATTTTGCACTTTAGTGTACAGAATATACAGCAGTACAAATACTACCAAAGCACAGCACAATACCAACATTCATGGCATATGATACTCGTCACTAAAGGAAATCTCAGTGTGCCCACATCTTCAGTGCCACGTGAAAGCTTCCACCACCACATCTTATTAATGAAAGAGGAGTTAGAAAAAGTGAAGAGGAATGAACATGATATAGGAGATGGAAATGCCATATGAGGAGAGACTGAAAAGGCTGAGTTTGGGGAGCACAAGGTTGAGAAGACACAGCTGAGGTTTACAGAATCAAAGGTGACAAAGTAGATGTAAAACTGGTTTTGGGAGTGGTTTTTCTTAAACACAAATCCCTAGCACAAGAACTAGGAGATCCCTGATGAAACTAACAGGTTTGAAAGAAATTAGACCGACTACTTCATTATATAGCAGGTGGCAAACATCTGAAATCACTCTCACAGGATGTCTGGAGACTTGCAGCTTCATTGAGCAGATTCAAAGCCAAATTACCAAACAGCAGGCCCATTAAACACAGAGTAGAAGGAACCAGCAGGAAGGTGCTGACTAACATCTCTGTTACAAGTACTGCAGGTGCTGAGGCAGCTCAAGAACAGCCCCACAGCAGGGGCACAGCTCCGGTGCTCTCCCTAAACACAATCTCCTGTTGTGCTGCTACAAGCAGAACACAGGGCTGGATGAAACACTGCTCACATCTAAGAGAGCTCCTCTTCTGTTCCTACTCAAAATTAAATTAATGATGTTTTTAGGAAGTTTACATAAATTTCCACAGGCCACAGGTCAATCAGGGATCTAGTAGGATCTCGCTGAAATTAAATCTAATCATTTATCACATTTTTTTTTACTTGTGTATAGTTGCCTCAGATTATTTCTATGAGCAAAACTGAGCAAAAGCAATGCCTCTTATTAAATTAAGCCAAGAGAACATATTTTAATAAAGAATACATATTAGGAGAAAAAAGGCATCAATACATAAAAAGCAGATTCATATTTAAACTCATATCCAAAACTGTTTGCTAATACAACATGAAAACCAAACTGAGCAACTGAAGTTCAGCAGATTTTTTTTCCTGCAACCACTCAAGCAGAGCAATGCTTCCCTAGCAGCACAGAGGATAAGCTGCACATAAACAGCAGTGGAGCTGCCACTTAGTGTCACTTCATTTCAACCCAAATCTCTGAGCTGTACCTCTGCATCCAAGGTGGCTGAAGCCACAATCAGGCGAAGATCCCCACGCTTCTTCTGAATCTGGGAGAGAAATCAACAACATCCAGAGTAAAAACTGTTTTCTGAAATACGAGACTAGAACCAAGATTTAGAGAACCCAGATTACCAGAAACTTCCCAATAAAACTACTTTAAACTACAAGACAAATGATGAATGAAGCAGCCATATCACCCTACAGGTCTAAGAACCTGATGACTATTTGGAGTTTTATACATTTATTTTAAGGCATACAGTCTGTTATTTTAATTTACTCTTTATTTCTGGTGGGAGTCAGATCTTTAGTAGGTTGAAAGTCAGCAACAAGCCCCCATCAGATCATTTCACATGAACAGAAGCAGCAGAATCAACACTGTATTTTTGGTAGTATCAGCTAAGGAGAGATTTCAGCATCAGGGGGAAGAAATAGAGGATCCTGAATGTCAGATGACCAAAGAAAATAGCTGGGTATGTACAACAGGCTGCAGGATAAATGAGGAAGCAGCAATCACACTCCCTAAATGAGGAAGCAGCAATCACACTCCCTCAATTACCAGCCATCAGGATCAGAGGTTTAATGAAAAGGATGGAAATTAAAACAGTTACAGAGAACTGTATTAAAATTACCAAATCAAAATTACAGAGAACTGTGAATTAAAAAAGAATTGCCTTTTTTAGTAAGCCAATGGCAATGTCTGTATAAAGAGTCCTTTCATGAGCTTCATCCAGCATGAGGACACTGTGAATAAAGCAGAAAGATAAGGTTTCAGAAATTACTTGACTGACATTGGAATCACTGTCTCCCTGTCTTCTAGAAACACCATTATTTGAAATCTGCTGCTGGACTATTACTGTTCACAGCCACTTACAAAACTGTGGAAGTTAAAAAAACTTGCAGCAATTGAGCAGGGAGAAAAATGTACCTGACAAGACATGGGACATACACACTGTTCTTTATTCAGGCTAGTTTTTGGAAAGGGATAGAAGAAAACAAGTCTATGTTTATTGTACTGCATAGGTTTTCTGTATATCAGAAAAGCCTGTTTGTTGTTGATTTTTTTTTTAATTAGTATCAGGAAGAAAAAGTGAATTTAAAATTAGGAAATGAAACAATTCAGACTTCATAAGGCCCATTTAGCTTTTGTTCCCAAATCCGCAGCAGCAAATCCTGTTGGTGTTGGTGTTACAACAATCAAATGATTTTCTAACAGCCTTTACAACATAAAGAAGCCAAACTTCTACAATAATTACCACTTTTTTGGTATTTAATTGATAGTAACTACTAATAATTTATAAAAACTACTATCATAATAGCTTAAAAAATGCAGGTTTTCCCAAACTGCACTTCAGCAAGCACTCACTCCATGTTTTCTTACCTGTATCTTGTTAATAAAGGATCAGCCATCATTTCCCTCACCAGCATACCATCAGTTAGAAACTAAAAGTGAATGCAAATAAAAAAAAAAGTAAAAGAATTCTTATCATATAGTCTCAACTAACTGTGACTTTTTAAAGATGATTTTCTAGGCTTTTGCCTGAATGTTTCCTTGCCTTTAACTTTCTAATGGTCTGTCAAATTAGACTGTGACTGCAACTGTGGTCTTGAACTAAGCAAGAACTGATGGTAAAAACCTCCTAGTTTCCAACTCTAAATGAATAATCATCATACCTAAAGAACAAAAAAAATTATCTCTATTTAATGAAAAAAAAAAATCTCTATTTCTTTCACTGTAAAAGGAACACCAGCTTCTGGAAAAAAAAAAAAATCACAAAACAAATCGTCTCATTCATCATCACTGCAATTCCAGTACAACTAAAGCAAATCCTCTTCTGGAGGAACACAAGCAATACTAACATTGCTCACAGCATTGAAGAACAGCTGCAAAGCTGCTATTTAACCCACCAAATTATCTCTTAGCCTACTCATTTGGGTTTTATCTGTGCTTTTAATCAAAATCTATTTTCAGGGTAGGGAAGATACTTTTAATCTGTGATGCACTGCAGCCTTTCCCTCTGACTTTGAGTGACACACAGGTCACACCAGCACTGTACCAACAGCTGCCCATACCTTGGAACTGTCCTTTAGATTTAAAATGGTGCTTGTCAGACTATCAGAACAGAACAGGTACTCATTTTATTAAGCTTTGGATTGCCAAAGCCTTTTCAAGCACAATTTTGGGGTACCCACCTGGGAAACTGAAATGTTACCTATTCTCTTGACTGGGCATCACAAGGATCTCATTAATTTTGCAAAAGTACTTGAAGAGTTTCAACTAATCCCTTCAGAGTAACCACACACTGCTCATGTTTCACCTTAATTCTCGTAGCCTGTGGGTCTGTGCAGTCGTCAAACCGAATACAATATCCAACCTCGTGTCCCAGCACTGCACCTCTTTCATCAGCAACTCGGCCTGCAACCTGAGAAAAGAGATCCTCAGCAGCAAGAAACAGCTCAGCACACTTCAGCCCTGTGTCATTCCAAACTACAAAGACACCTAAAGACACAGTAAAACTCCACGATATATAAATTAGTCCCACTAGAATTCCAGCAAGAAGCTAGTGTCAGTCATTTGAGTGACACTCTAAGCCATACCTATAGGCAGTGAATTCATGATTTTAGTTGGAATCTTATCACCCCATCACTTTCAGCCCAAGAATTCAGGGTAATTGTCAGTCTGGTTAACGCAAGCAGAAGTTCAGCAATTTCTAAACTATGCCTTGTATCTTTGCAACTACCTATCTTTATTTCTAACAACCCCCATGCTCTAGATGGGAGAGCAGGTAAGTCAGCCATTAAAATAAAATACCACTTTCAGTTCAAGACAAAGCAATAAATGGTCAGTTATATTTCTCATCTCCTGTAACAACCACAGTCCAGGCACTCTGCAACAACAGTCTCAAAGAAAAACCCTGCTGTGTCTATGTACTAAGCCCGAATGGAATAATCTTTCTATTTTAGGCTTAAAAATGACGCACTAAGACATGAAAGGGAAAAGAGAAGTGAGTTTGCTGTGAGAAATCATTGCAGCACTCCCACCATCTCCTGTAGAACTTGTGCTCTGTCAGCTGGATGCCCTATGAAGGAGAAAAGGGAGGACACTGCAGGCAGACTGCCCAAAGCACAAGATGCAGAGCACTGCTAGAGCCTGTTCCAGGTTGGATCTGGTCAAAGAATACTGGATTTTACAGTATTTACTGAGGTAGGTGCTGGTATGTTGTGGATACCATTTACTACATTACAGAGAACAGGCAAATGTGGGTTATAAAATGGCACCTCAGTTCTCTGTACAAAAAGAATGCTGCAGCAGAAACTTCACCCAAGTCAGTGTCTGGCAGCAGCTGTGAAGACAAGGAGCACTGGCTGCTTTCTGTGCACACTGTTACCAGAGAGGAGCTGTTGCCCTCAGCATCTCCTTTTCCCCTTCACAGCACATCCAGCTGACGTTATGCTCTCCAAGACATAATATGTATACGCAAAGATTTCTCACAATAAAACTGTTTCTTCTTCTGCCTGACATTTTTACAAGGGGAAACCAAAAAAGCCACACTGCATAACAATAACAAACACAGAAAAGAAAATATTTAAAACCTAGTTATGAATTGCTAGAAAGAGGTACACAACCTTTTGTTTCTTCCACTGGCTGCATAACCGTATGCAGATTTACATCCCTGTTTCACCTTGTGAAAGAAGTTGAAGGTCACACAAGCACTGTTCTAGTCCTGAGTCAATCAGCTCAGCCCTAACTTCTGTACACAGTTCTGCTGACATCAGTCAGTTTTACTTCAAAGCTTCTACATCTGCAATTCTGAAGCTGGAATGTTTGGCCAGACCCACTAATGAGGTTGAATTCAGTGTGTAACACCAGCAACTCTTATAGAAAGATAAGCAGAAACATCTATTCATTCAGGAGCTCATGCAAATTCCTGCTATTCAGCAAAACCTTCTGATAAACTGTTATCAGTTATAACAGGTTTATAATTATTATAACTGGAGGTTACAATGACAACAGACAGGGAAGATTTGGACACTCACTGAAACAGCAGCGACCCGCCGAGGCTGTGTCACCCCAACAACTCTTCCTTCAGCTGTCCAGCCAGCTTCTGCCAGGTACTGCAAACAGGAATGGGGTGAGAGAGGCACTGGGCATGCTGTGGTTGTACCAAGGTGTTAGTCCCTCACACCTTGTGTTTTTACCTGGTTCTGTTCAATACTCCATGTAAAATCCCCTGAGGGAATACCTGATTTTACCAGCCTGAACAGACACTTACTTGTGGAATCTGCGTTGATTTCCCACATCCTGTTTCCCCAACAATCACCAGAGTCTGGTAGTTCTCCACTAGGTAAAGTATGTGATTTCTCAGCTGAAAGAGAAGATGACATTTAAACATAAAAAGCAGATTGTACAAAAATAAGAAAACAATTAAAATGACAATATTTGCATATCTGACAGACACAGTAACTTCTTGTTACGTGGAGTTCACCTCCAAAAGCTAAACAGTCCTCTAAAATCTATAAATGACATGTACAACATATAGTAAATAACCCACATCAACAAAGCCTTTAAAACTGTCACTTACAGTTGTCAAACAGGACGATAAATTCCAACAAATAGAGAGCAAAGTCATAAAATTATTATTTTATGTTGCAAAGCGATTTCATACTGCCCTTTAAAAAAAAAAGACAGACAAGCCAGACATCAAACAACACATTTAATGTATCAAAAAGAACTTCTGTACCTTAAAAACAGGCAGCTTTTGCCTTTGCTGTTCAATGGAGAGGGAAGCATAAGGGTTGTAGATGACTGTCACAGCGCTGCTCTCAGCAGGACTCTGCCTCTCCTCAGAGACACTGACACCAGGGCCTTCCGTGCCTACACCACAGGAGGGAACTTTAACAATACACTACTGCCTGGTGCATCACAATACAGCCAAAATAAATATGTTTCCTACAAATAGGAATCATGGGTGGCAGCATATTTAAAAAAAAAAAAAAAGCAAGCTTTCTGTGAAAGCAATTGAAATACTAACAATAAACAAGGGATATGCCCCTCCCTTCAGCTCTGAACTTACCTCAGGAACTGAAATTTGATTTATTTCTGCCGCAAATTAACGCAAAAGTACTGGCAACTGAAACTGTGGAATCACACAAGTGAACTAGAAACAAAAACTCATCTCAAAAGCAGAATGTGTCATCTCCAGCTGCAGGCTCAACTGGGAAAGTCTGAGAGCAAAGAGGATTCCCCTGTTTTGTAGGATTTGCTTGCTTGCACTTCTCCCACTGTTAAAAAGTTAGTCCCTATTCAGAACTGCCAAGCAGTTTTACCACAAATCAACTATTGCTGTGATTGTTTCCAAGGTCCTTCCCCACTGAGCTGCTCTCCCTGCTGTGAACCAGGGTTATTCCCACCCAGGGCCGGGATTTTGTTCCTCCCTCAGAACTCCTTGGGATTCCCCTGCACACTTGGCAGCCGGTTGAGACCCCGCAAAGGGCAGCACACCCACCCCACAAACCACCCACCGCATCCCCTCCCCTGCCACCCCAGGGCGGGCAGCACCCAGCTGGGGCCACCAGCACCCCCTGCGCCTCGGCACCGCGGGCACAGCCACCTCCCCGCTGCCCTCACCGAGCCACGGCTGGAAAAAACCTCCAGGATCGCCCAGCCCGACCACCACCNTCGCCCGGCCCGACCCCCACCCCCGCGCCCCCGCCGGAACCCCTAAACTACATCCCCCAGCACCGCATGCAGACGCCTCTTGAAAACCCGCAGGGATGGTGATTCCACCACCTTCCCGGGCAAATTATTCCAACGCCTGAGCAGCCGAACGGTGATAAAAAAGTGTATAATCGCTAATCGGAATCTCCCGTGTTGAGTTTAAGGCCGTTTGCTCTGGCTCTCTCAGAGCCAGGCGCTAGAAGGGACCGGCTCCCGCTCCCTGCAGCCTCCCCTCCTGCCAGGGACTTGTGGGCAGCGAAGTCACCCCTGAGCCTCCTCTTCTGGGGATAACCAAACCCAGCTCCCTCCGCCGCTCCTCGTACAACACGGCCTCGAGCCCTTTCAGAGCCTTGCTGCCCTTCACTCTCAACACCCCAAAGAGCCGAGCGGGGCAGCGCTGCCGGCTCTCGCCGCATCCCTCACCACAGCCAAGCAGGTCGGAGCTCTGTCCCCACACCCCTCACGGCGGCCAGCCCAGGCTCCCTCCCCCGCACCCGTGACCGCGGCCCGCCCGGCCGGGGCTCCATCCCCGCACCCCCTCAGCCCTCACCCGGCTTCCAGAACTTCACCGGCCCCGTGGGCGCCGCCATCTTGGGGTGAGAGGGCAGCCGGAAGCGGCGCGCGGCGGTCACGTGACGCGCCCGGCGTTGCCATGGAGACCGCGGCCCCCCCCGGGCCCGTCCCACAGCGCGGCCGGGCTGGAGATTCCCGGGAATAACGGGTTTTCCTTTCTTCCCTCACACTACAGGGCCAAATCTTTGCAACCGAGAGACAACAGAGTTGTTGTTAGCACTTAGTGATGTCTAATGTCCGGCAGACTACGATGCGAGTGGGTGGGTTGGCATCGCTGCGGTGGTTGTGCGAGGAGCAGCGGACTATAAGGGAAAAAAGGTGTAAATTTGGATCGGGTGAGGCCCTGGCACAGAGCAGCTGTGGCTGCCCTTGGATCCCTGGCAGTGCCCAAGGCCAGGCTGGACGGGGCTTGGAGCAGCCTGGGACAGTGGGAGGTGTCCCTGCCATGGCAGGGGTGGGATGAGAGGAGATTTAAGATCCTTTCCAACCCAACCCATTCTGTGATCGCCCGGTGGAGCACATAGGATTTAACGGGGTCGAAAGATCACTGCCCAAAAGTCGTTGCCGATGAATTAATTAGAGCTGATTCCTTCTCCAGGGAAGGATGCCTCCACACCACCCACGCCACGGCTGCTGCACTTTGTGGCAGGGAGCTGAAGGACGAGGAAAATGATCACACCAATAGTGAGTAGATGCAGCTGTGCCCCACCACAGGCTCCCTACAGCCTGTTCACACCACAAACACACCCATGAAAGCCCATGGAAATTACTATTGAATCAAACTTAATGTGGGCTTTGAGTTAATTAAGAAGAAGCTAGAGGAAATATAAAAAATAGAACCCCCAAACTGCTTGTAGTGAGTTCAGTAATAGTGTCAAATATTCGTGCTTATTGGGGAAAAAAAATCGAATCACATTTTATATTCTTATAACTTCCCACGCTAGCAGTGCAGTTATGGTGATTAACACAAAATGCACCTCACAACACTACCTCCATGGTCACTTGTTATGCTGAGTAACCACATGTAAAAGAGGTTACTAAGTTATAATTATGATGTTCCTAAAGTTCTAGGTATATGTTTCAATGTGCTTTTGATACTAAGTCCACTCTATCAAAAATAAACACAATGCATAGTATTTTGTATCATCAATATATTAGTAATTGTTGAGAAAAAATCCCACATGAAAAGAGCTGCCTATGAACAACAAAGTGGAAAAGTTATACTTGAGAAAATATATACAGGTAATTATTATGAAAATAGGATTGCACAAACAGTATTTTGCATAGAGTACAACGCTGTATGAGTTTTGTCTTTACAGAAAATATAGGTAGGAACAAAAATACATATTTCAAACTTCTTTACATCTGGATGGAAGTTAATAGTACAAAGCTATAAACTATTGAATATTTACAGATTAGAAGAGCCAGAATGATTACATTTCCATGATTGTAAGTGCAGAAGAAAGAGGGCCCAGATTAGTTGCATACTAATCAGTACATTATTGCATTGTCCATTTTTGTAAGATCCATCAGTCCAATTTAATGTTATTGCTGCTAATTAGCTGAAACCCATGTGAAATTCCCCTGCCAAGTTTTAACCTTCCCCTCTGAAGCCCAGAACCCACAAGACACTCACACAAGCATACACCCAAGTATTTTGCAGTAGAAGAGCCACAAGAACAGTCTGAGAAATGATAAACCTTTGCTTTCACTAATGAGTATTTGCACTGGCAGGCTGCTGGAACTTCAGTACCTCAATGTGCAGCTGTTTGGGAGGATAGCTTATTCATTGGAGGGGGTCTTTTTCCCTCCAGAAACAAATGGATTAAACAATGATAATAAAAAACTTGAGCTTCCATGAAACCTTAAAAATGGTTCTGTTGCTGCCTTTTGTGTCATTGCATTTCTGGTGAAATTTGGACTTTTGTGAAGAGGCAGCAGCTTCACAGATTTCAGATCTACTCAGCTTTTCCCACAAGATCAGACAGCGGCAGCAGCCACATCAAAACCAAAAAGAAAATCTGGTAATGCCAAGAAATTGGTCTCATTTGGCTCTACTACAAACATAGTGGGTCTTTAGAATATTTTCACTTGCACACATTTACTGCATGATGTCCAACAATCCAAACAGTCCAATATAAAGGTCAGTTGAAATTCAGTCACTGCTAGAACCTTGTTTGCTGACACATTAGCTTGTTCTGCCTGCCAGCATAGCTTTGTGTGAAGAAAATGTAACATTTGAGGAGTAGTAGTGTGATCCTGACCTACTAGTGTTTAGATTAGGGTTACTCCAGTTCTGTGTCATGAAACAGTTGGTGGAGTTTGTATAACACAAGACCAAGACTGATTGCAGAAATGAACAACAATCCTGTTTTCATCTTGGAACAGACTTTTAACCAATATTAATTTCAATACATAGATTTCTTAAAAATAAGGGTTGAGCTACTGAGCTATGACACTGCCAACCCATCAGCTTAAAACATGCATGAACAGATTGAGAAATGAAAATTTAACAGAACAGCAGAAGTCAATAATGGCTTTATAGCATTCTTCAAACAAAGCCACAATTCCAGTTTCACTTTCTGTCAGCCTGAGGTTTCTTTCCCAGCTGCTCTCACAAACACACTGCAAGACAGTGCTGGCCAGGGCTGGGTGGACGTGGTTCCTGAGGTTCTGCTTCTTGCTCTGCATGGACATGCAGTTCATCTCTCCACGATCCAGCGTGGCCTCATAACCAGGGAGCCATTCCTCTTAGTCAGCGGGGGAGAGGTGTGCATGGTGTTATTTGGGGTGTACACGGCCTCCCTGGAGGCGTGCAGCCAGCTCCTCTTCCTCTTCAGATCTCCTACAAACGCTCTCAGATACAGAAATTCCATTCTCAGGAAGTGTTCCCTGGTCACGTCTCTGGACGCCACTGTTATCCTGAACAGCTGGTCCCACACCCTGCTCTTCTTGCAGCTGGAAAACTCTTTGAGGTTGATGGGCTTTGACTGTGAATGAAGAATCCGAAATTCCAGGTCAAAGTGTGCAACTGCGGGGCCTGACAGGATCAAAATGTTACTGCTGTTCAGCTTCCCATCTGTCCACGTAAAACTAGCAAAGGAAGAGTGAGAAAATTTTAAGTTAATTCAAAATAATCAGTAAAGAAAGTATTCACTGAAAATTCTCCTTCGTCACACTTAGTTATGTTATTCTTACAAACCAACAGAGCAGTGGGCTCTTTTAAGAATAAAATTTTGGACATAAAATCTGATAAGGAAAGCAATTCTGCAACATTGCTGGTTTTCCTTTCCATGTAGAGAAATCGTGTAAAGCAAGAGAAAGAAATTGGCACTTGCCTGTAGGAGCCTGTTGTCACTCGAATGCCATCAATTAACATGAACTTTTCACGGACTTTTCCAATGATTTTGGCACCCGACCTGGTGCAGTATGTGCTCCCCGTGATAATTCGAACCCTCATCAACTGTTAAAGACACAGCAAGAGTCAGGGGGGCTGCAAAGTTCAGCGATTGCATTTAAAGGAGTAACACAGCAAAAACCATCCCTGCTGCTGTGCACTGGCACCAGAGTCACCCACTAGGAACCAGGTGATCATTCTGTCCTGTTTTTGTAGGCAAAGAGGTGGCATTAAGGGGCAAACCCATAAAGTGACTGTGCAGAATGTGACTGTGAAAATTCCTGTCACCTAATCGTCAGGATCCAAATTCCGCAGACTCCTGAGAACCTGCTTCTCCATCAGCCTTCAAAGTCTCGGCGAGCCCAAGCAGCTCCAGTCATGCTTTAGGAATTGGACATTCCTCCTGCATTTCCTTGAACATTCAATTAGTATTTGTGCTCAGAAAGCAGCTGTAACATCCAGTTACAAAGGTTTCAGATTTTCTATTAATTGCTGCCTTATGTAAGAATAGTTAAATCTCCCAAGAAAGAGCTGGAGCTACATAACCCCATTTTAAGTTGGGGCAGCAGGTGCAATAATTTCTTCTTTTGACAGCTCAAAGATTACACTCATAAGAGGATCAGTTCCCTACCCCTATAAATATGACAAGGCTCACCTTTTCCTGCTCGAGGTCAACTCCCAGATCCTTGCACATTTTTAGAAAGTGGGGAAATGAAGACTGATCTAGAAGGATATACACTTTAACTTGCCGCTGGCTACAGGCTTCCAAGACGTCTGTGAAGATATCAGTGTCTGTGAAGGAATCCATAACCAGGGCAATCATCTGCAATGAGTTTCAGAAGAAACCATTAAGCTGTTTCCACAGCATCACAAGGGAGATAGCACATGAGAAGTTTGACTTTCAAATTAAATATTCCCCCCTGCCTTTTTATCAGGTGGTTATGGTACAGTCTTCTGTGATACAACATATTCTTCCTCACCCTGAAATAGAACTAGACCCCTGGTTTTGCCCTGTGTTAGGCAAATTTGATCTCTTCCTAGGCAGGAGGGCTTTTTTTCCTGAGAACACATGGCCTTTCCTCAAAAGCATTGCCAGAAGAAAAAGGTGAGCTTACTTCCAATGCTACAGTTTTCCAGTCTTTGAACTTTTCAAATATGAAAAGAAACAGCAAAAAAACCCAAAACCACCAGTGTCTGACTGCTCTTTACATCTCGCCTCTCTGTTTAAGTTAAAAGTAAGGTTTGTCTTCAACTTATTATTCAGATTCTCATATTTCAAGTCAAGATCGGACTAAAACATCCCTTGAGAGCCAGCTCCTATCCCCGCAGATCTTCCCCATGGGCTGAACCCCAGGATTTGCCGTGGATCCTCTGAAAGATGGGGAAGCAAGGGCTGTTTCAGTGAGCCGGGAATGGGCACACTCGGGATGTATCGCTCACAGGTGCCAACTCCCCGAGGGAGCTTAGCGGCACCCGGAGAGCCCAGACTCGGTTTTCAGCAGTATGGGGGGGGAACAAGCTGGCAAATAATGAACCTATTTTAAAAAATAACTACAAAAGATGGTGGAAAAGATATACAGCAATACGAAACAGCAGAGTAATTAAGACCAGAAGGTTATGTGAGAGTAAAAGAAGCGGGGAAGAGCGAGGCGGCCCCGGGCAGCCGCGCGGGCAGGGCCGGGCAGGGCGGGCGCTCGGCGGGCACTCACCTGCCGCGCGGAGCGGATCTGCCGCCGCACCGCCTCCTTGCAGCCGTAGATGCTGTCCCCGCAGCCGGGCTGGAAATGCGCCTCCACCCGCGTCAGCCCGCGGAAGGCGCCGCTGGCGAAGCCCGGCCAGCCCAGCTCCAGCGCCGGCGGCTCCAGGTCCGAGCGCTCGGGGAAGTAGGTGAGCGACGAGGCGTCGAGCGAGGCTCCGGCCGAGGGCTNCCGGCCGGCGGCGGCCAGCGCCCCGAGCCCTCCTCCAGGCACTGCGACGCGCTGGCCATGGCCGGAGCGCCACGGCGCTGCCCCGGCTCTTTATAGCGCTCCTGCGCTCCTCCCGGCCGCTCGCCCACGCCACAGTCACGGCTGGCACACCTGGCAGCCTTCCCCACGCCCAGGGAAGCGCCAGCCTCGAAGGAGGAAGGATAAGCCCAGCCCTGGACCTGCTGCCCAGTCCGGATCAAAAGGCTGCTCCTAAGGTTGGAGAGGGCAAATGGCCCCAGCAGGAAAGCACCAAGCGCCGACGAAGTGACTTAGCTCGGTTTTCAGCAGTATGGGGGGGGAACAGAATATAAATATAAAATGCCAAATAAACAGAAAACAAAGTGCAGCCATGATCAGGTGAAAACCCCATGGCAAAAAGGAGTTTATTTGTAAACTGTTTCTTGTTCCTGTTAGAGTACCTTAACAGCTGCACGGTATAATAAAGTTTAAAAGCACAGAGAACAAACAAGGTGATTTTACATATATTCAAGAACTGCAGGACTTGAGCTCTTAAAAACACAACTCGATATTGGCTTTGAAGGTTTATCTTGGCTCCCTGCAACTTGGTTTGCTGCCAGTGTTCCAGATCCAGGAATCAACCAATAAAGTACCTTATCATTTTCAACAAGTGCAGACAGAACTTTTTTTCCCCACCTCCAGCTTTAGCGAAGGAGTGGCTGCTTTGAAATCCAAGTAATAAAAGTAGCTAAGCCTCTCTGTCCATAGACATTTCAGACAGAAATGCAAAAGTTAATTGCTCTCAACACTTGCAGCCTTTTCGAATTGTGGATATTTGTATTCATTCATTCAATATTCAAGCCAGCAGCTGAAATGTGCCATCTACTGGACACACGTGCCCCTGAACAAGAAAATACATAACCCAGACTCTGATTTGACTTGGCAGTGTGGTTGGTCACCCAAGTACTGAGATGCGGGTCTAAAGAAAAACAGTACAGCTCAGATCTCAGGGACCTGAGACTGCACACACTGCTCAGGTAAGAGACCCAGCAAGCACAGACATGCACAGAAAACTGCAAATAGTCAGATAAAGGCTTTGCAAAGCAACTAAACCTAAGGTCCATTAGATATTGAAAGTAATTTCAAAAACTGGAGTGGCACTTTAGCTCCTCAAACCAAGTTGGTAGTGGATAAAGGATAAACAGAGCAGGAAAGAGTACAGTTAAAAAGAGAAAAATGTTTATTTAACTCCTACAGTTACTTGTAAATTAACATTACCCAACATAACCCATAACATTTCCTAGTGCATTTGTCAGTTTACTTTTGAACAAGGGCTTTGTCACATGCCCTCAGTGATTGTCTCACCTGGGAGTCCACTGCAAAGAAGGAAGCACACATACACACACAGATATAGTTATATATCTCTAAACAAAGGTACAAGAGCATGATCAAACTGAAGGGCTAGTTAGCTCAGTGTTTCAGAAGGCTTAAACAATGGAAAAATAATACAGCTGAAGATAACCTGCAACTGTTTTAACAGACCCTTTGCAACTTTAGTGGAGGCGCAACATATATCTCAGAAGTTAGAATAAAATCAACTTTATGGCTCTTTGTAAAAGCTGATTCCTCTTGTGTCAAAGATAAAGTAGAAATAAAAGCCAATATTGGGAAAAAAGATTGAGAATTCCTTGATATAAGATAGATCTCCAAAGCCACTCTGAGCAAGTTCAGTGTGACTCAGATTTTTCCAAGCCTACAGAAATTAAAACTAGGGCATTAGCAATGCCAGCAAGCACTAACAAGTTCAGTTTTGAGGTTAAATACACAGAATTAAAATGATTTTCACTATTAATGCATACAATAGGAACCTGTAAGTAGTGGCCATATAATTCCTCTTTTTCATCGCTTACATTGCATAGCATGAAACAAAGTGCTGGAGAGTGATGTACACGCTATTATAAAACTAAAAGTGCTGGATGGAAGTGGAAGAATCTGAAGGTACAAAGTGACAGCAACTGGAGGCCGGGGTTTGTGCGTTCTGTGGCCGGGGCAGGACTCATTTCTGCAGGGAGAAGAGCGAGGCGTGGCGGAGGCTGCGCAGGCTGGCGCTGAGGTCCCGCCGCTGCTTCAGGCTGCACCTGCCCGGGTACTGGGTCGTGTAACCCCCAGGGACACGGCCCCGCCGGGACAGGAGCTCCACCATGTGGCTCAGCTTCGACCTGATCGTGGAGTAGTGGAATTGCCTCTCCTTATGCAGTTTCTGGAAATACTGTGCCCTGTGACTGCTGGAATATTCAAAGGACCGGAGAGAAGATATGGAGCCCGCAGAGCTTGCAAGAGAACATTGGGATGATGATGAAGACAGAGATTGCAGACTAGAGTTGGATACAGCCTTTCCAGACAGAGAATACTCTTCTTTTGACAACTTTCTGGGGAGGAGGGGTGTTTCTGTGCCCTCTTCCTTGGTCTGTGTCACTGCATTCTTCAGCAAAATGGATGTCTGAGTGCCTGTCACTCTGGCCATGACAGAAGCCTGAGTGCCAGTGTCTGCTGTGGCAGCGCTGGCCTGAGTGGCTGCATTACAGGTGGTCACAGCTGCTGTCTCTTCCCATGGGCCAGTTTGAGTTGATGCACTTCTCTGTTCCACTGTGGCCACTTGATTGCTGAATGACTCCTCTTCACACAGGTAGGAATGACCCAGGTTACAAAGCTTTCCTGCAGGAGTATATTCAGTCTGATCTGGTTTTTCCAGCAATTTCTTTGGAGTGCTAGACAGTCTGGCAAATTCTGCTCTCAGGTTGTCTTCCACAGTGTATTCTTTAGAGGACTCTGTTCTGGTCAGCAGGTGGTCAAACATGCCACTGTTCCTGCAGCTGGATGGTCGCTTCGGGCTGATGGGCAGTGACTGGGCATAAAGAATCCTGAACTGGAGGTCAAAGTGTTCAACCACTTGACCTGACAACACCAGCAAGTTGCTGCTGTTCAGCTTCCCATCGGACCATGTGAAACTGTTGAAAACAAACCAAGACTCACACTTAATCTGCAGTGCATTTCAACACATACAGCTACAGGCAGCAAGACTCAGCTTAAAAATGCTGTGCATTAAGGAAGGTAGGAAGTCAGCAGACTATTCACTCCTGCAGGAAAAACTCTATTTAGCCATGGCCAAGCCCTCTGCTAGCAACAAGTTTTGTAAACCAGTTTTCAAAGGTGTTTTCAGATTTGTGTCAGCCCCACCTCGACTCAGCTAGTCCATGTGCCATTGGCACTCATTAACACCAGGCAAACAGCAAAGTTAAACATCCTTCTTGCAGCAAATCCCCCTTTCTACGGCTTCCCTGGGCACCAGCAGACCCCAATACTTGCCTGTAGGAGCCTGTTGCCACTCTAATGCCATCAATTAGCATGAACTTCTCCTTGGCTTTCCCGACAATTTTGGCACCTGACCTCATGTAGTACGTGCTCCCTGTGAGAGTTCGAACTCTCATCATCTGGTTCAGAAAAGAAAGGAAGCAGTAACATCAGGTTTAAGTTAACTTCAAAAAACTTTAAATTACAAATTCTACTTAAAAGCAACTAGACACATTATGGAAGACAGGAATGAAATTAACCTTTTTTATACAGTCTGTATATGAGTAGTATTGATCACACAGTGCTAAATTCATGTTAGTTTGGGGGAGAACAGTCAGTTCCAATTAATCATTGCCCAGGTAGGCAGGAGTGTTTTTCCCTGCCCATAACACAGCCATGTCAGTTTATATTCCCAGCAACTAAGCAAATCACCTGGCTCACATCATCCAAACACTTTTAAAAGAAAGTATTAGGAAAGAAAGCAGATGATACCAGAACTATACCACCCTTGAGCTTCCCACACTTCTGTTCTCCTTAGCAAGCAGTTCCTTGAGCCAAAGAATAAAGCTATTTAAATATTGCAAAATTAAATCCCTGAAAATTGTTGCATCCTCAGGACAGGGATCCCAGTGCACAATGCACCCAGCACATGGGGCTGGTGCACACCATGGTTGTAGCTCCTACATATGCACAGCAAAGGGTGGCAGATGTGTCTTTTCTGCAGGGTTTTTGCTGAGTTTGTGAGCATGTTGGATTAGAGGCTGTACTGAAACCAGGCAATATTGAGTCTTGATCTTCAAGAGCTGAGAAATAGTTCAGAAACACCCCTTTTCTTTTAGCAACAGACAGGTTGCTTTAGCCTTTCAAGGAAGTCTGATGTTTTACAGAAGGGTGTCTTTGATATACATGAACTGTACCACAAAAATAAAAACAAACCACACTGACCCTAATTTAGTACTTACACTTTCCTGCTCAGGACAAACTCCCAAATTGTTGCACATTTCCAAGAAATGGGGTACAAATTCTTGGTCAAGAAGGATGTAGACAGGGACTTGGCGGTGTTTATAGGCATCCTGAAGGTCGCTGAAGATCTCAATGTCTGTGAAGAAATCCATCACAAGGGCAATCACCTGCAAGGAAAGTCACAACACTCAAGGGACTTATTTTACACAAGGCCACTGCCTCCCTCAGCCATTTTCTCCTGCTGCTATCATCAGGGCCACATGCACAATTCCTTGTCCTGCTGCACAGGCCCAGGCAGGTTCTAAAAGATTTCTGTATTCCTGTAAATTCATTGTGTCCCAGCATGCAAAGCATAGGCCTGAATATGTTTTTCCTTGTGTCTGCTGCTTTTGTACACTTTCACATCCTCCTTTCCTACAGTCCCCTGTAATGTGGCCACATTGGGGAAGCTATCACAGCAGATCTGGGACTCCAGACAAACCCTCTCCACATGTTCTCCCAGTGTTTCAAGCAGCTACAGGAGAATTAGCTTGAATGGCCTCCTTGCTGTCACATCTCACAAACCCAAACTGATTTCCAGACTCCTTCTGGTTTCTAGATTCTCACTGAGTTTCTACCCCATACCTTCACAGGAAATCCCTCCACTCACCCAACAGTTCTTTAAAAAAGGCAAATCCTAAGATGGGAAGGTCACATATGAACCATCTCTCCAGCTAATTCACAGCCACCTCACGCACTGATGTGCTGATAGAGTTCTCACCCTTCAGAACCACCTCTATGTAGGGACATGAAGGCATAAAGGATTCAGCTTCATGACTGAATTTTCCACTTTCCTTCTATTAAACCAGCATAGAGAACAATGATTATACAACTGTGGGTACCTGGCACCTGCCCTTACCAGGTGGAGGCTGCAGCAGCACACCCAAGGTGTGTAAGCACACAACACAGCTGCTCTGTGTGTGGCATGGCCTGTACTCACAGGAAACATTTCCCACAGGAACAGGCCGAGCTCTGCATTCCCACCTCTGTCCTGCTCCCTAAGGGACTGGTTTCTTTTGGCTGAGTTCTTACATATAACCTGCACAAGCACAGGGGTATTTCTACATAAAGTTACTTTATGTTGGTGCTTCTTGCGTGTGTCCTGTGCTTCTCGCCACCCAATCCCCTAAGTGTTGAATTAGATAAAAAGCCAATAAGATATTTTTGACAAGACCAGACAAGTAAGAAAACCACCCCTGAAAACAAAACAATTCACACTAAATCCTTGGGAACACTGACACCTTCATATGACTGCTTAATTCACAGCATGTTTGAGTTCTAGTCCCAGAATTAGCAGCTGAAAAAGAAATACAGTTTTGCCCAAAGTGTTTAGAGGAAAGAGAGAAAACCCTTTTCTACACTCATGCATTCAGGATAGCAAGGACAAGATAGCAGCAGACACTTGAACTAACTGCATTTGAGTGAGTTAGCTAGGGAAGAAATATTGCAGCATCTGAAGTTTTCCCAGTATTCACATTAATGTGAGGAACTCAGAAACGATTGAGAACTATCACACAGAATGTGACATTCAGTAAATTTTAGGGTGTCACAAATGTCCTTTATGTCCACAAAAACACTCCCTGGATCAGGCAGAGCCACAGATAGGGCAGGAGCAGCTTGTCTGGCTCTTGGCTCAGTGTGAGGGAAGGTGTTTGTCAGGATGCTGCAAGGAACAATATTACAAACAAGTACAGCTTTTGGGGGAACAAATGCTTTTATGGAGTTTACTCGAGTTACGAGACTGGTCTCATACACCTGATAGGGATTGTCTGAGAACAGAGCTTCCTCTGTGACCGTTTCTGGCAAGGAGCCCATCGTTCATGTCATGCTCACACACTCCCTAAGCTTCTGCCCTCGAAGGGAGTAGAGACCAACCTCGGTTGCTGATTCAGGGTGTGCCGTGTGCGAGCACGTTACACAAAGAGACAGGGGTTGCTTCATCTGGCCACCCAAAAAGGAAGCTACACGTTTAAATTTCAGCTGAGCCAATTGAATGGCTGCTCAGGAGAAGGGTGGTTCCCGGCTGGGGATTGCGGTTGGAGCTATAAAGGCCGGGAATGCAATGAGTTACAGAACAGTTACAAGTTACTGTGCCTCAGAACAAAAGCGAACGCTCCTGCAGGAGAAAGTCCTGTCAAAAGCAGGTCTGTGCGTCACTTGGGGGCAATTAGCGAGCTAAGGAAGGGAAATACAATCATAGTGTTATATCTGTAGGGAATGTTCTTTTACAAAAGAGGCCTGTTCTGTGACACAGCGTTTAAGGGACAGTAGGACGTTTTGAAAGCGAATCTGTGTGGCAGAGCACAGGAGACCTTCCGCTCCAAGCGAGAGCAGGATCAGCTGGATACAGCGGCTGTGCTGGCCCAGGCAGCAGCGCTGGGGACGGGGAGCTCTTGCCGCATCACCTCCGGAGCACCCGGGAAAGGGAGAGCTCGCGGATGCAGCAGAGTGCTGCCACTCTTTGTGTATTTTCGAGCTTGTTCTCCTTAATGAGACACTGTCTGCTCGACTTGAGTTTCGAAGCCGCTTGGCTTTGCTCTGTGTCCCTTGGCGACGCTTAGCGATGCCGGTGCCGATTTTTGAACGCGCTCGCAGACGCAGGGGAGAGGGCCCGGGCAGGGCAGGGCCGGGCCGGGCAGGGCGGGCGCTCGGCGGGCACTCACCTGCCGCGCGGAGCGGATCTGCCGCCGCACCGCCTCCTTGCAGCCGTAGATGCTGTCCCCGCAGCCGGGCTGGAAATGCGCCTCCACCCGCGTCAGCCCGCGGAAGGCGCCGCTGGCGAAGCCCGGCCAGCCCAGCTCCAGCGCCGGCGGCTCCAGGTCCGAGCGCTCGGGGAAGTAGGTGAGCGACGAGGCGTCGAGCGAGGCTCCGGCCGAGGGCTCGGCCGCCGGCTCCGGGCCCGCGGCGGGCGGCAGCGCGGCCCGCGCGATGTCCTGCACCTCGGGCTCCGACAGGAAGGGCGGCAGCTGC
>VZRO01004947.1:486722-546273 GCA_013397915.1 Daphoenositta chrysoptera | reverse complement strand
AAAACCTCAATGGCATTTTTGTATTATTAAAAGAAATTTAATATAATTTTTAAATTAAAAAATTCAATCTCTCTATTAAAGACACTGAGTCAGGTGCTAATACTGTCAAACATACCCATTTGGCATGAGTTTTACATAAAGTTTAAGATTTTATGCATTGCTTCAACATGTTAAGAAACCATCTTCATACTTACAGTAGCAATAAAGTCAATTCCATACAATATCAAATATCCTTTTTTTAAAAAAAGTTTTAAATATATTAGACTCTGATTGCCAAAATGCCATTTTATACACAAAGCTGCTAATACAATATACAGTTCTTACATTATTTTTTTTTCTTCACATAAAATACATTTCATCAAGTTTTATTTGTACATCGTTTACTACTGATCAATGGAATTACGAGTTATTGCAGAAGGCTTGCCATCATCTCTTACTGTCCTGTACACGCAGCAGTCCCGCCGAGCTGTACCAAGGTTACCCCCACTCCTGCAATCTCACACTGCAATCTAAAGGCTGAAGACATCGTGGTGGCAAATACTAAGGCTGCATCTGCACTGTTTAAAAACCCGTATCTCCCCTCCAGCTGCGGGTGGAGATCATTGCATTGGTGTAGCTTTGGGAACAGATGTCTCCAGCAGAGTCTCCTCTACTACAGCTTCCACGGTTGAAATACAGCAGAATATTCTAGGTCATAACTGTGCCATGGCAGATGTTGCCCGGAGAGCCCAGTGGTACTTGAATTGTGTGAGGGAACTGAGAAGTCTATTACCAGTTTGGCCCACATGAAAACAGAATAAAGGTGAAGAACAACCACGGAGAACTGTTCTGTTGCACAGCCATGGGCAAAACAAAATGGAAAAAGGAAATGTGCTCTGTAGTAAGAGGTGAGACCTTGCTGCTACAAGCATGTTCTGGATTCTGCCTGTAGAAAACTGATACACCAAATTACTCAACGTGATTTGTTAAAATAGAATGAAGCCCCTGTGCATTTCTGTTCTGTGTATTTAGGAAAAGAGAAGTGGCGATCATAAAATTGAAGGAGCAAATAATAATGTTAAAATCTGGCATGCTCTGAACTGTTATCCCCTTGCAAAAGTCTCCAAGTAAAGATCAGCAAGAACTGTATATTCACCCCAAACTTTCCAGAGACGAGTTACCTTTAGCAAGTATAAGGCACAGAAATAACCCAGGCATAGGGAGAGACCTTCCAGCAGACAGACAACAGTTCATCCATGGCTCACTGGAGACCTGTGCTATTGCTTTCTCAGGATATTCCCTTTTCCATGGTAAAGCTGATTTAGTTTCAGCAGGGACCATGTGGGTAATCAGAGCTCCAAGACTGAAGAAAAAAGGACACTAGACAGAAGTTGTAATGCCATTTGGGAGCTTTTAAGGAGTTTCAACCCCATGAAATCAGACCCTGCTCAATGAACCCGAGAATTCACTGCCTCCAGTGAGTATTGCACTGAGTCATTATTGCTGTTGCCCTGCCATGCTCTTCTCCTTCCCTACCAGGAGTTCCTCATCCAGGTGGTTCTCCAACCACACCTCCAAAATGGCACAGAATCACATCAGCTAGAGTCAGTTCTTCCCAAAACTGGGAGGGTTTTAAGATTCAGGAGCACCAAAGAAGTGAAATTAAGTGGGCTGAAATCGCATCACGTGGTACATGACACAGAGATCCAGGTCTGACTTCCAACAGATCCCAGCAATGGTACTTAAGCCCTTATCCAAAATTTCAGTGCTGGGGCTGCCTTGGCCGAGCTCAGTAAAGCAGAGACACTGTTTTGAAAGACACCTTTTTCTCCATCTAACAAATTTCTTTCAACATGGAACGTAAAGCTGCCCTCACCAACCACTTGGTTTGCTAGAAACAGTTCAACTTCAGCACACAGGAAAACGTTGTGAGGAGAAGGGTTATCCTTGTGCAGCTCTGCCTGCAACACACCTGTCAATACATTCACATTCTCTAATCTTTGCACAGTCTCTGTGAACAGCATTTGGCTCACTGGTAACTGAACTGGGACTCTAATGTGGCCTTGAATCTGTAATTAGATAATTATTGAGCTTAAAACCATTCTGTGTATCATAAAAACCTCAGATGTTCCTCTAATAAACTAAAATATGCCAGTCACAACATGATTTCTAGTTTCTACAGCTTTTTAGCCATATTAAGATCCATTGAAACAGCCAAGTGCCCTCTGTTCTGCACCTCAGAGCTTTCCACTGGGATGGCCTTTAAAACACACAGATATCAAAACCCCACTAGTGTTGTAACACTGGTAAATTTTACAGTGAAAAGCCTTATTCCTAGAGGTAGGCTGCTACAATGCCCATGTAAGAGAATCTATGTGTTTGTCATTCCCCCAAAAGCCTGTTTTTCTCCACAAAATAGTTCCCCAGAAGCAGGTTAATTATCCACCTACCAGAATCCCTCATCCCAGACCTACAACCAACAGCTCTGCCAGTGCTCCACGGGCAGTGACCACTTTATCTCAAATGTCACCACACATAAGCACAAATCCATTCCAGGCCATTCTTCAACAGCCCTCCAGCTCACACCCTGGTGCAACGTCAGCCCCAAGCCAGTGGTAGGTAAATACTTGGCAGGGCTGTGAAACATCCTGGAATATTTATCCATTCCTGACTTTTACCATTAATAACTCTCCTGTCTGAGTAAGAATGGATTGCATTTGATCAGCCACCACTAGACTTCACAGCTAGGATGATGAGTTCCCAGAGTTTTACATATAAACAGGGCAAAATACCAATGGAAGCCAAAAAGCTGTTTGTCTAAAATGGACTGATTTCCTGCAGTTTTAACGTATTAACAGCTCTCAGTGAAAGCAAGCCTCAAACTACTTTACACTATTGCACTCAATGATCTCCTTTTCATTTCCTTGGAGTTAGGCAGGGTTCAATACACTTGCTAGCACAAAGTTGCTCTGAGAAGGAAAAGGGCCCTACTCCTCCTTCACTGGGAGGGAAGGCAACATCTGGGCCCAAATTTTGCACCATATACAACCTAGTAGATAGCGGCACCAAAATTTGTTACAGTGAGTTCAGAAATCGCATTAGGATGGATGTGGAGAGACAAACCTCACCACCATGGGGGAAGAGAGGCACCTGAAAGATCATCTCCCCTGTGCTGTAATAGCCAGGCCACACCTGGTGTTATCCCAGAATAATTTACTCAAGGTAATCAGAAGACCCACTGTTAACCACACACAGATGCAGTAAAGTCTCTCCAGTTACCAAATCATCCTCTTTCTACTAGAGAATGACTTTAAAAATCCCTTAACCTTAAGGTCAAGCACAAGAAGTATTTTCTAGTCCTATAATAACATCTGTTTCAACAATGGAGGGAGCCAAACTTCTCCAAATGCTTCAAACTCTGCCTTTAGCAGAACTGGGGTTTTAAGTGAACCAGAACACTGCTACCACTTTCTAGTTTGCACCTAAAACTGGTGAGGAAAGAGAATTGTATATCCATACCATCCACACCAGTAAATTGTCAGCCTGGCAACGACCTCACAGCTCCAGAGGTGTCTCCTGCACAGCGTGGCAGTGGTGGTGACACAGCCACCTCTGCTGCCTCGAGGAGCCCAGAGCCCTGTATGGGAATGAGACCAGCCCAGCAATGGGTGGATTTGATGGGGGGCAGAGGGTAGCACTTAACAGTCACTGGCAGCCTCAGTCAATTTTTTATAGCCTAGAAAAAAGTTAAGGCTGTGAGGATCCCACAGAGGGAGAGTACATGTGAAGGGGAATATTGATGTCTAACAGCCACCAAATGAAAGGAAAACGGGTGGAAGCTGCATTTGCTGTTGCTTGGCTGAAGCACAACTGCGTGAGCTGGATTTAATCCACTGATGGCTTACAGAGACCCAAACAGGTTTATGTCTTCAGAGTTTGGAATTCAAGCTGCCCAAGAAGACACATATTCATGCAGGCAAACAGTTACGTGTGTGACAGCCCCTCTGTGCAGAGAAGGGTTTAAAGATTTACAGGTATTTCTACGATACAACTGAAGTGTGGCCAGTTCCTCAGAGCTGTCCCACACTCTCCTCTCACCTCCCCGAGGTACACAAAGCCTGAACTTGCTGCAAAGCCAGTGCCAAACGCCCAGGTTACACCGTGCCAGTGCTGCCCAGGTGGGCTGTCAGAGCTCACACGAACCACACCAGACACAGTGCTGGCACTGCAGCTGCTCCACAGCAGAGGCTTTGTTAAGTACTGGTGGTGTCAGGCAACTCCCACAGACACAGAGGCGTTTAAACCTTCCCCTGCTGACAGCTTCAGCAAGGGAGCTGGAGAACAGAACAAAACACCTCCGGTCCTGCTGCAGTGTTCAACTGCCACAGCAATGGTTGAAGTTATTTCTCAGCCAAAGACTGCAGGTTAATGCAAGTGTCACGTCTACGGGATTAGAAATGCTTTCATGGCGCTCCTAGGTTAGTGTTGGCAAGCCTTTCCTTCCCATCCCTCCTGAGCCCTGTGGTTCTGGAAATCCAGAAAAAATCAGAACGCAAAGCATACTGCCCCTAGCATCTGTGTTGAGCGTACAGAGTAAACAAACAGAATCAATAGGAAAGTGAGATCAACAAAAGTCTTTCCAGTTTTAACAAATTAAAGAGTCTAAATAGTACAAATAAGTTTTTTAAATTACTTATCCCAATATAGACCTTTGTCAGTATTTTATTGCAGTAAAATTCTATTGCCAGGGCCCCTTTATTGCAACATCAGTTTTAAAGCCTATTGAGTGAAGCCTGTTCCAGGAAAAGTTCTGCTTCAAACCTGATGGCAGTCTGCAGTGCCGAGCTGACAGGAGCAGAACAGGACCCAGCCAGTGCACAGTTTGTGATGGTGAGCTGTCACTGCAAGGAGGTAACACCTTGCAAACTTCCTAAGTGCAGCATCTGTGCTTGCTTGTTGCTCAGGCCCGGGAAGTGCTGGATCCAGCTGTGTGGGAAACAGCTCTGTCCACTCTTGCAAACCTCGTGTGGGGGCTGACCTCCCCTCCAGGATTTGTGCATCACCCAAGAGTGGAAACACGGGTCTGAACTGTCACCTTCCAGCTGCTCGGTGACTTACAGCAAGAGGCTCAGACACAAAGATTTGAATTCAGATCCTTTCTTTGTTCCAAGGCATCTCACGACCTCCCAAGGGTGGGGAGGCAGCGCTCCATACCTTCGTCCCCAGGGAGCAAGACTAAGGAGACTCTTTTGACATCGTATGGATGTGCATCTCTTCCTCTCCTAAGAGCCTTGCTCCACCTGCATTACTCATCCAGCTGCAATGGAAGTAATTGGCAGGGTAAAGTACAACTCGAGATGAACGAGGCTGCCACAGTCAGGATGTCCATAACCAAATTCTCCCTTTGGAATGCAAACAACCTGGCCACTGCCATAGATCCAACCAGCCCACCCACATCTCGCTTCCTCTGGGGTGAGACACGGCCCAGACTAGGAAATCCTGCAGCACCCGTGCACCTTCTCCTCCATTTCCTCCATGGGAGCTTTGAATTTCAAGAGGGGTGGATCGCCACTGGACACCGTGTAATACACCGAGGTCCCATTGGAGCTGTAGGGAGAAGTCCTGGCTTCGATCAAGTGCGACTTGGCCTCGCCCACGCTCTCGGCCACCCCGGCCATGCCGGCGCTGAAGTGGGTGCTGAGGAAGGGGTGCTGGAGGAGTTTGGCTGCAGCTCGCTGCCGCTTCAGCTCCGACAGCGTCTGGTGGTTGTGCTCCTTGTAGGCGGCCCAGAGCTGCGGGGCCTCGGGCAGCGCGGGGCCGCCGTAGGGCAGCGCGGGGCCGGCGGCGCTCTCGGGGCCGGCGTGCACGCTCCAGATGTCCCCGTTGGAAAAGCTGTACTGGTAAGGGCTGGCAGATGCCATCAGTCCGTTCTGGAGCGGGATCTCGGTGTCACACTGGGTGCTTTTGTTCGCTAGCTCCGGGAGGAGGGAGGAGTTCTCCAGCACTGAGTTCTGGAACAAGTTTAGAGGAAAGAGAGTTTTCCCTCATTCTCATTTCCCTCATTTCCCTCATTCAGCAGGGTTCATCCCTGGGACAAGCTCCTGAGTCTGCTCACACTCAGCCTTTCCACCAGACAGGTGCTGAAGCACAAACACTGAATTCCCCACTAACAGGACCCTTCAATGCTGCAGGCCCCAGCCAGGAACTGGTTCCCAACCAGGGCATGGAACCTTAACTTGGAAGGCATCACACACACACAAAAATACTAATATGCTTATCTATATAAGATGACAATAACTTAAATAGAAACAAGTAACTGCAACCAAGTTTACAATTCCTTTGTATTTCCATTTTTTGAGCTTTAGAATGAAAGGCACACACTACTTTTTTTAGAACATCCTGGTTTACTTTTATCTCAAAACTATGTCTGCAGCTGTACATCCAAAAGACTTTCCACTAGAGTGGGACAGCTTATGCCAAATGAGAGTTTGGTCTTTTGCTTACATCTGAAGGATGAGGTCTACAAATTTTTCAGCCATCTTCCACCCACTGCTACTGAACCCACACCACCAGCCCTCCTCAGTGACTCATGAAAGAGAAAAGATTCCTTACAGGGTCTGTATTCTCCTGGTCAGACCGAGTCTCCCCAATTTCTCCAATGAGACCTGAGTTTCTTCCTTCCTCTGATGCCCCCAGCTGCTGCCACACCATGGCCTCCTTCTCGCACTCCTTCCTGTAAAGGTTTGTCCGGTCCGAAAGGCTGGCCCTCCTCACCACCTTCCTGCGGGACAGGGACAAGGGCCATCAGAGCTGGGAGCAGGACATGACATTTCCTCTTAGCCTGGAGCTCTTCTCACCTCCTCCTCCTCCTCCTCACACTTCACAGCCTCTCCCTCTGGAATGGAACGTGGATTCAGCTTCCTGGCACCCACGCAAAGCGAAGGCACTGGCGTGGATACTGAAGGTGGGAGGAATTTTAAGGAGTTCTAAGCTAGCACTGCAAATCTGTGTTAGAGCCCATACAGGTCACCTTATGGACCTATTCTGCAACCAGTGGAGTAAATGTAGAGGGAAATGGCCCACGGGCTGCTTAAGGAGCTTTGTGGTCTGCAGGACTGCTTTGCTGTCTACCAAACATCTCATAAAGACCTCTGCAAACTGTGTCTGGGCACTGTGTCTTGGCCATGTGACATATTACTGAAAAGCTCAAGTTAATCCACTTGAAGCACTGATTTTCCAACACCAGTTTCAGTGGTTTAACAGGGTAAATTCTCACCATTTGGTCCTGTGCTCAGGGCAGTTCTTAAACCACACCAGCACAGAAGCATTTTCCCCCCAAGAAACAGCACCTCTCCCCAGTGAAAAAGCCACTCTTCAAAGGAGCTCTGCTTCCAACAACCAAAGCGAGCTCCTGCCTTTCCTGAATTCACTCAGAAAGGACAGATGGGTTGTTGTCACCACCCTCAGGGTGCCCTGCAAGCACACCTGGGTGGCCAGGCCAGTGTCCCGGGTGACCTGCAGGGGACAGCAGAACTCACCCCCGGCTGCCCGTGCTGGAGGTCCTGCGGCTCAGGGAGGATTTGTGCCTCATCTGAGACTTCATGATCACATCGTGTTTGTGTTTCAGCTCCAGCAGCAGTACTTTGAATTCCTCCTCTTCACACAGATCTATGGCGCACACACAGACCAAGCCCATTGTCAGACAGTTCTCATTAACACCGTGTTACTAATTGTGCCTTCCTAGTTACACACCCAAGTGTTAGGGCTGCACACAACAGCAGGGAGGCTCCCAAGCACAAGGGGTAACATAGGAAACACACAGGAGGAAGACTTGGTGCTTGGGAAGTGCCTTCTTCCTTCTTTTTATGAGCAGGAAGAAGCATTTTCAGTAGTAAAGTAGGTGCTTCAAAACTTCAGTCACAGTTAAAGTAACTTCAATTTTGATTCTAAAATGACACCTAAAAAATTATGCTAATGCTTCTGAAAGCAGCACGTGAGGACTTCAGCCATTTCTTAGTCATTTGTTTCTTTAAGCTTCATAAACTCACCTATTGGCATCTCATCCAAAGATGTCCTGGCACTCAAACTAGCCCCATGGGACACCAGCAATTCAGCCATCTGCATCTAAAGAAAGGAAAGAAAGCCAGGTTGACAGAGATATTTTAGGCAGTTTAGGCTTTCCTCCCCAAAGCTGCAAGGCTGGGATAAGATGAGAAGCAATGGCACACAGGCTCAACTCGCCTCAAATAACTCTGGTATGTGTGTGATGTTACACACTGCTCCCAGCACCCACCTGCACAGACGTGCTCTGCCTGAACTTCCTCAGCAAGCAGCTCTCTTTGGAGCCCAGGATGCTCTCCAGAGAGCCCAGCCCAGTACAGATTTATCCCATTTGCAGAGTACTCCACAGTTTGTCCAGCCAGAAGGAAATACCACCCTCACACATGACACTTGCAGCAAAATCCTTACCTGTCCCCAGAAAGCAGCAGCATGAAGAGGTTCCCAGCCATCCCAGTCCTTGACATCCAGGCTTGCCCCCTGGTCCAGAAGCACTTCAGCTGCATGCAGATAACCATTGGCTGCAGCTATGTGCAGCTAGGAGATAAGGAACAGAGCATGAGCCACCTGCAAGGACCACCAGTGGTTTCATGCACCGAGTTTCAGAGGATTTTCTCGGATGATGTGTGAGCCTAGAGCTGCACAGGCAGCACATTTCACATTGGGCAGGTGGCACCAGGTCCAAAGCAGGCTGTTCCTGTTACTAAAGCTCAGTATTGCCTGTATGTAATTCTGTTTGGAGAGGAAATTGCTTAACAGTTCTTAGAGTAACTTAGATATATGGATGAGAAAAATAATGTATTCACATTTTAAATCAAGGGCTTGTAAGTGCTTCCCAATCTGTAGGGAAATGGCACCATCAAAACACGAGCCTGCAATGCAGAACATCATCCACTGTAAGCTCTGCATTCCTCATGCCAGAAGAACATCTCCTTTTCCCCACTAAAGTGCTGTGGATGTGATTTTTTTGAATCAAATTTACAGCCTGCTGCAGTCAGGACTCTCTCCGTGCAAATGCACTTCCAATCACACTATAATTATTTTCACCATTTGAAAGTCAAAAACATTTTAAACCTTGGCTACTTTAAGTTAAGGGAATATGATTTTTCAGATATTGGCTTCCAACCACAGCTACCACTTTAAAGACATCAATAATGGTGTCTTTTAGTCCCCCAGCTTCATGTCTCTGAAGATTTTCATAATTGCAGTCTGCTTTTGCATCTCTGAGCAAAACATTGACCCATGCACTGCTCTGAAGGGATTAACTCCACTCAGAGCTCCTCCTACTTCAATTGTGCTAAAGAGGAGAATAAAAGCTTCTTTTCAAAAATTTTTCATGGCGATTCCACCACATGAAGTTAAAACTTCGTTTGAAAAGAAATTCTGATACTTTCTGGCAACTCAATCAATTTCTACATAAATTTTATGCCACCTTCTAGAGGCCACATGAATTAATAACGAATCACTTGGGGGTGATACAAAATGGGGAGCCAAGAGGTCTGCTTAAATTTATGTATATAATCCTTGTTAAATGGAAAAAACATGTTAAAAAATAAGCTGCAATAAAAACTTCAGTCATCCAAGCTTACCCTGGAGGGAGCCTGCCCTCCCCTTACACTTCTGGTATATGCTAAAGGTGATTTCAGATTAAGAAACTGGAATGCATTTCCATGGCCTGGCCCTCAAACACATGAACCAAGTGCCTGTATATCAGTTATGTCTGGACCCAAGCATTCAATGACCAAGGCTGTATGAAATTCCCAGCACATATGAGCTCATTACTGAACTTTCCCTAAGCTGGGCCTGCTGTAAGACACAATTTAGGATACATATTTGCAGGGGAAAAAGAACCAGGAGTGTTCAGCCTTCTCAGTCTCTGTCCAGACAAACCAGGTGCCAGCCTGCTTCGTGCTGTGCACTCGTCCTGGGTGCCCTCCTCTGCCCAGGGCCAGGTGCCAGCCTGTGTGAACAAACCCAGCAGCCACTGGCTGCGTGTGAGCCAGACCCACACAAAGCAGAAGGGAGGCAGAAAGTCTCCGGGGTGCCCAGCACTGGATCCTGCTCCTGTGGAAACCAGAGAGCTCTCACATCTCCTCCACGGGAGCCCAACCAGTCCGCAGGGCCAGCGAGAAGAGGTTACTGGGAGCTCTCCCAGGCCCAGCAGCTGTGCTGTGCTCTGTGGGGCTTCTCCTCTCGGTGACTCGCACATGTTGATTTTGTGTAACTCCTGCCCCAGGGCAGGTTTCATAACCTCTGGGCTGAAGGAAAGCAAAACTGAAGCCGCTGCAGTTTCACTCACCAGCGTAGCACCTTGGGCATCAGTCCTGTTCAGGTCTTGGCCGGTCGCAAGGATGTCATGAATGTCACAGATCATGACCTGCTCTGGAGCAGCCCGCATCTCATTGATCCTTTCCTGGGTAATCCCTGTCAAAGTCCAGTCAGAAAGAGGAGAGTTGGAAAGGGTCGTTGGCTCCACAGGTTGACGAAAATAAGATTTATGATCCTGGCTGATACGACCCCACATCTTTTGCAGAGGGTACTGTCAGCCATCCTTCACCCTCATGATCTTTAGGAACCAGAATAACTAGACAGAGTCAGGTCCCAAGAAATTATGCCAGGAGCAGCTTTTTACTTTTCTCCAGAGGCAAATCAAGAGCTGAGAAACAGGGTAATTTTTAGTACCACTTTGACCCATTTCTGTATTTTACATAAACACAATCTCCTTACCTTGATAGGCCATGCAAGTCTCAATGACATCCAGGGTTGGCTCATCTTCACAGAGGTCATAGGGCATGTTGCCATCTGCATTTACTGCCAGCAGGTCTGCTCCACTGCAAGGGGAAAAATGAATTACACAAGGAAGGACCTCATATCCTACAGCAGACAGTGCCAAACAGCAAGAAAAATGCTCAGGAAAAACTAACTGGGGTTTAATAGTTGCCCAAATGCCACCAAGGTACGTATGAGATATGAAAGATTTGAAGCAAAGCTGTGGAGATATGAATGGGGAAGATTAATTCCAGAACTGGATGGAAGGCAGCACACTACACCTCCTTCCTGAGCCAGTAGTACCCTGTGTTCCACATCCACTCCATTTTTATAACCCTCATCCAAAAATTCCCTAACCCAAGTGGGAACATCCTCCAAGGGATGCTTGACTGCATCCTCTTCTCTCCTTCATTATACAGTCAAAGAAGGGCTGAATTTTCGGTGCTCATCTCCCAGATGACAGCACCACAGGGAGAAGTCTCCCTCCCCGAGGAAGAAGCAGCAGGTTCACACTCCCAAAGCACCAGCACTCTGGGAAAGGGAGGAGAGGGCTCCACACACAGGCACAACTACCTGCTCCAGGCAGGATTCACCACGGGTGCTCCTGGAACAGCTCACAACACACCTAATTTCCTCCTCCTTGCTGGCAAGTCTAGCTAGACTTGAGCTTTAGGGCCTTGGTCAAGCACCCTGTGCCACCACTGGGGATCAAACACTGCAGGAAGTTTACTGATCACTAATTAAGACCCAGTGAGACAGGTCACAAAGTTCACCCAGGTGTCTGAGTTACACAAACACACTGCTGCCCTCCTACACCGGTGTCTGCCTGGCTGGGGCTGCAAGATCTGAAGTGTTCAGGAGCTTGAGGGTGGATCCTGCTGGCTGCTCCTGTTTCTACCTACCCAGCAACCACAGTTCCACAGGCACACAGAGACACACCAGAATCCAGGCAAAAAGGGGCCATTTTTGGCCCAGTCTCCAGGAGCTTTATGAAACTGAGCCTAGTTATTGAGGGTTTTATTGTCTCCTCAGCCTTCCTGCTCTTCCTCCTTCACCCCCTTCTCCCCCAGGCAGGAAGGACCCCCATGAGCAGCCTGAAAGCAGGGAATAATCACCACTGCTGCCATCTCCCAAGGTACTAAGCAGTCTCAGCTTCCATCCACAGAAGCTGTGGGTAGAATCAGACCCCCAGAAAGGACAGGCACAAAAAGCCACCTACTGCTGGATGAGGATCTTCACCAGGTTGATGTGACCACACGTGGCTGCTGCATGCAGGGGAGTCCACAGCTCGTTGTCCTTGGCGTTGACGTTGGCCCCGTGGTTGAGGAGAAGCTTGACTATGTCCTCATAGTTGTCTATGCAGCACTGGGGAGGAAGAAATGCAGACAGATTGGGGTTTTTTTAAACTTTGGGAAGGTGAGGGCTCACAGCTGCTCAGCTGTAAAATAATAAAGGGCACCTGGACATGGAGACCAACTTTACCTTGCACTGCTTGGCAAGGGGCTTCTCCAGCAGAGTTAAACACCAAATTGAGCACCAGCAGGTCAAAAAGGCAGAACACCCACACTGGACAGACCAAAGGTCACTGGTGTTTTACAGAGCCTTCTGGTGTGGGGGCAGAACCAGCAGGGGATAACAGCAAACACGCTCACAGCTGCTATTCCACTGGGTCTTCCATATTCAAGAGCAAACACAGCAGAAATTCAATGTAACCAGTATAACCACATACCAAGGGATGAGCTGACAAGCTGACATTCCCTTTTCTTAGGGAAAATCCCACACACTGGCATGTGATGAGCAAGAGTCTTCTCGGGAGCTCACGCTACCTACCACAGTTATCTGGAGAGGCACAAACTGGATTCCCAGAATTATGTGGTGCTTTGCAGGGCACCTTTCACTTCCTGAAAAAAAAGCAGCTTCCTTCCTGCATTTAGAGTGCAGCCCTGCAGGCCAGAAGGGCCTCAACCTCTTTCCTTGGGTGAAGGTGGAATTTGCTCTTTGATCCACCTCTTGTTCACCTCTAGACAGGAAGGTGCATGTGATAAAGACATTCAAATAAGATTCATTCCTGTGCAAGAAGCCTGTTTGTGGTCTGTGCATTGCTGCAGACCCACACAGCTCAGCACACAGTATGGGCCCTTAACGGGGCTGAATTCCAACACAAAACAAGCATTTTAGCAGCTGAGTGACAAGGACCCTTTAGGTATTTCTAGTTTGTTCACTGTTTGTACAGGGAAGTGAGGTTAAAGTCATGCCTGTCACACAGCCAAGTTATCACAGAAGTGGAAGGAATTCACATTCACTGGAGGGAATGCTAATGTGTCCCACTGAGGGGCTTCTCTGTGCTCAGGGATTCAATTAATTCCAGTGGACACAAAGCTCCCATCATAACTCCTAAATGCACCTTTACCATCTCTCAGCGGGCAAGGTGGGATTCTCCAGGCTTCAGAGCCTGGCTGGGAAAGCAAGGAGGCTGTCAGAGTTTCTCTGAGTGCAGGATAACATCTCTTTGGAGAGGTGATGGTGCTCAGGACCTTTTGTTCTGTTCTGCCAGGAGCCAGTTTGCGTTTTTAAACAAACATTCATCCAGCTTTGAAGAGAGCAGGCGACTGGCAAAAGAATCCAAAATCCCAAGTCAATGGGAGCATTTAGAGCAGGGAGTAAGGGCCAGAAAACGCCGAGTGCTCGTGTGACAACCACAGCACTGTTGTTTGAGCCGTGGAGGCGGCAGCTGCCAGGCACGGCCAGTCCCACGTGCCTGAGAGAATAGAAAAACCCTTATGGGAGCAGCACAGAGGCTCCCGGGAAGGGCACAGACCTACACACCACTACAGCAAGTCTGTATTTCGCTGGTGATCAGCTGCTGCCATCTCATCCAGCCTTTGGAACTCCCTGAGCCAACAACGAGCAGCAGCAGATTCTTCAAGCATCTCGTGCATCATTTATTTAAACCACTTCCAAAACTCCTGGATTGCCAAGGTCTCTAAATTTGAGTTAATCTGCTATAAGAGTTTAGAGCCCAATCCTACAAAAATTAAAGGGTGGGAAAAATGCTGTTCACATGTGAAGTCCAGCCCTGACTCCTGAGCTCTTATTATCATTAATAAAATCTGGGATACAGCAAGAAAAGGGTTTGATCTCAGTTTGCTCCCGAAGGAACCGGATCGCCAGCACAACACGGTGAAGTTTCACTGCTTTAACTGAGCAAAAAATAAAGAAATGTCAGAGGTGTCCCTGTGGAGCTGGACAGGCGGGCTCAGCAGGCAGGCACAGGAGGTGGGAGCTCACCTGATGCAGCGCAGTTAATCCATCCTCATTGCACAGGTCGGGGCTGATGTTGCTCTTCAGCAGGTAAGACACTGCAAGGGAAGGACAGAGGAGAGTCAGAGCAGCCACCCTGCCACACCTCTTGCTCTCAGCCAGCCCTGGACAGTTCAAGGCAGGGAAATTCACACCATCAATGTGGGCAGAGCTGCAGGAGCCACAAGCCCAGCACCGATTTGTCACCGCAGTGGGAGAAGAGCCTTCCTGGGTTTATCCAGCAGAGAGCACCAGCACACAATTCTCCCCCAACTTCCTTCCAAAGGAGATTGTTAATACAGTTAAAATTTTCATTCATTGTGCTGGAACAGTCTCCATTTTTACCGTGTGCTTCACAATGCCTGAGTGCAACCTCTGCACTCTGTGGCCCCGGAGAGCTCAAAGGCGATTTTGGGATCCCAAGTTACAGCCATGAGAGAGATCCCTCCCACTGTGAGAGGGATGAGGTCTTGCCTCAAGAAGTAAACTATCCATGATGAGAAACCAAATAAATTCAGGGCACTGCCACATCTAAATACAGCAGGGTGGCTTTGGACACTTCACGTGAGCTGCCGGGTGTTTGGAGAAAGCTTCCCTGAGGCTTTGGTTTTTAATCACTGCTTTGGGGGGAAAGGGTAACGATTTATTCCATTAAAATGCAAATTTCTGAAACACATGAAAAGTCATTAGCCCCTAGGTGAAAAAACAGAGTTTGCTCTGAGGTACAGATCTTGCACAGGGCAATAGCAACAAGGTTGGCAGAGGGCATAAATTAACAGAACACCAGAAACTCTTCAAATTCAACACTGCTGACAGATCTTGATGATCCATACCCATCTTCTGTTGTTTACTTGGTCATTCCCTGCTTTTTCTCCAGAGATTTCACTACCTAAAGCATTTCCTACCTCAAATGTCACTGACAGCACAAGCACGAGCCAGAGGTCCATAATCACCTCCCCAGGGCCAGAGCAGCAACAGATATTCACGTCACATCTGACCTGATGGCAGGGATGCAAGCACTGAGTGAAACCAGAGCTGCACAACAAGGAACACCGACAGGGCTAAAAGGGCAATAACCATCCTCAGAGCTGGCAACCAAAAACACTGCCAGGCTGCTCTCTCCACCCTGCAGCCTCTGCTCCCTGTCCCGCTGTCAGAGGGAGCTCTTTCCCCAGCACATCCACAGGCAAAACCATCTGCAGGGCTGTCCCTGGGGACAGAGCACTTCTGGCATGCAAAGCAGAACATGGAAAACACACCCACCATGACATCAGTGATGATTTATGAGGCTTTGTTTAAAAGATCTGGAAAACGCACTTGCAAGAAAGGCAAATCGAAAGCAAAGTGAAATTTTGATTGGAAGCCACTGCTCTGACGTTATCACAAAGGAAGGCAAAACCAGGCAGAAGTGAAATAAAACACTTCATATCACAGAGTTGTTTCACCCAGCTCAAAAGGAATTCTTGGATTTTCTTTTGCTGGAAATAATTTCAAGGCATTGACACCTGCTCGGTGAAACTGCTGCAAAAAAGCAGAATACAGCAAAGACCAAACTCATCCAGCACCACGGTGAATGCAAAGCCTCTGGTTTTTTTCCAGCTCAAAGGCCAGTGCAGGAAGCCCACGCCTACACTGGACTCACACCCCCAACATTGCATGCTTAACAGTAATAAGAGTACTGAACCTCAGCCAGTATATCCAATTTAATGACTCTGCTTCTACTGTTTCTGGCCAGCCCTGAGCTCTTTCTCTCCTAATCCAAGCTGAGTGATAGACGAGTCCTTCACCAGTGGGTCTGCTTGTCTCTTATTTACGTTGGATGCTCTGCCATTAGGGTTTTAATTCAATCTCAGTCAGTTAAGTGCCATTGTGTACTAATGACACACAGCTCCATAATCATGTTTTGCCTGATTATGGAGATTTGAACAAGTAGATGCTGGCAAATTAACCTTGTAAGAGCTGTCTCGCCATGGGAAGAAGCAGCAGCATAAATCCCAGCTTGTTACAGGGTTTTGTGTCAAAGGCACTGTGATCATGGCTTGACTGAGCTTGTGAGAGGCCCGGAAGGGTTAAGATTCAGAGAAGTTTTAATCTTACCCTAAAGAAACTTTGAATCCTTCACTAATCCCTGCAGCAGCCCTTGTGTCCCCAGTGCACCTCCCCTTGGCTCCCTTCTGCCCTCACACAGGCTCTCCCTATTTCCCAGTACCTCCCAACACTCCGAAGACTGACAGCCACAAGACACCAGAAAAGGGCACAGAAAAGTCAGATCATGAAGTTAGGTATGGACGTGGTACCGCTGAGTCCAGGCAAACCAGGCATGAAGAAGAGATCAGGCTCCTTTCTGACCAGTCCTAAGCTGAAGCTTGCATTTCAGGGCTTGGCAGGGGAGCACAGGGTCAGGCAGCAACCAGCCCTCATTCCTGAACACCAGCCCAGGCTCACAGCAGAGCACAGCCCTGTTCCTGCCCACCAGCCCAAGTTCATAGGAAAACACAGCCCCGTTCCTGCCCAGCAGCCCAAGTTCATAGGAAAACACAGCCCCGTTCCTGCCCAGCAGCCCAGCAGCCGGGCACGGGGTGGCAAAGAGCAGCTCCATCACCCCCCGCTCCCTGTGAGCTGCAGAAGCACATGGGGGGAGCACATGGGCACCTTCCCCATGCCCACTACCCAGGAACAGCCCTTCCCGAACAGCCAGGAAGAACAAGCCCCCTTTCAGATAAACTTCATGGGAAATGTGCATTTCGGGGTCATCCAGTGCCCCAAGAACAGGAAAGGGGGCCCACCACTGTGATGTTTTGCAGTGCTGGAGGCTGCACCCTCAGCTGTGGCAGTGCCACCCACCTGCTCTGCTGCTTCACACACAGCACAAGGGACAGAGCGTGCAAAATGCTTCTCTCTCCAAGCCCTGCCGGTGTCACACGCCTCTCTGCAGGGCCCAACGCCTTCTCCCCCGCCTCCAGGCACGGCTGATGCTGTACAGGCAGGAAGCAAACCCTTCAGCTCCCGAGGACACAGATCAATTGCTCAGTGCCAGCTGATCGCCTGCTGTCGGCTCAAGCCCCCCTCCACTCCGGGAAGGACAATCCCCCCGCGTGCCCGTGGAACAGCACGGAAATGAGCCCCCGAGCCCGACAGAAGGGGCTCTTTGGGGTCACATCAGCGGGTGCAGAGCAGCAGCCTCCTCTCTAACACCACGATTAACTTCTTAGAGAGCTCAGTGCCAAAAGTGCTGAGCTCTGTCGAATCTGTGCGCTGCTCGTGGGCGGAGGCAGGTGGGGAGCAGGGATGGGTGCGTGGAGATTCTTTATTACGTGTCGAGCACGAGCTGTGGGAAGCAGTTCCAAACGCATAGCAAATGAAGGAATGAAAACGATCACAATAAGAGCTGGGTGAACAAATTGTTGTGAATAATTCATTGCAAATTATTTTAACTGAGCAATCACTCAAATATATTTTCCATTATTCTCCTTGCTCTGCCTATAATTGAACCCCTCACACACCAAGATGGTGTACATTAATCTTCAATTTATATTTTATCATTCACATCTGTGCTGTGTTAAATGGAAAAAGCTCCCACAACAGCTGTGAAAATACAGCCTCGGTTTTAAGTCGCCCTCCATCAGATGTCCTGGGGCAGCCTTAGAAAGATTCTGCTCCCCAAACATAGCAAACCACTTCTCAGGAGCTCCCTCTCCTCCCAGCTTCACTTATCCTCCCCAAAAACTAGAAATCAGGGGAAAGGCAAAAACAACACTGCAAAGGTCCTAAGGAAAATTCAACACGGGGCAATCGACCCCCACCTGAAGAGATATTACAGTGCTATCATTTTTTATTGCTGTTACTTCCCACTGAGTTTACACTAGAAGCAGCTTTTCCAGAGAAGTTCCAAAAGCAGATGACAAAAAAAAAAAAAAAAAGCCTTTGTTAGTGCAGTTTCCCCTAAGTCAATAAGCTACACCATAAAATCCTGGATACCATTACACTCCCGTCTATACCAAGCACTTGCATACCTCAAGCATTAATAACTCGTAAGAGAAAAAGCCAACTGGAACTGATATGGATACCATGGAGGGATTAAAAAAAACCCAACAGACACCTTCCTGATAGGAGGTCCTGATTCCTCCCAAAAATATATAGTGGCAAACTGTCTCTACTGGCAAGTAGCCTTACCCGTGTGCTCCAAGTTTACACAGACACAGGCCATTACTTTTTAAAAATCCAGGTTTATCTCGATCTTTTGCACTCAACAATTTCTCTTTGAAATCGTCCAAACTCTTCTAGTTCACCTTCTGGTGAACCAGGCACTTTCAGACCGCCTTTAAAAGGAGGGGTCTCTGTGGCAGTAGAATAATTTCTGTATGTTCACACATGATTTCATTGCATAAAATGAAGTTTCACTTGGGTTAATAAAGCATTTTTACACATTGTTCCAAGTCCCTTTCACCCAGCTGTAGCTGTAGTCAGAGCCCCAGTGTAGCAGAAGCAGTCCTTGCAGCATTATTTGTGGTGACATACACGCAGGGGTGCTGGCAAACGTCTGGAAAGGCTGATCCCAGCCTGCCAGGCATGGGACTATGGATGGGCTCAGCTACTTCAAAGCTGCATGTTTACTGCTGGGGTTCTGCAGGGATATTTATTACACAGGAGAAACAATGCCAGGAAAACAGCACTGAAGCTCTGAGCTCTCTGCCAGCTTCCTAGCCCAGCACACAATGATATTCACATTTTACAGCATATCTAAACTCTGAGCAATAACAGGATGAACTCACTCAGCCCTATCCTCCACTCCCTGCAATGTACAACTGATAGCCCGTGCTGGTCCATTGATAAACTCCACAGCTCTGAGAGACAGAAAAACCCCACAGAAAGCCAAATGCCACACTCAGACAGCTTCAAACACGTAGTACACCTAAAAATAAATGTGGCCCAGTTTGCCTGCTGAGCCAGCGACGGAGACATCCCATCCCGATTGATCACTGAGCTTTCTCGGGAAGGTTCAAAGCCTGTTAAACACTTCCCACCCAGTTTATAGCCGGGCACACACATTGCTTCTAACACATCCACAAAACCTGGGCAGTCTGGAGAGAGGCCAGCAGAGCCCCATCTGCTTCGTGCCACACTCACACAGGCAGGGAGCTGCAGGCAGCCACACTCAGTCCGGGTGCTGCTCCTCTCAAGGAAAATCTATTCCTGACCTTGATGCTTCTTCCTGAAGAGGGCACAGCCCTCCTCAGCCCCAGGAGCCTGTTTTTCACAGCAGGCTCCTCCTGCAGGGTTGGGGGCCGGGCTCATTCAAGTTCTATTCTGACAGCAAGTCATACATTTGTTTAATGCATAGGGTCAGATTCTTTCTCCCCATGTTTGTGCATGCTCCAATCCGTTTTTGCTTTATGCTTTGACTCTTATCCATCACTGCAGCTCCAGAGCAACAAGAGGAATGCAGATGACAAAACAAAGGGACAGCCTCCTACAGCTGCTTCTCCAATGGATGGGCCACAGCCTGGCCCCCACACCCTTCTGCATCCCACGTTTTTCTTGTTCTGCATGCAGGACTTCAAGCTCTGATAATCCACTTAGTGCTAGTGATGATAAAGCATCTTTCTTTAATGGCTGCCACCCACCTGGGATTACTGGGATAAGGAAGTGTGCAAGTTACCCATCTGCAGCCACAGCGCTCAAAGGGCGCAGCAGGAACACAGCCAAATTAATTTCAACTGGGAAAATAAAAATTGGAGGATGCTGCCATCTGACACACCTTTCTAAGGATGTAGTGTCATGTTCAGAAGTATCCTGATCCTCTTCTCCTGTCAGACTAACAGCGAAATTGGTCCACACTGGAAATGTTAAATACATAAAGCAAAATTAAAGTCAAAGATTACTTCCCCGGTTTCCCATTTGTCATCTGCTATTGGAAGAATACCTAAATCATTTCGAGATGGTTTTTAAACAGACGATGGGATTTGAAAGGGATGAGTGTTTTATATAACCTTTGGGCTCAGCTGCCTTCAGCAGGATTGCTGTGGGCAGGGAGCCAGGAAAGCAGATTCCCCAAAATCGCTGTGACAGAAACACCTGGGCTGCCAGAGAGCCTCTTCTCTCTTTACGAGGCATTTCGGAGCAGTTATTTGAACGGTCCTGATTTAAAGAGTACTAAAAAAAATATATTAACTCAGACTTCAGGAGGCATGGACCAAGCAACCCAAGGCCAAGTTTCCCGAGGATGACTCAGGAGCTTGGCAACCAGCAGAGCAGGGCTGGCTTTTGGGGTGTGATGGTTCACAGAGGGAATGGTCCTGCTGCAGTGGAACCCACACGAGTCAGTGGCCTGAGCAGGGAACAACACAAAGGGAGGGATGGTGGACAGCCACATCCTCCAGCAGCAGCTCCAGGGGCACCTGCCTCCCCCATCTCCTGAGTTCACACCTGAAATTTTGGGTTTGGTGAGCCCAAGCAGGGGAGCAGCACATCTCATTGCTGTTCCCAGGCAGACCAAAGGGCACCCACAGAGTCAGGATCTCAACCAGGACCGCCTTTCTCCTACTGCTCTGGCTACTTCCAGCTTTCTTCCTACAAAAAGCACTTCTTGGAAGTCATGACAACACGTGCAAATCCATTCAGACAACACAACATCAACACAACGTGTACCTTTTATCTGAGCAGCACAGAGATCTCACTTATATACGTGTTCAGAAACAACCTTTGATGTGTTGGACCAAAATCCATCTACTGAGACACGGAGCAGTCAGCACCTGTCTGTACTGAGCTTTTTAGAAATTAAGTCTTTCAGGGTACCGAAAAGGAAATGCATCATAAAAAATTAATTGGCTTTAATAGAAATGACAGCCTGAGAAGTGTTTAGATAAAAGGGAGCAGTGGTGTCAGGAGGGAAACTTCTGCAGCTGTCTGAGTCCATGAAGAGCTTCCCCAGCTACATTAACACAATAACTTAACAGGTGATCAGAGGAGCAGAATTGCAAAGGCCCCCTCCAACCTCCACGCAGAGCCAGACTGCCAGGATTTGCAAGAGGATACTCTGATGTGCTCTGTGCAGCAGGAAATAGTTCCTATTGCCATTTGAAAGTGCTCTGAGGTTCCAGAGCCAACAGCCTCTGCCCCAGCTCCTGTTTCAGGCATCCTATGGCCCCAGCTAAGCAGCTGTATGGTGACCTGAACCACATGAATGTTTTTAAGAGTCTCAATTATAGAACAGGAAACTTTCTACTTAAGAGTAACGGAAGAGAGGTTGTGGTGGAGGGTGGGGAAATACAGATCTGCTTTTCAAGCTGCCTGAGTTAATACCAGATGATTCCCTGCAGTGACAGCCTGCTGACCACATCCCGGGAGCTCGTGGCAGACTGGGCTCTCCTGCTCTGCCCCACCTCAGAGACTCCTGCTCTGTGTCGTGCCAATCTAACCCCTCCCTGGGCTTTAGAGAATCCTGGGCTTTAGAGAGTCCTGGTCTCTTTCTCCATCTGCTCTGGCTCTTCAGTACCTCCTCCACTCTGACCTCAGCCAACACTGCTTGCTTTGCTTTTTCCCTCCTTCCAACTTTGCCTCCTTTTAGTTCAGGATGAGTAGACACGGGATGAAGATCTTTAAGAGCTCCAGATGCACTCACCCCTCAGGTCTGCTCCCAGGGGTGGCTGCGTTCCTGAGCCAGGGTGCCACGGTGTGAACGCCTGTGAGGGCAGAGCGGTGCCAGGGCACACACCCAGCTCGCTGTGACAGTGCCACACAGGGAGCTGCTGCCAGCCCAGATGTGTCTCACACCATCACCCACACGGGAGACCACAAAGGACGTGCCAGCAGTTAAAGAGTAATCTGCTAAAACCTCACCCTCCTCTCCTCAGCACTGTTTCTGACTGGAAATGCTGTGCTGCCACGCAGTGCGGGAAGGAAATGTCTATAAAAGCAGAAAATCATCCCCCTCACCCCCCTTTTGTAATATCAGATAAAGACAGAACGTGGTTTTCTTTTAAAAAACAAATATTACAGAAAAAAACTTTCATGCAAGTTTAGCAGCAACCTGAACTTTACCAGAGAAGCACTGGCAATAATCCTTAGCAACCCTTTTGCTTTTGCAACCTGTAATTATTCAGCAGCAAATTTTACACATTTCAGAGATTTGGATTTCAACAGCACCCTCCACAGAGATCTCCCAAAGGGCAGCTGCCCTTAGTGGAGTGAGCTCCAGGCTGTCTCCTGGGATTTTATCATCAGTTTTTGCCTCGTTTCACAGCTGTGACATTTCAGCCCAAGATAGACCAAGGCTCTGGAGGCTCAGGGACCTTTCTTTGCCAAGGTCACAGTGACAGTCCATGGCACAGCTGTGACACTGCCCTTGAGTCCCAGGTCCCAGCTCTGTCCTTTAAGCAAAAGAAAACTCTACTCTCCCCCATCCTTTCCGTTGTTCAGCCAAGAGCAATTGGACAAAGCAGCCAAAGCCTCAGTGCTAACAACTCTTTTTTATCTCTCCTCTCACATGCCCAAGTCCAAGAAGCTTGCAATTTTTAAGAGCTGATCGAATTTCACTATTCCCCCAGACTTTCCAACCACTGCTCTTTCAACCTTCATTTCAGCACCTGTCTCACAGACAAATCACACAGCCCACAATTTATTCTTCATATTAACAAAGCAGCGCATTCAAATTTGCTCTCCAGGTCAAACACCTCCGATCCCAAAGCAATCCCCGAAGTCCAGTGTCCCTGGTTACCAACAAACTCCTGTTAGGGAAGTCAAGAGAGTTTATCTGTGAACATCATCACCAGAGGTATTCAGCACTGCATGGAAACCAGTTCATACATTTAAGGGTGGAATCAAAAGTCACCACCTGAGCTTGGCAGCAATGCAGGTGTTTCACAGCTGCAGTGGTGCTTATAATAAATGAGACAGTCACTGCAAAAAGGCCTCCCAATTTGGCCAAAACAAGCAGGCACACAGTGATACAGCCTGGCTCGGTCTACAACCTGACTGTGAGTGCTGTGCACACAGATCACCTTGTTTTAATAATTATCTCACCTGTTCCATTACACAAAGTTGAAAACTCTCTCAAACAACTTCTGCCACAAGCTCCGTGTGATTTCTGCTCGCCACCACCTCAAGCAGCAGAGGATGAGCGTTCCCAGGCTGGGTGATGCAATACAGCTCTGTCACTGCTGGGAGGCCCACGGGAGGCAGCTCGAGAGCCTGACAGGTCATTTAGACTTTAGAAAGCCAAAAAAAGCCCAGCTGGCTGTCTTCACCCATCCCTGCCCTGTGCACAGACACCAAAGTGCAGCCTCATGTGAACTCAGGACAGCTTTTGCTGCCAGCTCTCCTCTGCTGAGCTTCCGGCACTTTGATGCAGAGAAGAAAGGAACCGAGCACAGGGTTGGCAGCACTTTCCTTTTTCACCTCACGTTCAAAAGCCATCTCCATCAGCTTCAATCTTTCATCTGCACAATGCAGCCTGAACTCAGCAAACCCCTTCAGATTAGTGATGGGCAGAGAGAGAAAACCTCTCCATTTCCTGGCAGGGCAACAAGGATGCTCCCTCGAGGAAGGAGAGGTCTGGGCTCCAAACCTCCAGCAGCTCAGACTGGAGCTCTGAGCTCAGGGCTCTACCAGCCTTCAGGGCCACTCTGGGAGCCTTTTACTTAACATAAAGAGGAAAAGAGCTGGAAGTCCCCTCCAGAAAGTGCTTTGCCTTAGTGCTTCAGGCCAGGTCACTGATGTGAGATGAACACTTCAGTCTCTGTGCATACATTGATTTATTTTTTCTTAATTAATTGCTTTGTGTTTACACACTGATCTTATTATGATTATAATTATATATATTATGTGTTATATAACCATATTATTATTATTATTATATATTAACAACATACACAGTTCTAACCACCAAATTAAAAAAATACACCACTCCTGCAGCTTTCACACAGGTTCAAAGCACCCCATTTAGCAGAGCAGTATCTCTGAACATTGAAGCCACAGCTCCTTGACGCTGGGAACAAGGAGTTACAGGCAACAGCAGGGAGCAGAGAGAGCACAATTTATTCCACTTAGAATCATAGAATTGCTAAGGTTGGAAAAGACTTTTAAGATCATCAAGTCCAACCATCTGTTGACTCCTCTCCCTTCATCCCTGCGAGAGGACTCTTACCCTGGGATGAAAGACCAAGTCTCCACGACAGAATTGCAAGTGAAATGCCTCCCCCAGCCTCTGCAGCAAGAGGCAGCTCAGAGGAGTTCCAGTTTTCCTTTCTGCACCAGTGGAGAACAGCTTCAGTTTGCCAAACTATATCACATTTCCCAATAAAATGGCAGTTTGCAAAATAATTAACAGCCATTAAAATTCCCCATTAAGTTTTGCCACTGGCAGCAGCAGGACCATTCTCCTCCCAGCAGCGGTGAAAACTCTGCTTATTTCTGTAGTAAACCCAGTGTTGTTAATGAGCCATTTTATCCCATCCTGTTTGCTTCTGCGAGCTCCCTCACCAGCAGGTCCCTCTCATCGGGGAGTTTTTCATTACATATTTAACACTACAAGAGCCTGAGTGCCATGGACCACCTTTGAGCTGTCACAGTGCAAGAACAGTGACATCCATCTCCTGGGATTGAAGGGCAGATTGCCCTGTACTCACTGCACCCCTTACCCCGAGGAGTAAAGGGGGAGAGAGCCTCTCTGCTGCCATGCTGCTTGAGGAGAACAGACTCCACGATCAAATTAACTAAAATAACCCCAGTTTTGAACATTAAGGCAAGAGGAAAGCCAGGCTCCAGCTTTGCATCATCTCCCACCGATTCCGCAGTCTAATATTTTGACTTGAACATTTACAGGAACAACAAAATGCTTCAGTAGCTCAACCCACCTTGGTAAGTTCATCAAAGTAATTAATGCTGTAGTGGCTGCTTACACCACTCTGCTGACAGCACTAATTACAGGCTGCAGAGGTGGATCCCAGTGACAGCAAAGGGGACCAGGAGCTGGCTGGGAATGCTCGGGAATGGGCAGATGTGCAGCCCTGTGCCATCGCTTGGGCTGGACCCAGCACTGCCCTGCTCCCTCCTGCTCCTAACCCCAAAATTCAGCATCTCCAGCACTGTGTATAACTGAGCAGCTCCAGCAGCTTCTGCTGTTTTCTGCCAACCAACACCCAGCAGAAGAGGCCTGGAGGATCCTACTGAACACCTTTCTGAGAGCATTTCATAAGCAGGAGGGACGCTGGCTAGACAAGGTGACAGGGTCCTTACAGACCACCACAAGGACAGGAATCCGAGTGTTCTGGTTCCTGGAGACATCATGGACCATTTCATCTCCAGAGAAATGAAGTGGGAGGGCTGCACTCTCCCTCACTAAACCAGGGGTATAACCTGTATAAGAAGTCCTGTCCTGAAGGCACGGGCAGAAACCCACATGCTCAGTGTGACTTGTGCCAAGAGCACTTGTGTCTGTTCTGGGAGATGCAGGAGATCCTCATTGCTAGATCTGTGATCAAGCACAAGATCCCTCCCCAGCTGATTTTGGTTCACCTTTGTCTGGGGAAAACACAGGCTTAAAGAAAATTATTAGTTTTCCAGTCAGCTGTTTGTAAAAAACCGTTTTTGAGATGTTTCCCACATTTCACAGGCTGAGGCAATCCCACCCCAACCCTCCATCAGCACCCAGAGAAACTCAGTTTCTTTCTGTTCATCTGATCATAAAGAATCATTCCCAGGGAAAGAAGCCCACCCCACCAGGAGCATCCAACGAGGTCTGGCTCTCACACGAGCAGCTGCAACCAGTGCAGTTGTATAATGGAAACCTGACCTACAAACCCTGAACCAAATTCTAGTTGTTCCCCTTTGAGAAGTGAGCACATGAAGGCTGCACAAGTCTTCTGCCCTGGCTGCTGCCTCCTCCCACAGCTGTAACCCCGGCTTGGCTCCACATCCCGACAGGACTGTTCCCTCCCCTCCATCCAGCATCGCTGGGAGGAAGGAAAAAGTGAGTTAAAGTGGGCCCTGGTTGCATAAATTGCATCATCTGTGCCACCTAGAGCTCAGGGATGGCCGTGTTTGGGTGGCCAAGCTCTCCACACATCCCCACCCACTGCTGGGCTGAAGGACACACAAAGGAGCAGCTGGTGCTGCCTCCTCCACCCACCAGGGCAGCAGCAGCACTGGAGCAAGGCAGGGTTCCCCAGCACTCCCATCCCTCACGGAGCCAACAGCCCACACCGGAAAAGACTTTAGAACGGCTCCGCGGGCTCCAAGGACCGAGGTGACACCAGGTGACACAGAGAGCTCTTGGGACAGACAGCATTAACCTCTCTGCTGCTGGGCCTTGCTCTCCAGTGCAAGCCCAGCTCCTCAGGAGGGCTCCTTCTCTACACAGACCCAACAACCAGATGGGTTCCAGGTTTTTGTGCCTGTGGTGCACAGCAGCGTCCAAGATGTTAAGAAGAAGAACGCATTGCACCAGAGAGTCTAACAAATAACACACCCATAAAAGCAGAGGTGAAAGCTCAGCACACGCAGGCAAATCACAGCAGCTGGGAACTGCAGTCACCCTGGGAAGGGGACAAGAGGCAAGGCAAAGCCATCTCCTCCATCCCAGCACCAGCCAGGAGAGCCCTGGTCAGATGGGAATTCAGACGGACCTGAGCTCCAGAGCAGCACAGCAAGATGCACAGACCTTCCCTTGGGTTTCTATTCTGCAGTAAAATTCCAAAAAGCATTAAAAGGAGGTTCTTCAAAGGGCTGTGAAGGGAACAGGAGCTCTCATAAGGAGGCCCTTACACTGTCAGCAGTTTTGAGATGCTTTGCAACCATCTGATCCCTCCTTCCCCCACACAGAGTATGTAAATCAAGGAGTTTCTTCAGAGAGTGGACTAGATTTGAATGACAAGGTTTCCCAGCTCCTTGGCTGGAAATCCCTTCCTTTCCCACAATCTTGCTGGAAATAAGGAGAAATTTGCTGTTGATGAAGCACATTCCCAGCAGTAAAAGCCAGCAGTGATGGACAGGGGCCAGGCTATGCTGACCCACTGACCAGCCCTTCTTGGCCACACTCCTGGGCCAGCTCCCGCGTGTCCCTGCCACACAGGGTACAGCGTCTGCCCCCGTGGGTGGCACTGCCCTCTCACAAGAAAAACAGCTGGATAAAAACTGCCCAGTTGGACTTATCCCAAGAGAAAATCCAACCCAGTCTGCAGTTGGGAAGGGGCTGCATGAGCCAGCTGGGGAGATGCTCCTTCACCCCCACCTGCCTTTCCCAGCGGGCAGTCTGAGCCTGTTACAGACACCAGGAGCACAGTGAGAGAGGTTTTAGCCATCACACAAAACCACAGTGGATAATAACTCACAGAACACCTGATCTACCTAATGACTGCACCAGCAGCCTCCCAAAACGTGTGTGATTCCAGAGGCAGCCACTGCTCTGCTGCTGCTCCGAGTCACAGCAAGCGCAGCCAAGCCCCACAGCAAGGCAGGAACACTGAGATTTCCCCCAGCCGTTCTTATCTTGTCTCACAGCAGTGAAAACTGGGACCTATTGAGAGCAAACAACCAAGCCATGGCATTCACTGAACTCTGCTGAGGCTGGGAGTGCTGTAAATCACGTGCGGGGACAGGCTCTTCATGCAGAAGTGACAAGGAAGATGCATCTGCAATGATTTTATGGCATATCAGCACAGAAAATGGTTTTATGTTCCTAAAAGCAGGTGATTAAAATTCCAAGATGTCACAGATTTTAATCCTGAGCTAATTTTTTCCTCCCTTCTATGCTGTATCATACATCACCGCTATCAAGAGAGCAGAACTCTCAAAAATCAGATGTCCTGAAGCTAGAGTACAAGAAAATTATGTTTTCTACAGCAAAATCAGTTCAACAGAGGCTCAATAAAACATGATTGATAATTAGTGTTTTCTTTTTGGCAGCTAGTAGCAATTGTCTTCTCCTTAAGCCTAGTGCATTTGCCAATTTAAAACTAATCTGTCCAAAAATGAAACAAAACATCTGCCAAAAAAAATTCCCAGTGAATATTGGTTAAGATTTACAAAGTTCCACAGCAGAGTGTCACCTGCTACAGCATCAGACAACTCAACAGTAATTAGGGTAGAGCTGAGACAGCCTTGTGGAAAGAGCCATCAGGCAAATGGAAAATGGATGGGAATGGCTAAATCAGTTTAGATTTCCTTAACAGAGGTAGATCAAAAGAAAACTAACCTGATTAGGAGGGAGAGAGACACTGATCCAGATTCATGGAGCAAAGCAGAACAGCCATAAAGTGATATTTATGCCTGTTTTCCTTTCCAGGGCTGCACAAAGCACCAGCCTGTACCAGTAGATCTGGCCCAGATTCATGGGCTAAGGGTAGACCCTTTTAAACAAGGACAGCTTCTCTTCCCCAGCTCACTTTCCCAGTTAAGCAACTGTCCAAAAAAAAAAAAAAATTAAAATAGGCCATAAAAAAGCCTCCCCAATTTAATTAAATAGAGTAAGTGGCAGTCATTGCCTGCTGGCAGTGCCACTCTCCCTGCTCGGGGCACCTTGTCCTGGTTACAGCAGGTCAGGGATGCACTGCCAGAGCCTGGCTTTTGGCTCAGCCCAGTTCAGACAGCCCCAAACTGGGTGCCAGCACTGGCTGTGGCCACGCACAGCTCCCTGAGCACCCTGCCCTAGGGATGCAGCCAGTGTGGCGACTGGCCCTGGCACCAGGAGGGCACACCATGGGATGCTGCAGCACTGAACATTGCAGCAGGACAACACAGAGCCCCCAGGAGCACCGTGCCTGCAGTCCCGAGGAAAGCCTGACACGGCTCCTGGTCCCTGCCCCAGCCACCACCTCCTCCAGCAAGCCCTGAGCCCCCTGAGATGAGCCCAGGGCTCCTCAGAGCTGCCTCCAGCGCTGCCAGGGGCTCCACAGCCGCTCAGTGCCCTGCTGGGTGCCCGGGCTCTCACCAGCCACCACCCCAGCACCCTGTGCCACGGCCAGCACAGCCACCAGCCCCCTCCTGAGCCCCAGGGCCCTCTGCAGCAACACCCACCGGGCTGCCGGGGAAAAAGCTCCATGGAGCCACTCCTGCCGCCCCCAAACCCCAGGGGAACCACTCACTGCCCAGAGATAGTGACAGCACAGAAGCTCCCTGCCACCAGCAGTCTCACAGAAGGCCACCCTGGCTGTGTCCCCGCGTGCTCTTGGCAGCCCTGCTGCTTTCCAGAGCTGTGCATGTCCCAGGGGATGTGTGAGCACAGGTACACAGCTTTTTTCCAAAGCAAATACACTCCCAGGCTGACACTTCTGTTCAGGATAAACACCTGTGCCCCCAAGGCAGCGTTTTACACCATGGCTCTCTACACCACGAGTTGTGCCAAATCTGAAGAGGTCGTTGTTGTTGTTGACAGAGGAGGCTGTCCCAGAGCCAGGGCAGGCTGCACTGCTCACCCTGATCCTGCAGCGTGTGCATCCTGCCCTGAGAGGGAGATCTCCAGCCTCCCCTTCACCTACCCCACCAGCATTCCCACCAGCAAACCCTCTCCACTCACAGCTCCACGTTTCACCCTCCTGGCTTCCACCCCAGCCGTGGAGAATTCAGACATCCCAACAAGAGCAAAGGGATGCCCATAATGAAACAGCCCAGTGTCCTCTCCTATTTTAGTGAGAGATAATAAACACAGCTGAGGCTTTGCACGAGTCCCACCAAACCTCCACATTCCTGCACGAGTCAGACACACCTGACCCCTCCCAGGGAGCTGATATTGCACTGGATGTTATTAGGATCTAACACAGAAGCTGCTTTGGGACAAAGCAAAACCAACTTAGCCCACTGCAGTGCCAATAAACACCCTTCTTGTGCACTTCAGTCCCAAGACCTCGTGGTCTCTGGGTGGCCAAGTTGTTAATTTCATGTCCCAGTCACACAGGAGCCAGCGCTGGGCTCTTCACCCCAGGACTCAGCCCGCTGGGATTTGAAGGCTTCTCCAGCTGTGGCACCTCAGGAGCTCCAGGCAGGCTGCTCCACGAAGAGTTCTGGGCAGAGGGGCCAGCAGAGACAGCACAGCTGACAAAGGGGGTGCCACAGCCCTGAGCAGCGCTGAAAAACGGGGTGAGCACTGCTGACAAAGGGGGTGCCACAGCCCTGAGCAGCGCTGAAAAACGGGGTGAGCACTGCTGACAAAGGGGGTGCCACAGCCGTGAGCAGTGCAGACAAAGGGGGTGCCACAGCCATGAGCAGTGTATGACAAAGGGGGTGCCACAGCCGTGAGCAGTGCTGACAAACGGGGTGCCACAGCCATGAGCACTGCACAACAAACAGGGTGCCACAGGTGTGAGCAGTGCAGACAAAGGGGGTGCCACAGCCATGAGCACTGCACAACAAAGAGGAGTTTTGAACAGATGAGAGCAGCTCAGTGGGGAGGTAAACAGGATCCCCACTTCTTTCCTGTTCCACGGCTGGAAAACCCACAGGCCCTTCCTGCAGGAAGGGAATGAGGAGGGTGGGAGCCCACAGCACTGGGGTCAGCTCCCAAATCTGGGAACTGGCTGTCCTAGGGAGCCACTCCTCCCCATGGCACAGGCAAGATGCTTCCACTGCTGCTCCTGGTTCTGATCAGGGTGAGCCCTGAGGGATCCTGCCATGTCACTGTATTTTAATACCATGGGGCAGTGATTAATGGGGAGATCTGTACAGCAGCATCCAGCAGGAAGGAGATGAGTGTTCTTCAGGTGGACTCCGTGCCCTATGGAGCACAGTGCAGTAGGTGACCAAACCAAACTGACTGCAATAAAGTCAAAATACCCAAATATCTTTCGAGATCTGTGCCAAAACGCTCAGGGATCCACAGGATGTCCCCAGTCAGTGGTAGCTGAAGGTGCCCCTGTCAGAGCTTGGTCCAGGATGGCTGAGTGAGCAACGTGTTTGTGGAAGCTTTGAACAACAGGAGGATCAAGCACAGCCAGATTGGCCACACCTCTGGCCCATCACCCCTGCCCTGCTCTGGGCACAGCTCCTTCCACCTCCATCTGCAATCCAAGCCCTCAATCCCACCTCACAGGAGAAAATCAGTCAACAAATATTGCCCTTGAGCTACAAGACAAGTCTCTGGATGGACACAAAAAAAGAAATATTTCCTGTTCGCTTGTTCTCCAGGGGGAAGCTGACAGATCAGTGCTGCAAACATTCCCATTACTGAACCCGGGGCAGATCCTGGAGCACTGATTGATACAATGCAATGAGGACCCAAGTCTTGAACTCCTGCTACAGACCCAGTGCTGACCTGTACTCAGATGACAGCTTTCCTGGCTCTGAAGAGTGGTAGAAAATTGCCACAAATGACAGTAATTTGGGTCAGGGGACAGGGCAGCAGTTTTTTCATAGCTATTTCACAACTGCATGATTGAAGTTATAAGAAATAAATTTCCTGTGAAAGCACAAGGAATCCTGCTTAGGTGCTCTTTCAGATGAAATTTTAAACTCATTTGCCCTTCTTACAAAAGCAAAATGGACTTCCAGCACCTCTCCATGACCCACTGTCACCTACCAAATCAGACATGCTGTGGTTTTGGCACAGCATCCAGCAGCTGGTTGGAAGCTGGCTGGTTACAGCCTAGACTGGAACTTCATATCACATTCAGGACGTGCATCACTGTTGTGACAGCATCAGCTTTAGGGGGAAAGAAAGCCCTGAGATAACTGCCTGACAGGCAGGAGGATGTCACTGCAGATCCACAGGGACTGTCCTCCTTCACTGGAGCTCTGGCTCTTTCTAACGCCTGCTATTTCAGGCTGTTACACCAAAATTTTAATTAAAAGAAGAGGCCCATTTAAGCTCCTGTGGAGCCCTGCTCCAGCCTTGCTAATTAAAGACAAACTGACAGGATCTGAAATGATAAAATAAACCAGGTCTGAAAAGTTTGAGAGGCACAGGACGAGTCTGAGCTCTAAGTAGGTTGAAGCTTGCTCTCCGTGGGAGCACTGTGTGTTGTCCAGCCCCAGGTTTCTAAGTGAGGTCCTGCTCTTTGTGGAGCTGACAGGCTCTCCAGAGGGTTCATCACAGCACCCCAGGTCAGATCTCACCTGTCTTCTGACAGCACACAGGATCTGAACCCCGTGTTGGCAGACAGATGGAGGAAGTTCTCTTCACATCCCTACCCTGAGTGAAATGGCTGTCCCTTTCTGCAGGGTCACTGCACCTTCCCAGCCCCGGGAGGCTGAGAGCTGGGATGGATTTCCAGGTGGATTCCTTGTCCCAAGTCCCTGGGCAAAGCACAACCATCCTGCAGCAGTGAAACCTTGGTGCAGCAGAGCTGCTCTGCTCCTCTGCAAGGACTGTGTACTTTTCATTCCACACTATTGAACTGGGTAAAAATTTGCTACTGTTGGAAAGGATGGGTCTGACACAGAGAACCCCTCAGATTAGGTAATTTAAAAACCATGAATACACCAAGCCATCGAGTCTCAGTCCTCGTCATTGCAACCAGAACCAAGGAAGTATCAGCACCTCACCTCTCACCCTTGCTGCTCCAAATGGAAATACTTTGAAGGTGCTACCCACACAAAACGTGGATGTGTCCAGACAGATGCAGGGGTAACACAGGACAAAACAGAAGCTGTGTGCAGGTGACTCTGCCATGGAAACCAGCAGCTGCCAACCAGGCTAAAACAGGGCTGGTGCAAGCGAGGAGACCTTGAGGTTCATTCCTGCTCTAGTCTCCCTTTTTTAGAGGTGAACTCTATAGCAGTAGCCCTTAGGACAAGAAAATGTGAGTGTTGGTTGGTGGGGGGTTGCTTGGGGTTTTATTATGGAGGAGGACTGTGGTGTTTTTTAACTAATGGGATTTCTCATCAGCCCGGTAAAGGCAGACAAAGCTAAGTGAGACTTTGGAAGTCTCCCACTACATTTCAGAGCTTGATGCTCTTACACTCAAGGCAGGGACCGCTTTGCCACATTGAAAGCAAAGCCCAGCACAGCAGACAAGACCACCAGGGAAATGTGAATTAAGGCCTAGCTTGAAAACCTTGGCCAAACTGAGAAATGCTGCACCTGTTACAAAAACGTATTCAGAGCAGGAGAAACACCCCGGAGTAACTAAAGTCCTTTTCCCACATGAGTGGCATTTGCAGCCAGCCTACCTCACGCTATCCAGGGAATCCAGAGGCCACATCCAGCAAGAAAAAGTTGCAAATTGCAGGGACCTCAGTGGAAACTGCATCCGCTTGCTAGGAGCTGCACATGGGCTCTTGTTCCCCGAATGAAAAGGGAGTGCAAGGTGCTTGATTGCATCTTGGCTCTTGATTACAAATGCACCAGCAGCCAGAATTAAACAGTTGGCTTCCTGGCCTATTTAGCATCCTTTAGTGCTGGGTTAGAGGGTGGGCAAGGCTTAGAGCATGTTTTTATACACCAGCATCTGATTTTTTTTTTTAATTTTATTTTTTCCCAAGACATTTGCAGCAAATGATAACATTTCCCAAAGACCTGGCCAGGCTCCAGAGGAAAAAACAAGCAGTGGAAGTGTCTGTAGAAGCAGCTCTGCGCTAGGCTATAAGGCACTGCCTGAACCAGCTGCCATAGCAACTGCTATTAAAGAAAGAATTAGAGCATTCTTCACGGAAATAGGAAAACTCCCAGTCAATAAGCGTAAGGATGAGATGCAAAGCGAAAAAAAAAAAGGAGGGTAAATACAAGCAAGTAGGAAAAATATGCACAACTGAATGAGAGGCAGGGCCACTCGCACAGGTAGATGTGCTCTGGTGTTGTGGAGATGACTATAAATACACTCAGATACCCAACTCCACCCTCATTAGCAAGCATTTTAGATACAGTTGATCCTGCCTTGGGGCAGGAGGTGGATTACATGACCTCCTGAGGCCCTCTCAACCTCTATTTTCCATGATTCTAGGAGGGAGAAATCTACACCAGCTGAGCTGAGCTGGCCTCACTCCAGAAAGGCAGGAATTTAAATCTGGAAAAAAAATAGATTTAATCCACTTTTCAAGTTCTCCTTGACCAGGAGAAAGGGGCAGAAAGCAGAGCCTGCAACCACAGCTTACAGCTTACAAGCGAGTTCTTCCTGACAGGAAACATGTTTTCAACTGTACCAGGGGTGAAGCAGCAACATCAGGTTTCACCCTGAAAGAAGGATTCACCCCCAAAAGTATTCATTTCCCCACCAACATAAATTTACAAAGAACAATCAGATACGCGACTGCAGACCTGTGGTTTAGGCTGTGGGTTGTTTTGCAGGGGGTTGTCTTACAAAATACACTTGAAAACAGAATGATGCTGCAAAAAGCCAGCGAGCTCTCGGGAGCAATCAGGCTCGTGTCCTACATCCCTGGATTAGACCCCACAACACAGCCCTGCAGCAGGACAGAGCCTTGGCTCTCACAGCTCCCAGCCAAGGAGAGAAAGCAGACGAAATTTCTCTCTGGGTTGTGCTGCAGAAGACACCAGAGGTCCCTGACGGAGCTGCTGTTTGCGCTCTGCGATCGCTCGCGACTGGCGCGGGACAAAACACGCGGTGAGCGGAGCAGCAAACAGCACACACAGCTGGAGGGCAGCCAGGCAGGCAGGAAACACAGCCTGCGAGCAAACCCCGTGTGCCAGCCCCTGGAGCGAGGACGTGGCCGGGCTGCGGGGTCAGCCCTCGCCGGGTCAGCCCTTGCAGCGTTTTCCCGCCGAGCAGGCCCCGCTGCTCTCAGCGCTCCATCCCGCCCTCGGCCCTGCCTCGGACCCCTCGGGCACACAGTGGTCCCCTCAAGAGAAATGTAGTGGGAGACTTCCAAAGTCTCACTTAGCTTTGTCTGCCTTTACCTGGGCTGATGAGAAATCCCATTAGTTAAAAAACACCACAGTCCTCCTCCATAATAAAACCCCAAGCAACCCCCCACCAACCAACACTCACATTTTCTTGTCCTAAGGGCTACTGCTATAGAGTTCACCTCTAAAAAAGGGAGACTAGAGCAGGAATGAACCTCAAGGTCACTGTCACACTGGTCTCCTTGCTTGCACCAGCCCTGTTTTAGCCTGGTTGGCAGCTGATGGTTTCCATGGCAGAGTCACCTGCACACAGCTTCTGTTTTGTCCTGTGTTACCCCTGCATCTGTCTGGACACATCCACGTTTTGTGTGGGTAGCACCTTCAAAGTATTTCCATTTGGAGCAGCAAGGGTGACGGGTGAGGTGCTGATACTTCCTTGGTTCTGGTTGCAATGACGAGGACTGAGACTCGATGGCTTGGTGTATTCATGGTTTTTAAATTACCTAATCTGAGGGGTTCTCTGTGTCAGACCCATCCTTTCCAACAGTAGCAAATTTTTACCCAGTTCAATAATGTGGAATGAAAAGTACACAGTCCTTGCAGAGGAGCAGAGCAGCTCTGCTGCACCGAGGTTTCACTGCTGCAGGATGGTTGTGCTTTGCCCAGGGACTTGGGACAAGGACACCCCAGCTGGGAAGTTACAGGCTAGGAAGGGCCACTGACATATCAGCAAGTGATTCCAGGCTCAGACTGGGAAGTGCTGGCCTCGCCATTTGGAGGAGACACCAGGAAAGAGGCAGGCATGCAAGGCTGCCTCCACCTCACAGGGAGCAGAGCAGCCAGCACAGGGAAGGGAAAGGTTAAATGCCGCTGATTTAGCACCTGTAGGCAGGGACATCTCCAGGCCCCCGGTTGAATTAAGGTCCCACTGATAATCTGCCTTGGGCTGACAAAAGTCTGACATTCCCGGCGAAGGCGGCTGCTGCATCCCGAGCCCTCCCTGCCGTGATTTGGCCGGGCAGGGTTTGGGAGCAGATGGTGACCTTACATTTCCTACCTCCTGCACCTTGCAGGCACAGCCTGGGCACTTCCAGCCTCTCCTCCCCACTGCCCAGAGCTCCTCTGGAGACAGGAATACTCCTCACACACGGCCACGTTAGCACCACTGACAACACCAATAACCCAAAGAAATGTCCAGTTTCTACTTAGGTGCACATGCAACCAAGGAGACACCCAGTTTCTTCTCCAAAACACACTGCAACCAAATGCTGGAAGGTGATTAAGTGATTTAAGCTACCTCTTGTAAGAAGCAAAACCTTGACAACAGTCATTGGTCAATCCCTGTTTGATTAAAAACATCTTAAACCAAAACAGTCCATTCTTACTGGCAGGACAAGCAGGTTGAATCCAATGTTTATTCATTACCCTGTAATCCTATTACAAACTACAGAAATATTTTCAGTGCTATCAGAAATGGTGGGAGGCAGCACCAGTGTAAAAGCCAGAAAAGAAATGATGTGGAAATGACCAACTTTTGAGAAAAAAAAAAGTATTTCTGATCAAACTTGCTTGTTTAAAGAGAAATTTTCAAATGAATTGTTGAAGCTGAGTCCATATTTGGGGAGGGAGAGGGCCTCATCCCAGGAAAACCTGAGGTGCACTTTCAGCATTAATTTTGAGACAGAAAAGTCAGCATTTGAAGCTCTTATGAATATAATTTCCCCACTTGATTGAATTTCAGAGAGTAGGGGAAAAAAATTTTTAAAATATTTACTTGTTATGACAACAGAGAAAGTTGCTGATTCAATATTGCTCACGCTCCCAGATGCCTCTAGCTAGCTGCCATATGCAAATCACCCCGCGCTGGCATCGCATCCAAATTGCATGAAAAAGCCAAGTTAAAATGTGGCCAAATACGTGAATCTGCTTTTGGAAGACACACCAACCCCCATTAACAAAATTAACAAAATTCATCATTGCCAAGGGCTCCCACATGCAGCTTCCTAAAGAGGACAGCTCTCATTTCCACACCCAGTGAGTTTAAAACTCGAGAAAATCCTTTGTTATTGAAAAGAAACTTTTAATTTCTGTCTCAAGCCATTCCCAAATACCCAGATATACACTCAGACTGATGGTGATAAGAGGTCTTTTCTTTTCATAGCCCTTCAAAGGGCACAAAACCCAAGGGAAAAACCTTCTCAGACAGATAAATGCACTTACTCACAGACCTGGACACAGGAACCCCATGAAAAAAAGCTTCAGGAGACTAATAATGTGGGTGGAAAATTAAGGCACCTCATAAAAGGTTTGAAGTAACAAGGGAACAGATCACATCAGCTTGGAAAGGTTAAAGAAAGCAATTTATAGACACTAATTAGGGCCTCCTTTAAAAGTGCCTTTGCAAATGACAAGGTTGGGTTTATTCCAGAGAGGTGCAAAGGGAGCGTGGTCGGAGCTGCCTGGGGATGCTCCCGCAAGGGCGGCTGAGCCACGCTGGGCACAGGGACGGGAGATCTGAGGCAAGGCACAAAGGGGAGCAGGGGAAACGTGTTCATACGAACAAATTGCTTCATCCCCAGGGAAATCTTCCCCACACAGGACCCCGTGAGCCCCAGGCTCACGCCCCCTGCTCTGCCCCTGGGAACTGTTTTGCCGAATGCCAAGCCCAAGGTCACCAAACCCGAGTTTTCCTTCACTTTCAGGCTCACCATCCATAAGGATCTGCACGGGTAAACTCCTGCAGGAGCGCTGCTTTATGCAAACGCTCTGGCTCTGATCAAGTTTGGCTTGCAGGAAGAAGTGCCAGGAGGTGGGAGCTGAAGGACTGTGCAGCGACGCTTCCCGCAGCCATCGCCGGGGGGGCAGCGGGTGCCTGGGGGAGGCAGCTCTCGTCCCAGAGCAGGAGAAACCAGGGCACCTCCGGCTCTGCTGGAAGGTGAATCAATCCTTGGGGTCTCTACTTCTCTGCTGGCTCCTTGAAGGGAGCCCAGCTCGCCCTGCAGCCAATGCCAACAGCTCCAGTTTGTGTCGTTCAAGCGGGAGCTCCCCCTGCAAACAGCCCAGGTGTGCAAAGGGACTTCCAGACAGCAAATGCCACACGTCTGTACAAGCAGTCATTTTGCCCACCTCTGGGATCTGGTTTTTCAGTTTACAGAACACCAGCTTGTCTCCCCACGCTCTGGGGCTGCTTTTAGATGAGCCCAGCGATGTAGAAAGACCTGGACACGACAGCCCTGGCTGCTTTTGGGGACGAGGTGCTGCCCTGGGAAAGGCAGGACCAGCCTCCTGTCCACGGTTTCAGTCCATCACCTCGCAGAACAGCCTCAAAGGGCCACAGCCCTCAGCAATTTCTTATCTTCTCACAAATCCTTTGCAATCAGTGCAGTAGCTCATAAAGCATTCCTTTATTGCATTATAAAGCAACTACTTCGCAGCCATCGGAGCAGCCCAGAGGCTGCATCCAGCACCACACTCCCTGTGAGCTCTGTGTGGGCTGAGAGTCCTCCCTTTTGCACCATCCCTTTGAAACCAGCTCGGATTGAGCCCAGAGCTGGCTGAGGACTTCACATATTTCCACTTGAAATGGTGATGGTGTGTGATGCCCCTCCCCAGCACTCCCACGGAGGAGAGGGGACCAGGTCCAGTCTGGCAGCTGGGAGTGCTCTGGTCTCCCACCTGAGGGCTCACCCATGAGCTGTCTGGAGCTATCTCAGCTTGCCAAACCGAAGGTCCAGGCAGCCCCCGGCAGCCCAGGGGCACTGCTGCCCTCGGTGTGGGGTCACTGCCCATCACCTCGCTGTCCCCAGCGTGACTGCCCGCTCACATCTGCCACCAGCGTGTCTGCAGCGTGCTCCCTACCCCGGTTCTGTCAGCAGAGATCCAGAGGAGCTTTTAATAGCAGCTTGTTTGTGACACCTGGGATGTTTTGACAGATCTGTCGCAGAAGATGCGAGGCACAAGCAGACAGGAGCCATCACCCCTTCAGCTCCTGCCCACGCTGGGGCTGAGGGTCCCCAGGAGCCCCTGCCTTCAGTCCTGCTTGGCCACCACACTGAGACATGGAACCACAGAACCATTTAGGTTGGAAAAGCCCTCCAGGGCCGTCGAGTACAACCATTCTCCCAGCACTGCCAAGTCCTCACTAACCCATGTCCCCAGGTGCCACATCGATGCACCTTTTAAATCCCTCCAGGGATGGGTACTCAACCACTGCCCTGGGCAGCTGTGCCAGGGCTGGACAACCCTTTTGGTGAAGAAGTTTTTCCTAAAAACCAATCTAAACCGACCCTGGGGTGCAACTTGAGGCCATTTCCTCTTGCCTTTCACTTGTCACCTGGCACACAGTAGCTCTCTCCATTACACCTGGGCAAGGGGCAGGCAAAGGACAGTGAAAGCAGCATGCCCAGGACCTCAGGACCCCTGAAGAGCAGGGCTGGGTTCTGCACCTACCACCTCCATCCTACAGGGCTCAACTACCACCTCAGGAGGTGTTCACACACACCACGGCCTCTTTGTCTGGACAAAGAGCCAACTCAGTACCCAACTCCACTTTCTGCTCCCTGATTTCATTGCACAGCACCTACCACCATCCCCTCTCCCACTTCAGGGGTGAGAATGATAAAAATAAACAGCAAAGTCACAAGGCATGGAAATGGCAGAGGCGCCCAGAGGCAGCTCGGAGGTGACACGTGCCAGCTGCGCCCCCAGCTCCAACCTTCCTCACACTCACTTACCAACTTCTTAATCATTTACATTTCACCTCCCCCTCCACATCCCACATGGAAACAAAAGATGATTCATATATCAAAATAATCACCTGGGACCTCCGAAAGCCCACGAGTTCCCTCACTTCCTTGATAAGGAATGTTGCCAGTTTGGTACCTGGGTTTGACTCTGTCCCCTCCTCCCTTTATACTGGTCCCACACCACAGAGGGGGCAGAGCAGGCACAGAACCTGCCCACACACTATTTTTAGGACTTAAATTAATTGAGCACAAAACAAACTCACTGTAAAAACTTGAGGCATCCGAAAAATCCAGTTACTTGGGAAGCACCTGCACCCGAGGAATACTGTCCCTTGTCCTCTCCAGAGGGTGGGGAGGTCGATTTTCTGTCAGCAGGGAAGTGGCTTTATAGCATTTGGGTTTTATCACCAGCATCACACTGGAAAGAGCAGCTGCTGGTTCAAGTCCACAGTGTGGGCCCGTGGAAAGAGGTCACCAGGATTCTGGTGCCAAAAGAGACCTGCAGTGATGGGTTTTCCCCCACAGGAGGAAAAGAGTGAAGCTGGGAGCTGAAAGCTCAACTCTGCAGCTTCAGCAGTGACATATCCATGTCCACACGTGGTGCAAGACCACTGTGCACAGGACCCTGTCACCAAAACACTGCTGTCACTGCCTGAACACACGGCAGCCCTGCCTGCTCGCTGCCATCAGGGAGCACAGCCCTCCTTCCCCAGGCCCTCCTCACCAACACCTCCACCACTCCTGCATCCCTCACAGGATGAGACAGCAGCTGTAGGACAGACAGGGAAGGAGCCTTCCCCCTTCCAAATGGCCCAGATCCCAAACCAGAAAGAGCTAAAAGCAAAACTCCGAGGTTGGGCCTCTCACAGAGCCATCACACCCCCAGCACGGTGCTGAGCAGAGGCACCAGTGCAGCACAAAGAGGAAGAGGGTGAAACTCTCATCACCTGCCCCAGCGCTGTGACCTGTCACTGGCAGCTGAACAGCTGGGTATGAAACCCAACCCACAGCCTGCCAGTGCCCGCCAGCACAGGCAGAGGTGACACCAGTCACAAACCTGTCCTCTCAGGCAATGCCAGCACTCACAACTTCACAGCTGCCTTCACTGCTGGAGCCCTCCGGGAGGACCACAACAGCTCCGAGTGAGAAACACGGGACCACTGGAGCAAAGAGCTGGAAAGAGCTGTGAAACCTCTAAAGCAAGGAAGGAACAAATAAAAGCCTGCAGTTCCAGGGCATTATCACAGGTCTGCAGTCCCACGGAGATCACAAATGCACACAGACCCAGAGCCACAGCAGGGCTCGGCAAATGCAGCGACTGTCCGTGCTCTGTTTCCACACAGGAGCAAAACACACACAAGGACAAGTTACAGTGCACAAAAGGCCTGCTCAGGAACAGGGACATGACTTTGGGGAGATTCTTCACAAGACAAGACGAGGTCCTTGCCTTCCACCCACGTACCAGGCAAGGATACACCGCCTCTTGCAGAGGGTGCTGCAAAGTAGAGCAATATTCTCTAGCAGAGATGCTCAGCTGGCCAGGTTTCCTAAGCACCCTCCTCTGCCATGCCAAGGCATCAGGAAGATCACACCAATTTCTCTACCTTGCAGAGCACCAACCCCAAAGGCAGCTCTCCTGCAAGAGATATTTTTACTCCTCTGCAGAGAAGCACTCTCTGGCTCCCCAGAGCTCACAGGTTTTCCCCCGTGCTGTGCTGAGGCTAATGGTTATTGACTTTTAGACACATTTTTTTTCCTCCTCCCCTCAGATTTTGTAGCAGAAGCAAAGCACTTTCATCCACTTTGAAATGGTGCAATTAAACCAATTTCTGAACGATTTGCAGTTCTGTTCTTCAGGAGGTGCTAAGCAAAGCCACGCTTCCCAGTATTTTGGGAAAGAATTCATACATCCACATAGCTCTGAATCCATGCCCTTAAGCAGGGAAGCTAAAGAGGTTTACACTGACATGTAAATCCCTGCGACAGACTTCTATAAAACCACTGAGAGGCACACCCAGAAGGCAAGGAAGTGTTTCACACCTCCTGTAAGTAGGAAGTGTGAGAAGGAAAGAGACGAAAACTGCCTTCCTTCACCCAAACCTCAGTCACAACTCCTGCCCTATCCTGGCACTCATCACCCACTCCTGATGCCAACCAAGGTAACGCTGGTGTCACCCAAGGCTTTGGGGACCTCAGGGCTGTAGCAGAGATGGCAACGCTGTAAAGCCCAACACCACACCAAGGGCAGTCCGTGGATGACAGCACAGATGCCTCTGCACACCCCAGAGGGCTTCACAGCACCCGGAGCTCACAGGCAGCCAGACAAACCCCGCCGGGCACGAGCGCCGTACCTTCCTCCACGTCGTTCCTCAGAGAAGCCTCCAGCAGAGCAACGCTGGCTTCAAAAGACACTTTCTTTCTGTTCACAGCATTTCTCTTCTTTTCATGCTTCCTCTTCTTGTGCTGCATCTCCTTCTCATACTGGGCCCACTTCTTCAGCTGCTGAGCCCTCCGTTTCTGGGCTGCCCGCAGCCTCTCCAGCGTGGGCACCTTGTCCAGCAGCTGCAGCTCGGTCAGGAGGTCCACGTGGGCATCCATGGCTTCTGCCGAGAGCGGGGAGCGGGAGGATGTCCCAGTGGGAAGGGATGTCCCACCACAGGTCCTCTGGATGGCAGCCAGCTGCTGCTATACCAGCATCCTGAGCTGGGGAGGGCCCATGGCAGTGTCCGCTGGGAATGTGGGGGGAACCTGGAATGAGGAGGAAAGCAGGAGAGATCAGGTGTCATCAAGGACATGAGTTCAGCCTGCTGGAAAACACAGCAGGCAACATCTACCACCGTGAAAGGCAGCTCAGTTAACTGTGCTTTAATTGCTCTAATTGCTTTAATTGTTCTTACCGGTCTTGGTGATTCCCCCCTTCCCCCGCTCCAAACATCCCAGCAAAACCCTCTTGATTAAGCAGCAGTTCCACTGAGCAACTCGTTCATGTCTACTCTCACATTAACCCTCTCCTACAAGCAGAATGAAGTCTTAGTGAGCAAAGATCGTCCACATGTTTGATACCGTTTATCAGACAACTCAGGAGCAGTTTGGGTGCTGAGACACGTCTTTTCCTGGGCTGCTCCCCTCCATCAGCCCTCGTTCCAGGTGTCCCACACATCCTTCCCTGGGCTGCTCCCCTCCATCAGCCCTCGTTCCAGGTGTCCCACACATCCTTCCCTGGGCTGCTCCCCTCCATCAGCCCTCGTTCCAGGTGTCCCACACATCCTTCCCTGGGCTGCTCCCCTCCATCAGCCCTCGTTCCAGGTGTCCCACACATCCTTCCCTGGGCTGCTCCCCTCCATCAGCCCTCGTTCCAGGTGTCCCACACATCCTTCCCTGGGCTGCTCCCCTCCATCAGCCCTCGTTCCAGGTGTCCCACACATCTTTCCCTGGGCTGCTCCCCTCCATCAGCCCTCGTTCCAGGTGTCCCCACCCCGCAGTCCTGCTCTGATGCACACCAGCAGCCGCCTCCCTCAGGCATTTCAGTCTGAGCAGCCAAGCACAGGTCAGAGGGGACCCAGGCTGCAGGGGCAGAGCCCAGGGCAGCCACAGACACCAGACGAGGCCATTCCAGCACAAATAACCCAGAAGCCAGAGGCTGGAGATACCTGGGACCACCTGTCTGGTGCCCTGAGGCCGGGCAGGTTTTCCCAGAGGAGCTCTACCCACCAGGAGCATCATCTGTGCTGCTCTTCTTCATCCATCCAGCCCCTCCTCAGCCCAGCCCCAGCTGAGGGCAGATGGATAGACCTGGCTCCCAGGGAGGTATTAGTAACACTTAAACCACCTCAGCTCTTAAAAACATGGGGGTTGTCTTCATTTCTCTCTTCCTCCGGGTTTTCTCCTCACCACACACAAAATCACTCTGGTTCTGCTGTTCAGGCTCCACGAGCACAGCAGTGAGAGCAGTCAATTCACAGCTCCTGACCCTCGGTGTGACCACAACAGAAACCTCTGAGCAGGGCTACCCACAGAGTGACCAGCCAGGGACCCACGGGCAGCTGCCCAGGGGGAGGAAACACACCCCAGACTGCAGGAGAGGTCCAACAGCTGCATTTGAAATAAAACCAACACCACAAGCAAATCGAATTAGTCCTTTCCAAACAGACCTGTGCAAAGCACATTGAATAGCTCGTGCAAAAATCCAGGTAGGCAGCAAATAGCCAGGTATGAGATGAGAGCTCTTGGGTTCAGGCAGCTTGGAGGGGACAAAGAAAAAAGAAGAAGAAAGTGTTGATGGGAAAGGGAGATTGGAGAATTTAAGTATTCACAAGCACCCGAGAAAGCCTTGATAGGACAGCTGAAACTCAGCTCTGCTGCTGCAAAGGAGAGGAAGCAACAGCCCTGTGAGCACTGGATGCAGAGAATCCACGGGAAAAGGAGCAGAAGAGGCAGCTAAACCCAGCTGAGAGCCACGGTGAGGATACCAAACCTGACCCCATCCAGGCAAGGCAGGAACAGCCACGGCCCATCCCTCTCAGAGGGCAAAGCAGCCCGTGGAGGAGACCTCACCCGGAGGGGCTGCGGGGAAGTGTCCACAGCACAGAGCACATCCACCACATCCCAGGGAACCCCACGAGGCTGAGGCATCCACACCTTCTAAACACTGCTCCAGACCTTCCACAGGGGTTTGACCTTACCTATAAATATCTGAGAGCGAGACACGCCATTTCCTGCAACAGATAATTGGTTTGGGAACTGAAAACAAACTCAGCCAGAGCGCACAGGCAGGTCCAGGAAGCTGCTTTATCCAGTAAATGGCCAAGGACAGCTTCAGCAGCACCTGCAAACCTTATTTTGAGGACTTCAGGATAGACCTGAACAGAAAAAAAAACCCCTGTTTAATCCCATAAGAATTTAAGAGTGCCAAAAAATGCTTTAGTTCCACACAGGGACAAACCCAAATCCTTGCAAAGTATTTAATAGAGGAGATACTCCGTAGAAATTCAAATTCAGTTCACTTGCTTGAGATGGAAAATACCAACTTGTGGGTTTAGCACGGCAATGGAAAGCAAGGGAAGGGTGCCATGGCTCCTCCACAACACACACAGCTCTCCCTGACCCCTGCCCACAGCCCCCACGGGCTGGGACTCACCACAGTCCCCAGAAACCCCGCAGAAAACGCATGAATGCACTTTCCAAAAAGCTTTTATTTTGGGACAGACGCATTTCCCAAGCGCAGGCGCTCGGCTGGAAAGCTCTTCAGCACCTCTCGTGAACTCAGCTCCTGCCCCTGGCAAGCATTCCTGGGAGTATCTTTGTTGGCAATCTCAGTCTCTGCTGCAGCAACACAGCCTGCAGATCTGAAGCCCCAGTTACAATACCTCGAAGGAGGGGAAATAAGGGCAGGAAATGCCTCTCGGAATACTGCACAGGCACTCCCACCCCGCTCCTTTTCCAGGCCACTTCTGCCATTGTTTGCTCAAAGATGAACAAATATTTTCCAAAACACACCTGGAGTAGAAATGAGGACCTAATTCTGCAGGATTATTAAAGTGGGAAGCTTTATTCCAACATTTCACAAGACAGGCTGGAAGTTTTCTTGGTGGGTTTAGGATTGCACCTTGGAAAGAGCAGCAGGACATGGATTTATAGGGAGAGGACAAGTGTGGCTGGGCTTGCCCATATTTCAGCTTTCCTGCAGCAGCTCCTCTGCTCTCCCAATAAAGAAATGAGAGATTCAGGTGGTCTGCAAAGGGGAGTGAAACGGAGGGGGAGATCCACGGACATCAAGACACCTCTGGAAGTACCAAACACCAGCATCTCCTCGATCCAACCAGAAAATGAACCTCTAAAGGAGCTAAAAGGTCACCCTGAGAGCTCTTCCTGAGGGGGCCACAGCTCAGGTTCTCCCAGACCTAATTCCCTATCATTCTCAGAGACCCCAGAGCCCCAGAAAGACTCTGGCCCCATCACTCTGGCTCCCTGTTTTCCAGTGACCTGGTTCCTTCCCTGTACCTAAAGAAATGGCACACTGGCTTCTGGCACAAACAGGTCAGGCTAACTATAGCACAGGCTCGGGCCCCAGCATTTGTTTACCTGCAAAGTGACACAGAAGTGGCTGTGTGGGTGGCTGTGGCTTCCAAGGCATCGCATTTTGGTTTCCTTTTTATTTAAAGAAGAGGAGGGGAGAGAAAAAAGTGCCATTCCTCGTGTTTGAGCGAGCCGAGCAGTTTCCATGAGCTCAGCAGATCTGCTGCCACCACGTCCTGCCACACACACACGGCCCCTGGCCCTGCAGGACAATGGGGACCATTTCAGGGGCCAAAAGGAAGGCAAGGCACTCGTGCCACCTCCTCCTCCCTGCACTGCAGCAGGGAAAGGCTCACTCTGACCAGGTCGGAGATTGGTCCCTGCAAAGGGCACTCAAGTGTTGGCCAACGCCATCATGGGGTTTTTGGTAAATTTGCATTTCCCGTACATTTTTTCTCACCTGACTAAGCCCAAGAGGACTTTCAGGGCAAGGTTACTCACCGACAGTCCAAGAAGAGACAGCGGTTCTGTGAAGTGAGAGTTTACTGAGTCAGTGGTTGCACTGGTGCCACCAACCCTGGCTGAAGGCGTCTCTCACGCACACGCTCCTTCCCATTTCCCGTCTTGAGGTTGGCACTAGCATCCCCCAAAGGTGAAAACCAAAGGTACTCATTTTCCTCCACCAGCACACACTCAGAGCCGCCCCCTCAACCTTCCTACAAAGCATTTGGCTTGCAGACATTCTGCCATAACACTGCTAAGGCTGGAGCTGGATCTGTTAAAGCAGGCACCCAGCTGAGTGAGGCTGGAGAGCCTCCTCATCTCCCCATCTGATGATAAAGCTGGAGCTGAGACCTGCAAATCCTCTGCCACATCTTCCCAAGACAGCAGTTAAAGCACAGCATGACACTGCTGCAGAACACAAACACTCACAGAAGTCCTTCACTTAAGTGCCATCAACTGATTTCAGTTTTATTCCACTTAAAAAGAAACAAACACAAACCATGGAAGAGCAACGCTTGAATGGGACACCTTGAAGTGAAAGACTGGAGACTTCTTTAAGCTTTCAAGCAAAGGGAAAACTGAAGGCCCAGGTATGTGAGCAGCCACTTCTGAATTTCAGATCATTCCCAGTCACTGGATTGCTCGTGGGGAGACACCTGCAGATTGGGCCCGGATGATCAGGTGAGGTGTCTGCAGCACCAAGTCAAGTCAGTGGCAAGAGGAGTGACAGAAATAGCCCTCTCCTCCCCACACCAAGCTAATCTCTCCACTGGAAGTGGAAACCAGGCTCGAAAGCCTCTAGCAGGGATCTGAGTGCATAAGCAGTCAGCAGAGGAGGTGGTGCCCGATTTATTTATTTCATTAACAGTCAATTCCTGCTCCATGGCAAGGTGAGGAGTTGCCAAATCCACCCCTCCTGCTCCCTGCGAGGGCCGAGGCCAATCTGTGTGTTCCTGGCCCATGAAATGCAAGGTGACCAGCCCACTGCAGCCCTTCTGCCAAAGCCATCCTCTGGCAACGGGCACCAAGGAAGAACTCACAGGCTTCTCCTTCGGGGTCACCTTCAGCACTGTCCCTGCTTAGGGACAGAGCAGCCAAAGATGTGTGTTCTGCATGGGTGCTCCTGCTGCTGGCCAGGATCTTCCCAGGGCCTGGAGGCAGCAGCAGAGCAGCTCTTCATCACTTGGTCTCCAATGAGGCAAGAGCTCACGGGAGCCCAAAAACCAAACACCATCCACAGCCAGCCAGAAGGCCACTGAGAGGAGGAGCTGACAGCCCAAGGGACAGGCAGGAGCAGCAGGCACAGGAGTTCAACCATCCCCAGGGGAGCACAGGGCAGGGGATGTGCCTTGGGGCTGACCACACACAAGGAGCTGAGGTCCCTTCCCTCCCTCCCTCCCACAGCCCAGACTGGGTGGGAAGGGCAGCAGCGTCCCCCTCCCACCCTTCCCAGAGGAACACGCTCCAAGTCACTTCCTAAACCGTGTCCCTGCAGAGCACGTACCCACCAACAGCTCTGCCAAGGCTCTCCCCACCCACTGCTGGCACGTGAGCTGCTCTGAGCTGCAGCACCTGCAGGAGAACGGCACACAAACCCCTCTCCTCCTGATGGGAATGGGGGCCCTGTGCTGGATCACGAGCTCTTGGGGTTTGTGGGGTTTATTTTTTTAATTAGTAATTAGTAGAGAGTGAATCAAGTCAGGAGGGTCCTCCATGCTAAGACCACCACAATCTAAAACTATTTTTTACATAACTGCCTCCGTCACCTCGTGCCTTTTGGAGAAACATTTCATCAGAGCACCATCAGCAAGGACAGTGCACTGAGCCCCACCTGGCCACTGCCCCAGCTGTCACAGCCTCACACACCCACAACAGGGGACTGGCCACTGTCAAAGGAAGACACAGAGTGGTGGGTACCAGCAGTGACCACATGGCAAACTGGGAAGGGGAGCTCAAACCACAGCCCCAAAACACTCATTTTCACCTGTGATGCCACAGGACACAGTCCCATTTCCTACAGAGCAGCATTTCCAGCCTCCTGAAGGGTTCCCTTTCTTTTCTGAAACTGAAATATTTACTTCTCCCATGTCGCCCTGCCAGACAGGTTGTACCATCTGCCTTGTCTGGATCTCTGTGCACGGACTGTGGCACAGGAGGGCACTGACCACCCTCTCCTCGGGACATCAGGGCTGGTGGGAGGGCTGAGGGCAGAACCTGAACACAGCCCAAGGCTGCACACCCAACAACAGCTGGACACTCACCCCAGCCAGAGCCTTCCCAGTAACCTGCAACAAACCCTTCTCCAGAGGCCGAGAGCATGCACTGGTGAGCACATGAACACAGAACAGGCTCCCTGGCACTTCTCTGGGCAGCAAACTCACTGCAAGAGCCACACCACCACCTCAGCGTTGTTACTTCCAGTCCTGTGCTCCTGCCACAAGGCGCTGGTGGAAGCTGCTCGTCCCTCAGTGCCACTCTGAGAGCTCTGGCTGTTGCTTCTGGTGGCAAATTCTCCCCGCACACCCCGTGTGAGTCTCTCTGTTGTGCTGCGAGCCCCACAGCACCCACAGGGTAACCACACGGAGGAGTGAGAATGATGAAAATTGTTGCTGCCTGATTTAATTTCACTGGTGTCTTAGAAGTAAACAGCTCCTTTCCTCACTCAGGGCTCCTGCAACACTTTAAGCAGCAGATGCTCAGCACTACCAGAAGAATGGTTCCTCCTGGAGGAATGACAGGGCAAGTGGCAGGAAATATCACTTTAAAAAAATTTTTAAAATATATATATATTTCAGCCAGGACCCCTTAGGGAACCCAACTCCTACATCTGCCCTGGAGTGCTGGTGGGGGAGAGCAGGTACAGAAATCTTCTGGGTGAGAGATCTCATCAGAAATTGGGAGTTTCAGGAGACATTCTTGGCTTTCCCACAGGTTTCTTGTATGCAAAGTAAGTAACTTAATCTGTGCCCCAATTACCTCCTTAAAGTGAAGATACTGTTTTACCACCTGCAGCAAAGGAGGTTTCATTGCTGCCTGCTGCAACGGTGGTGAAGGTGCACCATTGTAAATGGTTTTTCTAGCTTGATGGAAAGCTCAAAATTTCAAGCTAAATTCTTCTCCAGAGAATTAAAAACATTTTGGTTTGGCTGCTTTAGCTCTAGTTCCAGATAATCTCTCTGTCTTCAATGAGCTCATTCCCAGCAGAGGGAATGAAATACAAGCAAGAAGAAGAAAGTGAAACTGCAAGTCAAAAAAATCTCTTTGGAGCCAACACTGGTAATAGAAAATTTTAAGTGCCATTTTCTCCTCCCAACTGTTCCACTCCTAACAATACTGGCAGTTGTTTGAGGAAAGCCCATCAGTATTTTCACTATATATTTCCTGTAAACACTCAACACAGCACAATATACATTCTTTTTCCTATCAATATTTCAGCGTGGGCTTCCTTAAAAAAATTTTAAAAAGAGAAAAAACCTCCTGTGCCAAGCAGTCCTCCCCCACATCAGCATGCAGTGAGGAGCAACACAAAGCTGGTGGTGGTCCCCAGACATAAAGGGCTGGAGAGCTCAGTCTCAGGGTCCAGCAGACAGCAGGGCAGGGCTTTGCTTTGTGTCTGAGCACGGTTTACACACACGGCTGAGGAGACCAGAGCATTAAAGCTAAACCAGCTCAGATCTCGCTTTTCTCCACGTGGCTCCTATGCAAAGCTGCTCCTGGAGCCCCGTTCCCAGCACAAGGCAGCAGGACCTGGAGGCGTTTTAAAAACCTTCTTCTAACAGCTCTGTAGAGCAAATGCACTTTTCTGTGTCTGCTCCAACACAGCACTGCAGAGTTACCACTTTAAACTGCATTAAACTGCCCTTGCCTGGGTAAATTTTCAAATCTAGAACTTCCACGTGGGTGGTTTTCCCACTCACTAATAGCTGGGGGTTTCTTCTCCCCTCCCTATTTTTATTCCCCATCATCTTCCTCACCAGCCAAGCTCCACTCTCACTGGCTCTCCCTCCACATCCAGGGGCAGAGGGGGCTGTTCCAGCCCCAGCGTGAGGTGTAGCTCTAGACCAGGCTCTGGGAACACCTTGAAGGGAACACCCTGGAGCTGTAAAAACTGCTCAGCCCCCTTCTGCTTCCCAAGGGAGAAGCCTTGGGCTCCCCTCCTGCTTTCAGGGTGATCAATGCATCAGTAAAAACAGACACCCTGGGCTCTTGGCCACAAACTTCCACAAGGAGAAGGCAGAGAGGCATTTCTGCCAGCTTGAACCCGAACGTCTAACAGCGATTTCCAGTCGAGTTAAAAATCAGAAAGTAAGTTCAGGGCTCAGTTTCAAGCTACACCAGAACAAGACATTCCCATTTAGCCCAGTGCAGTGGAGAAACCCACTCGGCAGCGTGCAAAGCTGCAGCCAGCACTCACTAATTGTCCTGGTTCCTCTTCTCCCCGAGCTGAGGGCTGAGCACACCAAAGCAGAGCAGAGCTCTCCCCTGCTCCCCTCTGCCTGTGCCCCAGACAGCACACACGGCTCCAGGGAAGATGCTGCTTGAAGACAAGGAAATTTTATTCCTTCAAGAATCCAGCACACACCACTCCCCTCTCCCCTTTGCTCCCCTTAGCAGAAAAGTGCCTGCTAACAAAATTTATCTCGTGCATCAGAGGAGCAGCAGGATCCCTGCCCTCAGGCAAAGAGAGAAGGATCAGAATGGGATTTCTGTGCAAACATGAAGCGAATCCCAACTTCCCTCGCACGAGAGCAGCCCCATCCTCTGAGCCAGGCAGTTAAATATTGAAGGAAAGGCATGCAGCAGCTCCGATTATGTGGAACAAAAATTAATTGAGGGCATAAGTCTCCGGTTGGGCTCTCCATTTATTTTTTCCACAGCACATTATATGGGAGTGGGAGTTGCAATGCAGACACCTGCAGGGAAAGCAGCCCAACCCATCTGTGACAGTGATATTACCTCTTTTTATTTGTTTTTCTGGTTAGAGCTTCCATTTTTTATCAACCCTGCCACAGACAGATGTGTGGAGGCTTCCAAAACTGCATCCCTCTTCCTGACATTTTCAGCTACACATTGAGAGATCTGTAATTTGGAAAACAACAATTTTCCCTCAAAACAGGCTTTAAAATAAAACATGGGAAAAATAAAAAAAAAAAGCAAACCCCAAGCTAATTTCCAACAGAATCTCAAAAACACCACTGGAAGAGCCCACACCCTTCCCTCAAGATATAAATTAAAGCCCTATTCGCACCCCACTCTTTTTAACAGAAATCCTTCCATTGTTTAAAGCCATTTACACATATTTTGGCCCACGGAAAAAAAATAATCCTGGGAACAGCCCTATTCTGGCACAGCAACAAGCTAGATAAGTCCTGGATTTTCCATTTGCAGCTCCGAGGCACCTCAGGCCGTGCCAGCGTGGGATGTGTCAGCGGCAGGGCTCTTGTGGCTCCAGCTATGGACAGGGATGTGCCTTTCCCTGGGAATGGAGACACTGGGCATCCCCCCTGCCCCCGTGCAGATGTGCACCCCCAGGGCTGTGCCTTCTTACAGGGAGTTACCATCCGGTGGGACTACATTCCGCTATTTTTAAGGATTTTCTGGGGTTTTGCCACCAGAAGAAAGTCCTGCCTTGCTCTTCTCTTTCCAAGGCAAAGGTGTGATTCTGTCAGCTTTATGGCACCACGCTGACAGAGCCCGTGATTGGCAGAACTTAAAAGCGTTTGCTACACACCTGACAGGAGGAATATTGATTTTGTGGGAGATTTATGGGAGGATTCTCTTCCCAACCATCTGATCCATCCATTTTAAACAGCGGTTGCATTTAATTACTGCTAACAAAATGCTTTCAGCTCTAAAGCTTATGGACATTATTGAGCGTATCTATAACAATTCCAATAATCCTCAAAAGGTCTTAACTAAATAACATAAAAAGACGCCCTCTGACCCATCCTGCATTCATCAGGGAGCCCGTACAGCTCAGGGTAGTGTCACCCTCCTGCCTCTGCTGTGCAGGGACCAGCAGGGTGCCCACAGGCTCTGCTGGGGGAGGAAAGAGGTGAGACTTTGGGAAAAATGAATTATCCACGCTACACTGTGGGATGCTTTGTTCCAGACAGCTCAAACATCTGGATTTGTTGTCTAGAGCTCAGCCCTTACACCTTGGCGAACTCCACGATGCCTTAGTGACCTGCTAAGCCACTCACATGTCAGCAAAAAATTCATCCTCCAGTCACCCCAGATTCTGCAGGCCAAGGTTAGCCACCAGACACTTACAGAGCGGGCCAGGCCTCTCCTGCAGCACCCCACAGCTGCTCTGGGGTACCAGGGCCAGCCCATTCACTGCGGCAGCCACAATCAGCACGCCCAGATCGGGGCAGTCCAGCCTGTTTTCCCTGGAAGCCTGCAGGAACATTACAAGAGCATCTTCTAGAAAGTGGAACCACAACACTTGAGGAGGACAAAGGCTCCTTTAGATGCAGATGAGCAGAAAGCCTGCACGGGAAAAGCAGCTCCAGCACCGCCTCTCACTTCCACCTCTGCCCAAGCCGCGCTCCAGAGGAACTCGCCTTATCTCACATGCAAGCCATGAGATTGAAACGAAATGTTTTGCTAGCAGAATGCTAACAAAACGTTAGCACGGCTCTCTGCAGTGCCAACATCGCCAGTTTCAGTCTGAAATCAGACTCTGGGAGCAGCTTGCTACTGCCTTGCTGGCGAGGCAGATTTTCTGTTTCTGAAGAACCTTATTTTTAGGCGCAGCTATCAACCCGCACGTCACCATACATGCCCTACTTTCTGTGTTTTCTGCATCTCCTCTTGGCCACAGTCAGGGGTGGTTGTTGGCTTCACTTGCTGCTCTGACAATACAATTGCTCTGACGTCCAGTTTAATCAAATATTTACCCCTTAGTAGTGTGAAAATAAGATTTTGGATACTTTAGATTGACTTATGAGCATGGAACCAGAATTGCTGGTACAGCTCTCCTCCTCATCAGTCCAGTTCTTACTTTGCTTTCTGCCATGTCTGGGATTACCAGCACAAGGGCTCTGCTGCCACAGGCCAAGGAGAACCAAGGAAAACCTTGGAAAACCCCACCCACTCATGAGCCCAACATTCAGCCATCCTTCTCTGCTGTGCCAATGTGCAAACAGTCAGACCTGTCCAGGAAAGACACTTCCCAAAGGTATCAAGATTTAAGGGCCAGATCTCAGCTGGGAAGAATGGCTGCTCTCAGGGAAGACTTTCTGGAGGCCTTCCTGGGCAGAGGTGCCAACCCTGCCATGTGGTAGGTACCTCACTCGAATGTTTCTTCTGAGAAGAAGTGTTATTTGGACAGCAGAAAAATCAGTGTATAAGTCAAATTCAGCTAGCAGGGGCACCTTAAAGCCCGAAATCTGATCTGATGAGCAGATGGTGGGGATGGCCCTTGTGCATCCCAGTGACAGACCTGCAGCACTGCTCCCACCCGGTACAAAACCCACTTAACTTCACGTACCAGATGAACTCTTGCTGAGGGCCTCACTAATAAAAAGCCAAGTCCTACACAAATCCCTAAATCTCAGCTTAGCCCTGCCAAGGAAAGAAAATGAAGTTATTACTGGACACCCCACAGCCAGCATGGGGCTCTCCTGCCTTCCTTGGTCCTTCTCCTTGGATGGGTATTTGACCTTTGAGCTGCAGAGCCAGTCACCAAGCAGAATCTGTGCCCATGAAAGGCTGCCAAACTCCAACATCACCACGTGGAGCCACCACCTTAGAGCAGTGCCTCACATTTGGGGTTTTCCCATATGGATCATTAAGGATGCTATGCCATGACATCACAGGGAGCAGCTGGGACAAAATGAAGGCAACTGGTCCTGATGAGTGAAGCTGTGCATCTCCATCCTTCCCTCCCAGGCTGTCCTCTCTCCTCTCTTCCAGAAATACCCAACCTGCAACTCCTGCCCCTGCCAGCTCAAGGGCAGAGCAGCAGACATAGCAGACCCTCACCTAGCAAGCAGGGGCAAGAGCAAACTCACAAGGAAGGTCTCTTGGCAAGTCAGGGTGAGAGAAAAGGAGGGGAGAATTGCTGCCAGCTTGTTTGTGTGCACTTAGGGTGGCATTTCCAACCCTGTAATTGTTGCATAATGAATTTAGCAATGGAGTTCAAGAGCTATGAATCATTCAGGCCAAGAAAGCATGAGTCAGCCCCCGGAGAATCATGAGATGTTAAAATTACATACATTTAACTTGAGCTTGACAAATCCAGAGGAGCAATGTCTCAGCACAACTCAAACCATCATGCCAATATCCCCACTGCTCCTCAGCAGACACAAGACCAGAGCAGCACCAGAGCAGTGCCTTTGGCCTCTGCAAATAATCCACCCCTGCCCAGCCCAAGTTATCAGCCCCAGCTCCAAAAAGGCACCTGATGCTGCCTCTTAGCTGGTGCTCACACTGACTCGCTGAGAAAGGTGGTGAGGCCCCAGCCAGCCTGGGAAAAGCTCTCTGTGCAATCCTGACATGGCCTGAGCACTCGGGATGCTGATTTCACTGTGTGTGACCTGCTCAGGAGCTGGGGGGACAGGGGAGGCCAGCAGAGGTGGCTGTGGGAGCTGGCAGTCAGGGTGTTGGAGCAAAGCACCGAGCTGGGGGTGGGAAAGGAGTGCAGATGTCTGCAGGGGATTGAGTGTGAAACAGGGCAGGTTCATGACAGGGAAGGATGCCTGAGTTAAGGATGTGTGTGGATGCAGAGAAGACTTCAGAAAAAGAAGGTGTTTTCCTGGCTCTGCTGGGTTCCTGCTTAAGCCATGCCCTGTATTCTGCATTTACAGGACCTGCAAATATGGAAGGAAAGTTATTTTGAAGTGAGATAGGGTGCGAATTCAAAGCAGAACAACTATTCTGGGTTAACTCCCCAGGTGGCTTCTTATTCTAGAGTAGCAGTACCTTTTTCTAGTTTAATTCACTGTAAAAATAGATTAGGCCAATGGTTCTCATCTGCAGGGCCATGGTAGCTGGCCTGCTGCTTTTAGAGCATCCTTAATTGGAGCCTGGCTATGGGGACGTGGGGGGCTCCGGGATGCAGATGTGGTAGTCTCAATTTGGGAACAGCACATTAACTTAAACCAGGAAGGAAAGCACCGCCTGCAGGAGGGTCTGCACAGCCACAGGGCTGTCCCTGCAGCAGGTGCATGGGACACAGCGGGGCAGGGGACAGCCCAGGCAGTGCTCTCTGCCCCCCACAAACCCAACAGCACCCAGAGACCCACAGCCTGCCCTTTGCACGCACCCGAGGCCTCCTTGGAAAGCCATTTTTGTTTGAGGTTCCTTTGAATTTGCCATTTATCAAGCTTCCATTTAGCCCCGTTAATCACAGCCTATCAAGCTCTTTCAAATGCAAACACGGAAATGTACCCAGCGACTGCACTTCTCCCGTATATCCTTCTCCTGCTGGAATTATGGAGGGCTACAAAGCAGGAACGCCAGCCCACCTGTCTCACGCTTTTCAACCACTTCCCATGGGATGAAATCAGCTGACTATTCTGGGAAAAAAACAGACCGATCTCTTTCCCTGCCAGCTAGCAACATTCAAGGAGAGCAAACAATGTGTTGTGCGGGAGAAAGAGCATCCCTGTGAAAGTCAAGGGGAGAGGCAGACGGGCGGCTCCGGCAGCTCCAGCACCTGCATCGGCACATGGATGCTGTCTCTGGAAGCAGGGACAGCCAAGCCACCTCTGTCAAAGGCTTTGCATTTCCCAGCTGGGCCTCTAGAGCCAGAGATCTCACAGCTCCCCTAATCCCCGACAAACGATACACCAGTTGTTTGCTTTGTTTGGGTATTAAGGCTTAGCCTTCCTCGAGCTATTCATTCTTTCTCCTCGGTGCCTACGTGGCTGTTAACCCCAGTGCTGACACGCTTCTGAGAGCTGCAAGCAAAAGCTCTGTCAGGAAGAGCCACATCCCTCTGCAGGTGACATTTGTCCCAGCCAGCAGAGTCCTGACTCAGTCCCATCTCAGCAGCTTCACTGACAAACCCTTTCCCACCCTGCCGTGGGACCCGGGGTGTTGCATTCATTCCCTCACCTCCCGAAGTCTGACAGCTTTTCTGCTGCTCTTTGCTCAAGCCAAGCCCAGCACTGCCCGGCAAAGTGGCAAAAATCACCCGATTTCAGGGGTGAGCTGCAGGGGACTCCCACCCACCAGTACCTGCACCCCACGCTGAGCCTGCAGCCGAGCAGGAGCTGGCACAGGAGTGGGCTTTGCCTTAACCAGAGCTGGACTCAGCCTGCTGCTGGTACCACCCTGCACCTCCACCCGGGCTCCGCCCTCCTTTCGGGAGCATCACCTTCAAAAAAACCTTTAAAAATATCGTATCTCTCTCTATAGAAAGAAAAACTGTGTTGGGCAGTAAAAAGTGACAGTCCCCAGCTGTGCAGGCCCTAAGCAAGGCCCTGGCAGGCAGCAGGGCTGGTGTGGGCTGGTGGCAGCACAGCAGAACGGGGCTGTGGGGGTGAATGCGCAGGGCAGCGCTCGGGAGGGAGACCAGGAGAGACAAGCAGATTAACAGAAGACGACAGATTTCTAGCGAGATTGCGATAAGCCTCTTGAAATTTCCCTAAAGGATGAGCCAGCTGGCAAGACCATCCCAGGAGGTGGTGTAAGTCGACTAACAGCCCTGCAAAAACCCCACAGCTGACCCCTTTCACACGTCCCAGCGCACTCCTGCAGCTCCTCAGGCAAGGAAAGCTGAACAGGCCACACCTGGATGCCTCTACCCTGGCACTGCCCCGCAGCTCCAGCCCTCCTCGCAGGGCAGGCACCGGCCCTGAACAGTTTGGGAGGAGCAGGAGGTCGGGCTGACCGCAGCACGGGCAGAGCTCGCTGTCCCGCTCTCCCCGGCCGGTGCCCAGCACGTTTCACTGCCCACCAGGGGCCAACCCTGGCCCCAGTGCTGGCCACGACGCTGCCAGGCATCTTTGGGAAGTGGCACATCGCTCCTGGAAAGGGCTTTGCCACAGCAAGGATGGCAATAGCACGGTGATGAGCAGGAGCCCTGCATTATGCTTTCCCTTCCTTCCTAAATTCAGCTCTGCTGGGATCCCCCCAGAGCCAAGTCCTCCAGGAACATCACACCCCCTGAGCAGTTTCGCCCTCTGAGGAGGAAGAGGAGAGGGCTATCCACAGGGGAAGGCAAGCTTGAAGTGGTGAGGTTTTTATCCTTCAAAGGACAATACCTTCAAAACCTGCTGGAGGTGGAGTGGACACCACGCCCAGGTACGGCCAAAAGAAAGAGCTCCCTGTGTCCCCTTGCCAGTGCCACAACAAAACCCCGTCACCGTTTGAAAGTGGAGGTTTCACCTGGAGCATCTCCTTCAGGAGAATGAACAGCAGCAGCCAGTTTATTTGATATCAGGCAAGTTTTTCTTCTTAGGCCAATTAGCTGCTGATATAATTTGCCCACTGAGGTCACTGAATCATCATTTAGCAGTTTCAAAGGAGACGAGATGAACTGCAGGCCAATTTCCCCCCTCCAGCTCAATGAGTGATTCAAAATGCAGTTAATGATAGTGGCTCATAAGTATCTGGCAGAGGATTTGAGAGAGCAATTTATTGCCCAAAAAGAGACTGATCTCTTTCAGCCAAAGCAGCTCAGCTGGTGAAGATGTAGGATCTGATTTTGCCATCTTACTTGACAGTTGTTAAATACTCAAGAGCTGCTAAACTTAAATCAGACACAGGTAAAAGGAAAAAAAGAAGAAGCAGTCCCAAAATCAGGGTAAGGAAGGTCACAGTTAAAACCCACTTTGTCACCAGCAGGCAGGAGACCTTTTAAAGGATGGGGAAAAGAACAGAGTAATAACCAACAAGACTTTCAGCACAAATCCTGCATTTTTGTGGGTTTATATAAGATAAAAATGAGACACCCCCCATCCACAAAAGCTTTGTTATTTGTCAACCTCAGGCTCCGTAACCAGTAAACACTGGTTGATGTTTTTCTTCTTGCTGGATGAAACGTGCCTAGAGGCAACAGGCATTTTATAAATTATTAAACCAAGGGAAAATAAGGTTCCAACAAAGTGACTGCAGAAGCGATGCAGAAGCACCGGGAGCTGGTACAATTGGTACCAGCACATTTACACAGGGTCATTTTTCCTGCAACAACTGACTCAACAACAAGACATTGTTAGAAATGCACATCCTGGACACGTGGTCTTGATGGCAAAAAGAAGATGTGGTATCTCAGCATTTCATCACATCCATCACACATATCTGAAGTTCAACACTTTAAATCCTATTTTTCTTATGAAATAGTCACTTATGTTTTCCAGTCAGAGGGAAAATAAGCTTTTTTTAAAAATTCCAACCTCAGGAGAGATCTCAGGACATGAAGCAAACCCCATGAAAATACTGTAGTAAGAGTATGTTAATATCACCCACAGCTTTTGAGCCAACCCATAGCGTTGAGAGGGAAAGGAAAAAACATAAATGAAAAAGCATTCTTCACTTTCAGGATTTAATACATCACATCTTTCACAACAAACACAATCCACCTCCAGACTAAGTTCTGTTCCAGCCAGAAAAAACCCTTCTGCTTTCTGCCCTAACAGCACCTGTGAAAAACCACTTAAGAGTAATGGCAGGGCTCAGGCCAGCGGGTCAAGGGAGGCTGGGTCAAGGTGACAGCTCGGGCAGCCCAGGCAGCCGCTGCTCCCGAGGATCCCTGGGCGTTTGTTGGGGAACAGGAGGGCTCAGAGATGGGTTTGGGTTTTTTTTTTCCAGGTTTGTGAACTCTCTCCTTTCCCTAACAATTTGTGAAAAGCCACTTTTCCTGCTACTACTCTACTGCAGCTTGAAGTACCTTCCTCCTCCTCGAGCGGTTATCACCATGCAGAAAAGATCTTTTCATGATAAGCAGAGAGATAAGCATGAATTTGGTGGCTTGTCAGAGTCAACCAAAAGCATCTCTACCACCACTGACACCTCAGGCCCCGGAGCTGGAGAAGCAGCTGAAGTTCAGCCTGAAGTTCCCCTGCTCTGGCGGTGTCTGAAGGAGACCGTCTCCAAGAAAGCCCTTCCTTCTCCTCACCGACACCAGCACTGTAACCCCGATGCCACTGCAGGAATTACGGCTGCTTGTATTTGTGCTACCTCGAGCAAATTTCTTCCACACCCCTTTGGTGCCAGAAGGCAGAGGAATTCTACATGCACTAAGCAAAACCCACCCACCAACAGCCCAAAACATCCACACCACAGCGCTCCGGCTCTCGCTCGATGACCCGCGGCACGAACGGCACCTCAACACGAGCGACAGCCGAGTCGGACCTGCCTTGGAAGGGGGAACCGCGTCCTCACCCGAGTGCCCCGGTGAGGGCCGGGGCTGAGCCGCTGCCCCGTGCCCGGTGAGGGCCGGGGGCTGAGCCGCTGCCCCGTGCCCGGTGAGGGCCGGGGGCTGAGCCGCTGCCCCGTGCCC
>VZRO01004947.1:454252-486330 GCA_013397915.1 Daphoenositta chrysoptera | reverse complement strand
CCCCGAGGAGGGGCCGGGGCCGGAGGCGGGCGGGGAGCGGCGCCCGCCCCGCAGGTGAAGGCGCGGAGCATCCCCGGGGATGCTGCGGGAGCGAGGGCTCGTCCGCATGGGGCGGGCGGGGCTGTTTCTGTCGCCGGGAGGGGTAATTAAGATAAATAAATAAATATGTATTTTTTTAAAAGCTCGTTGGATTTCGGTGGAAGGTCGCGCCCCTGCCTCCCGCCCAGCTGCCTGTGGATAAGATTTACCCCGACTCCTGGCTGGGCGCAGGGTGAGGGATGCTGCTGCCCCCGCTGAGGCTGGGAGGTGGATATGTGGTTTAGAAACGGTTTTGCCAGGGTTTTTGGCACAAATATCTGAGCCCGGCAGCGGGATCCTGTTTGCCACAGAGGGATTTGATGCGAGAGATGGGGTCCCAGAGAATTTTTAAGAGAAACCAAAATCCCCCCAATGCAATGTAACATAACATATCATCAGGCTTTTAAACACAGTGACTGATACCAAAACCAAATGCCATTCATGAAGTGTGCCTTATGCCAATTTTATAGGCAGATAAGAGCCCTTGCCAGGAGTCAAACCAGTCACTGGAGCTGGGAGAGAAGCCAAGAAATCTCCTGGGCCAGGGAGTGGCACTGGGGAGCCCACACTCATCCACCGGGAGCAGAGCAGAGAAGATTCCTCATGCTGCTGTCAGATACCGTGTCTGGGATCAGTTGCCTTTTCCAGGGTGAAATAGGTTTCAGAAGGTTTGGAGGATTAATCACCATGGACTCTGTTTCTCTTTGGGAACGAGCCTCCTCCCAGACTGAACAGATCAACGGGAGCAGCTCTGACACCGGGCTGTGGGGTTTCACTGAAACCCTTCTAGCTCAAGAGAGGCCTTCAGGTTCGAAATGTGAGTCACTCCTTGAAACAGGACAAGGTGTAGGTAAGTGTTCACAGGTAATAAACCTGGATCTTCACAGTTGTACAGGAGAGTGAGAGACCATCCACAGGGTGAGGTCTGATTATGGTGGGAGCTTACAGCACCTTGTGATTGAGAGCTCTGTCCAGAATTCACTCAGTACTACTGCAACATGGCAGAACCACAGTTTAAGAGTCAGCAAGTGACCCACAGAGACGTGGCTTAACTGTAAAACTCGACTTATTGCTGCCTCTGTACATGCAAAAATCTGAAAACAAAGCTGGTGAGAAGAAAGCCCATCTGTGTTCTCCACCTCACTGGATCCACAGAGGTATAGGTGCAGGATGGATGGAATGGGAAAAGCTTTAGCCAAGTTAGAGGTTAATTACAGCTCTGGGACTAGACTCAGATCACCAGCCAGGACCTTGGCAGCCCTGGGCTGCGCAGGGTGGAGGAGGCTTTCCAAAGCCCGAGTCTGGCAGCAGGAGCCTTAGCCCAGGGCACTGGAGAGCTCAGCAACTTTGCATCAGTCTCTGAAGTCCATAATTCAGTTGTCTGTTTATTGAAATTGTGTTGTAAGCACAGCTGCTTTCTGAGGCACGTATGGAAATGAAGGGGGAGTCTCATAAATACCCTGGCTCTGCGCCAGACCAGTGAGTCAGCGCTAAGAGCTGAAATGCAGCTTAACAGCTACAAAATAAAGAAACCCCTGAAATATCCCCAAAAATGCTCCCCCAGCCCCCCCTCATTTGCTGTTCAAATTCGGGTATCAGCATTGTGATTGGGAAGATGAGGACAGCTACAACCTCAGCAGGACCTTGCAGTGCCCAGGGCCTGGGACTGGAGAAGGTGGAGACCTTCAGGGCAGAGGGAGGGCTGGGCTCATCTGAGAGCCCGCAGGCATCTGCATCATCCTTGGTTTTGCTGGCAAATCAAAGCCTTTGCTTCAGTTGCCAATACAAAGGTTTGGAGCTAGAAGAGAAATACGATGTTTGTTTTCTAATACAGTCAAAATTCACTGCATTAAGTTTTCTTTTTTTTTCCCTGTACAAATAAAATTTTGCAGAGACCTACGTTAAGAAAAAAAAAGGCATTTCAAAGGTGAACTTTCATAAAAAGCACTAGTAAAGCTTCCAGCATTTTGAAAGACCCAGTTCCTAGATTCCCCTTCCTCATCCAGCATTCAATCCAATTTCACAGGTAGTTTTGCTCCCTAAAATTCCTTTCCTCAGGAAGCCCACTATTTGCTGGAAAGATTTCCCCCAGTCCTAAGAAGGGGATTTTTCCCTTGTGCTTTTACAACACCTAAGTGACTCGGCGGCCAGAGGAGCCTCCTGGATTAAACACGCAGGCAGAGCTGCAGTGGCTGAAGGACACTGAGCACTCCCCGTGGCTTGGACGCACAGAAGGAGCTGCCGTGGGCTGTGCTGGGAGTTTAAAGTGAAGAAGTGAGGTGACAGCAAAACTCCTGCCCTGCTTCTGCAGGCATGCAGGGCACGTGTGCTGGTGTTCTCTCTCCGCCCTGCAGCGCTGGTGTCACTGTCACACCCGCCTGAGCGCAGGTGGCTGCAGCCCCACACGGGACTCCAGGTGCTGCTGTGCTTTCCTCTCTCCTCTTCAATTTACTCTCCAGTCTCTGCGGTTTTAACGCCCTGGCAAAGTTTTCCTTTCACCATGTTTCAAGGTCTCCTGGTGTCGTTTATTCCAGCTCAGAGCTGCTGTCTGATGGCAAGCGAGCAGACCATGTCCTTACTTAAACCTGCTGCAAAGGAGCAAGAGCCTCTGCAGAGCAGAGGAGCACGTCCTCTCGCTGCCCGCTCATCCCAACACCTCTGGGAATGCCCACGGGCAGAGTCTGGCAGCACAGGGAGGGCTGGGCAGGAGAGAAGTCATGGGACAGCGAATGAAGGCAGAGGTTGGTCACAGTTGGTGGGCACGGGCTGCTCCGAGCACTGGGGCTCACCCAGTGCGGGAGGTGAAGCCAGCTGGGCAGGGGAGGCACAGAAAGCACTGGGAGGGTGCTGGAAAGGCAGGTGGGTAAGAGGGAGATGGGGAAACAGAAGGAAAGGAGCAAATTTGCCGGTGAGGGCAGGTTTCGAACGGAGGTGGTGGGAGGAAATCAGTGGTGCAGCACGAGGGGAACTGTGGGGTGGTGGGAGGGGAGGGGGGATGCAGCTGTGGGTTCTCTAGAAGGCAACAGCAAGGCACAAGAAAAGGAAATGATGCTCAGACCAGGGGCTTGCCAGTGGTGAAACAATGTCTTGGAGAAAGATTCGTGAGTAAGAACACTGACACTGATTATTCTCTGTGAAACAAACAAACAAACAACAGATTCAAGGGCTTGGAAAGCGCTGATGTCATGGGAAGGCTCTCTTACACATGGAATGTCTTACACATGGAATAACCAGGGTCTGACTTCAAAAAGAAAGTTAGATGAAGGAAATCAGTAAGAGAAGAGAGGACAGGGGAGGACACCAAAGGAAAGCTGAAAGTAGCAGCAGAATTGTGGGACTAAAAGAGACAGGGGAGTAGATCTGGGATATTCATGCTGATTTCAGTAGAAGGCCAGGAGAGGATATCAGAGATTAGCTGAAAAATAAACCAGGATGCAAAAAGAAGGTGCATATACCTGGTACAGCTGAATTTAAAAGTGCTGTAGCGAAAAAAGTCAAAAGTAACTGATATTTCATGCTGTGGCTTCAAATCAGTAAAAAACTTTGCAAAGGCTGGCAGGAGGGGCTGTGACCTTGAGGACATCCCTCTACCTTGCACCAGGAAAGCCCACCCCAAACTGGGCAGTGAACTGGCACAAGGACTTCCCAACAGTCCAACAAGCTCTCCAAGTGTATCCTCACCACTGCAGAAAAATTAAGACTTGGGATGGTGCCAGTGGCAGTTTGTACCTTGTAAAGAGACCAAAAGAAGAAAAAACATTAATTGATCAATCCCCGATATTTGTGCAACACACCCTTATCACAGGCTGCCATTCACTCCTCCTCTTCTGCAGGCACAGAGGCCAACTCCCTACGGGCAGAACGTTCAGTGCCAGCCCCAGCACTCACCCAAGGCAGTGACAGCTGCACTGTGACATCCAGGACTTCCCCAGCAGGGCCACCTGCAGACACAAAAGCCAGGAGCAGGTCTGGAGAGGAAAACCTCACTAAACCCACAGAGAGCCAGGACCAGGCTGACCCGTGAAGGATTTCAAGCCTTGACAGGAGAGAAATATTACAGGCTGGTGGGCAAAGATCCACGGCTTGCAAGGTTACAAGTCAAAATCCCTGTGGTTAGGAGCTGGCTGCTTGCCCAGGGTGAAACTGTATCGTGGTTATCAGCAGCCTGCTCCTCCTCATCCTCCGGCTGAAGGGATGGGCACCACCTGCCCCACCTTGCCAGGGATGCCTGGACCCAGAGCCAGTCCCCTGGTGTCAGGTGAGCACATCCATGGGGTCACTGGAGTGCCTGCCACGAAATCCTGTGGGGTTTGCTTTGATGGGATTTGCTCTGGAGGTGGTTTCCTCCCCCCAGCTCCGCACAGGCTCTGCAGGGACAAGCAGGAATTGCACCGGAGCAGAGCACAGCCCTCCGGAGCAGCAGCAGCCCTGCAGTAGCACTGCTTTAACCTCACTGCTTTAACCTCACCATCCCTACCTCTTTTCTAGAGCCTCAAGTCCCCGCTGTGCCCCCCTCCTGCTGCAGCAGAGCAGAGCAACATGCGGGGCAGCTGCCACCTCCAGAAGTTTCTGGGGAAGAGCACACAGCCTGCCCAGCACTTCTTTCTGTCCGTGGGTTGTGGGCTGAAAACATTTTCTATTTTTGTAGCTTGTTTCTTTCCTCTCACCCTTACACGGCACTTTAAGACCTGTTACTTACCTTCTTCACAGCAGTTTGGGGAGATTAATCACAAAGATCGTCTCAAGGTGCAAACTTCTCACCTGGCTGGAAGTTTTGAAGGTCAGCAGTAAACTGGTTTATGTTTATGTCTGTGAGGAGCTTTGAGAGCAAGAGGTTTCAAGGGCCAAATACAACTTACAGACTAAAACAGAAAAGCACAATACTGCTGGTGCTGCACAGGCTCACTGCACTGACACATTAGCAATAGATGCTGTCTCAGGGAGTTTAAAAGCCACAGCTACTCATGAGGAGGGGAACCTCAGAAAACAGTCTCCAAAAAGAGTGAATCAGAAGCAAGACCCTCTGGCTACCTGAAACCAGGCATTTCTGGAAAGCTCTGCTGTCAGCAATGAAGGCTTTTAGGAAGAAAATATTACATCAGGCAAAGCAGGATGCTCCTAAAATATCTCAGCACTGGGCTACTGAAAGATGGTTTAGCATTTAGATAAGACAATGCTATTTTATTTGCAACTCTCATGCCTGATAGCATCCTTGAATTTCTCAGTTTCTGGCCTTGGAGAAATCACCCAGCCCATAATTCACTCGTGGAACAGGGATGGGCATTCACCTGTAGTTCACAAAGCTGATGGAAATTCAGAAAATAATTGCCATGCCCCTGTTGTCCAGCATGGGAATTATGGAGAAAGCAGAGACTTACACAGAAACCCAGAGCAGAGCTGTGCTACCAGGTTTGGTACACCAGCAAAACGGGGTCTACACCACCCTCAAACACCTGCAGCACCACACATTTCTCTAACCTTTGGTTTCTTTAATCTGCTAAAAAAAGTCCTGACCCGAGAATATACCCCTTGTTCACAGGAACACGACAGTGTCAGGTGTAATGGCAAATACAAAGAGCAACACTGGTTTTGAAAGAAAATGTCACTTTTGCAGAGGACTGTGGTTTAGAGGGAAGGTCAGGGCATGACCAGAGGAAAACCATGAAATTTCTACACAACTCTCACACACTGGTCCCATTAAAGGGCCTCCCACCTTCTAATAGGCAGCCATTGATTGGAATTAATTAAAATATCTCCTGTGCACTGGACTTGAAACTCATCAGTGCTTTGTCATCATCTGTGAGCTTTCTCCCCAGTTTAAGCAAATATTGTCTGATAATCTGGTTTGCAGTAAGTGCACAGAACATTTAGCCACAAAATACCCCGTGGCATTCAGGTATTTGACAAGCTGAAGGGTTTAAGGGTGTGCCTGGCACTTCTGTTTAGATATACAACTGTGCAATGTATTTTTTAACCCAAGCTCAGAGAGAAACTTGGCCTCAGAACCCTTTGGAACAGAAAAACTGCAAACACGTTTCTGGAATCATAAGCCCAAGCCCTTGGCTTGCTCTGGCACTTAACCCTCTCGATGGCCCAGCCACGCTGTGCCCTGCAGCCTGGTCAGTGCCCTGGTTCTGTGCAGCATCACGCTGGGCAAGGACTTTGCCTGCCAGATGGAGAAGTGCAAAGACGTTCATTGCACAGCTCAGGGTACCTAAATACCAGTGCACAAACAGGATAGAACCTCATAGAAACAGGAAGATCAAATCCCAGGATTTCACCCAGTCACCTGGAGTATTCCCTAGATATTACCTATTATGGGAAGGTGTAAATAATCCCATATAAGGCCACTGACCACAATCTTCCCGGGCCATTGGTCAAGGAGATCCCTGACCCATGGTCCTCTTTTCTAGCCCATCTCAGGTGACCTGGAAGTGTTTCCATGGTTACCACTGGGCCTAGGGAAGATGCTTTTGTAGGCCTTCAGGCCTGCTCTTCTAGAACACCCATGGTGGAACCCTACAGTTCTGCTCTCTGAGGAGTTTCCTCTTCCAGCTTCCAGGGGCGTTTACTCACAGGAGTTTCTCTCCAGCCTCTCCCATGGCTCTGGTGCCTTCAGTGAGGTCCTGCTCCCCTCCCAGGAGTGACCACACGCTTTGTCCCCGGAGCAGCACCTGGAGTGAGCCCGTGAGAGGCTGGCACTGCCCTGCCTGGCTCCGAGCTCACATCAGAGACCTGTGCCCGGCTGGGCCAGCTCCAGAGAGCCCCCGAGGTCAGCAGGACTCGGCCATGGGTGAAGCAAAGGAGCTCGAGAACACCGTGAGTGCTGGAGCTGCTGCTCGGGCCGGGACATGATCCTGACAGGCCATGCATCTTTAATGATGCTCTGCACAGAACACACTTGATAGCTGAAGGCATAAAAGCCCCAGCAGGAGTGTCAGAAGCCTTTGTGCACCTTTCAGAGCCAGATCCAGTTTCTACACTTGATGTTTTAGTTTTAGCAGGGCCTGAGGAAGGAAAGCTGCAGCTCGGACTTGTATCTGTGAGAGCCAGGGGCTGGTTTATAGGAATTTAAACACAGATATTCCGTGCTCAGCGCCTGCTCCTCTGTAAGAAGGGTGGCTTCACTGGTCAGCTGCCCTGACAGGGATGATGCTGTGCAAACACAAGGCTCTGCTGCAGCAGCATTCCAATAACCTGGGTTGTGTTTTCAAAATCCAGTCAGTCACACATGCCCCGTGTTTCCAAAAGGGAACATAATGCTTTTGCTCTTTAAATCCATAAATTCTCATTTAAATAATAAGCATTTAAGAACAGTGAGAAAAAGAACAAAGCAACACCAAAAGACACGTCAGGAGGCAGCAGGAACTCAGCCCTTTATCAAAGTTCCTTGACATTAGAAATACAGACTCAAGGTTAAGGTATCCAGCCTTAATTGAATATTCAGTATTACACAACACACACAGCTCTAAAAGCAACATCAGGATTCTTTTTTTTCCCCCCTGAGGCTATTGAGACCTGGTTTAACGATGTATCAAGACAACCTAACAGAGCAGAACACACAGAACAAGCCCCATTCTCTGGTTATGGGAACACACAAGTTGCTCCTGCCCCAAACTTGGGTTTTATTTTGCAACACCCCAGATTTTCCCATTTTATCGAGCTTTTAGCAAAGCAGATGAATGTTTTTTTTTTCCTTTCTCAGTGCATTAAGCCATTCATTTGGGCATGGCTCTGCATCTGTTGCAGGTCAAGATGTTCCTAATTGCTTTCACATGTATTCCAGTTAACCAGCCCTGGTCATGTTACAGAACAAACAGAAGACCATTTTTTCATTGAGATCCTAATGAGTAGGAAAAAAATCAATACAACAACTGTAACAGGAAAAGTGATGATGACAACATACCCTGTGCTGCAGTGTTTAAAATGAGGGGGGAAAATTGATTCTAATCAATATTAATTGGAAGTTTCCTGCTCTGATACTCTGAGTGCTTATCGAAAGTCTGGTTCACAGTTGTACCACCTGGTCTGATCATGGACATCACTGTCCCACAGAGCTTGTCTGAAATTTTTTGACACAAGGATGAGCTTCCAGGAAAAATAAATACTAAGGAAAAAAAAACTGAACAAAGAGTAAGATGATGGTTGTTTCACAGATGGGTTTTTATAAGAAATAAAACTGTTAATTTCTAGTTCCCATTAGAAGATTTGGTGCCTGACCAGGCAGAGTGCAGAGGGCTTCATTTCAAGTTCTTATCAATGTCCCACATCCCCTCATCAACTGCTGCTTGTTTAACAACAACCACGTTTTAGCCCTGCAATTATTCAGCTGTTCTAGAGATGACTGGATGGATAAAAACTCACAGCACTGGGGATGGAGTTATCAAAAAGGAGCCTTTGCCACTTCCATTACATAAACAACACTTATTTCAGTCAACACATTACAGGTGTTGACTCAGTAGCCAGGACAAACACAGAGCTACCACACTGCTCAGGCTCCCAGGAAAATGCCAGTGCAGAGAGGAAAATGGCATGCTAGAAATATAAGAGGACACTGGGAAAAGTTATTCCAAAGCACACAAGACACTTCTAAATGTTGATATCTGCTTAGCATTAATTAATTTTTTTAATTCCACCCACAGGTGAAGGAATAAAGCCCTGATGTTTGAAATGAGCACTGTTGAAGGCTCAGCAGAATTAGTGGTGTAATGATTCAGGGCTGGGTACCAGCAGAACTTGAACTGGGGACTGGTGGCACTGAACAGACCCCAAAGGGACAGGGTCAGCTCACGGTCCCAGTGCTCTGCAGTTCTAAACCCACTCATCTCCTAAAGGTTTTTGAGAGGGATTATTCTGGAGGAGAAGGAAAGGAGAGAGGATTTGTGGTGTTTAATCTGAGTAGTCTTGATTTCTTAAGGAGTTACGGTACTTTCATACCCATGAGAGGAATCCAGTTCTGCAGGCTAGAGTTCAGGTGGAATTTGGGATGTCTTTCTCCATGGCTGGCTTACAACAGGCTGGGGATGGAGCAGCTGTTCCTTGGTTTGAGAGGGTGCTTTGGCATCCATGCTAGGTTATTCCCAAGGGGAATGGTTAAAGTGGGAGATTCTGGCCTGCCTTGAGCCAACAGACACTGCATCCAGGTCTGTCAGCTGGCATGAAGCCTCTCAAAACAGCCCCAAAGCCTTCAGGTGTGGGATTAAACTACCCATCCCTTCCTCAGAACCCCCTGCTGAGCACTTTGGGACACTAAATAACATATAACACAAAAAGCTACGGCTAAGCTTCTTTGGTAAGGCCTTAAATTTTCTTGGTAATAATGTTTTAGAGGCATACGGGGGGGTGAGGCATCAGTGAAGTCACCAGAAACACAGATTTATGTCTATTAAGTCTCACAGCTGCAATGAGTATTCACATTTAAAATTATTTTCTTGGCTGTGCCTTAAATCACACTCTAAAAAATAATTTTTATACCTGGACTAGAGCAGCCTGATGTTAAATATCAGTACCTTGTATCAAGGAGATATTCCTATCCCTGACCATGAGACAGTGGGGAAAAAAAAACCATCTAAATCTGAAATACAGTAGGGAAAGCAAAGGTTTCCAAAAGCAATGAATATTGGTTTAAGTCTGCTCCCACAGTTATCAACAGAAGCTTTGTCTTGTTATCAGGCTGAACACTTACAAATCACCTCACAATGCCTGAAATGCCAATTCTACTGAGCAAGGGGCAAAATCTTGCCTTTTCCTGGGGGTGGTAGGCTGTAAGCGCTCAGTCAGGTGTGTGTACCCAAATAAAGATATTTACACTCCCCACAGAGTCTAACTGAGGTTTCAGGTCTGACTTCTTTAAAAACCAGCAGTCAGTTTGCAGCTCTCTCGAGCACAGGGATACCGAGGCTCACCGTGGAGGCCGGGCTTTGGCACCCCTGGCTTGGCAGCATCGTGCCCCATACGGGGGGGTGAGGCCAGGAGCCGCCTGGCAGAGCCCAGCTGGAGGTGGGAGATGTTGCCGTGCTCCCCTGGGAGCACAAGGACCACAGGGCTGAGGAGCACCACTCTCAGTTCACACCTGTAGGGAGGGATAGAGAAAAATCCTCTCCTGCTTCCTTTTCCTAATTCATGCAGGCAGCTCCTTTCATTTCTTAAGACAAGAATTAACAGAGTTAATGGGTTGCTATAAATTCCTTAAAACTGGAAAGCTGATGCTTTCACTGCCTCTGCCCACCACGGGCACACAGCAGCATTGGAAGGGAAAAGTCTGTGTGGTTTCCTCGGGCTCTCACATGGCCTGGGGGACATGCAATTTAGAGCTCACCAAGAGCTTTTAATTACCTCTGGACAGGCATGAGCCCTGCCCCTGCCCAGAGGGGCTGCAGGGCCAGGCAGGAATCCCAGGAGGAGGCACGCTGGGGGTGTGTGCCTGGCTGGCCCCGGGGTCACAGCCTCATTTGTCCTCTGACCGCCTCACCCCGTGCTGCTGGACACCTCCGTCTGCTGGGAATTCACAAACGACTCAAACCACTCCTAGTCAGGTTCCCAGGGCTCTAGCACTGCACACAACATGATGAACCTCTAGCATTAACCTCTCAAGATCTCAGCCAACACCCCTCCACCTGTTCTGCACTGAGGGAATCATTCATTTCCCCTCCAAGTCCCACCAGCTGATGCCTTCCACAGTGTGCCAAGGCAGCCACCAAGCAGGAGTGTCACCAAAACCACCCGGGATCAGACACATCAACAGAGCACCACGAGCAGAATAACTCAAATAGTTAATTTGTGTCCTCTGCTGCATCCGCCTTTCACCGTGCAGGTGACAGTCCCAGCCCTTCAGCAGTGTCACTGCCCTGCCAGGCTGCAGCTCAGCGAGTCCCAGCAAACCTGGCAGGACCACAAAGTGCTGCTGGCACACCTGGCTGAACTTGCTCAGCCTGAAGCCTTCACTTCAGCCCAAGCCTGAGCACCCCCAGCAGCGCTGGGGACAGGTCCCTGACCCCTGGCACTGAGCCTGTGAGGAGCAGGCACAGCTTGCAGCAGTGCTGCCAAAGGTGTTGCAATCGATTTTGCTTCTCCGCAGGGCCACCAGGCTGTTGTCCACGCTGTGACAATTGGCTTCTTCCCTTCTGTCTTCAGTGCCCAGCCTGGCCATGCCCAGCTGTGGCAGGAGCGTGGGAAGGGATCTGGGAGAGAGAGTCCACAGCCCCAGGAGCAGGAGAAGCAAAGCATAATCCATGCTACAGATAATTTTCAGCCAGCAGAGAGATGGGGAAACCATCCTGCTGCTGGCGACCCCTGGTGAGATGCTTCCCCTCCCTTCTTCTCTGAGCAGCTGCAGTAGGAAACACTCTCAGAGCCATCATTAGGCCTTCTCTTAATTCAAGAGCAAGGAGAACATTATCCTAGATATATCTACAGCTCTCTGCCCTGTTCACTGTGGGAAAACAGGTCTCTTCTACCTGGAGTAAACCTCCTTTAAGCAAAGCAAAAGGGAGCCTGTGACCACCACGGGGTTTCTGCAAGGAGCTCTGCTCACCAGGAGGCAGAGGCCAGAGACACCTGTCCTGCAGAAACACCATTCCACTCCCATCCTCAGCACCCAGACATCCCACAGAGCTCAAGCCAAGCGGGGAGTTGAGCCAGGGGTCTTACAGGAATTACAGAACTCCTGGGGAGCACCTAAGGTGGGGTCACTGGGGTTACTCCACTACAGAAGGAAAAGCAACAAGTCACAGAGACCCAGTACCTGTTTTGGAGGGGGCAGCCTGTTTGCCCCCTTTCCAACAGCAGCCATCAGTGCAAACCAACAGACCCAAAATTCCTGAAATCGCACAGCTGAGAATCAAACCCCTGTGAGATAAATCTGATTCCCAGCTGGACAGCCTCCACACTCATTATCCCCATCCCTCTGAGCTCATCTCCTGCCTGCCCACACCTCACCCACTGACTGAGCCCACCACCAGGCACTCAAATGCAGCCACCAACACAGCACAGGCACAGCTGGGCAGGATCCCTTTTATTCTGCAAGGATTAGAAATGCTCCAACCAAATGTGCCATGTAATTACTGCAGTAATGTATAAAGCAGAGTGGAGGTGGTGAATAGTTCATGGTGCCTTATTTAGTGGCAGGTGATTAGTTAAGTTACAGGGTTGGGTTTTTTTTCTTTCTTAATCTTTCACTCTTCTGTGAAAAATTCAATTTGCCTTAAGGCAGCATTGAGAGCTGATACTGACCTAATCCCTGAGCAGCCCAGACCTGACCTGCTGCAAATTCCCACCTCTATCACAAAACCACATTCCTCTCCCTGACAATACAATGGCCCCTGGATCCTTTTACCTTCAGACCCTGCTTAAAATGTGGGCTGCAAAACACATTATATAATTGTGAATCAAAAGTCAAATCTGAGCCAGCAGGTGAAAATGTGTTTGGCTTGTTCTGCAAGCCTGAAAAAGCAGCATTAAATGTTTTCCGTAGTTCTTTCTTTGAAGGCTTCCAATTTTTCCTTCTCCTCCCTTCCCTGCTAGGATCTTAATCTTTTTGCTCAGCAAACATTAATTCTCTTCTGTCCTGCTAGTGTTAAAATTGGCATCTCTGTTGATCACTCTTCCTCCCTTCCCCGTGCACCTAATTGACCATTATCACTAATAATGTCACCAGAAATCTTGGGGAGGGGTACTTAATACCAAAGTACTCCTGGGGAACGGCTCAGGGAGGAACTGCAGGCAGAAATATGCACTTATTTCTTCTTTCAGCCCTGCAGTAACAGAGCTTGATGTACACTCTCCTCCCTCTGCATTCAGAAGTTTAAGCAAATAATTTGAAGGTCGTATTCTCGAGCACAAGGGTGTTCCAACACCCTCTCGGTGCCACCCAGCTGTATTCCTGAAACACAAGGGTAATAGTGGCCTTGGACATGTGGGTGTCAGCGTGCAGCCATGTGGAAGGGAAAAGCACAAATGTATTTACATTACACAAAAAATGTGTGCTGGAGGCTCAGAGGTGAACGGTGATGTGTGATCAAGGCTGTGGCACATTGTGCCAGGGTGTGGATAAAGCATTTTCCAGCTGCATCATTCTGCTCCTGCTGAAGTCACTGGTGCTGGATTTCCACCAGGAGAGGATAAATGCTCCCAGGCTCGAGGACTCGATGGCAGAATGTGCTGCACGGAAGATAAGGGGATGAGGTGGCAGTGCTGGGACTGTGATCCCTGTGGGATGCACCAGGGCGCTGCAGGGACAGCCAGCAGTGCCAGCTGCAGGAGCTGCTTCACCCACAGCAGGGCAGCTGGCACGGAGCCATCAACCCTGGTTTGTACCTGAGCAAATTATAAAGGTACACCAGGGCACCTTTCCAGAGCATCCCACAAACCTGTGGGGGTGTGCAGGAATGTAGAGCTGGGTGAAAATCCCCCAGTCATGGAATGGGCTGGGTTGGAAGGGACCTTAGAGACCCTCTCGTTCCACCCCTGCCATGGCAGGGACACCTTCCACTGTCCCAGGGTGCTCCCAGCCCCAATGTCCAGCCTGGCCTTGGGCACTGCCAGGGATCCAGGGGCAGCCACAGCTGCTCTGGGCACCCTGTGCCAGGGCCTGCCCACCCTCACAGGGAGGAATTTATTCCTAATATTTAATCCAAATCTACCCTCTTTCAGTATAAAACGCCTCTGTGTGCACAGGCTCCAAGGTTCACACACCTTTATGGGCCTCTCTGGAAAGAGTCACTGAGGGGCTGGGCGGGACAGCAGGGTCATTGCTGCTTCTCCACACAGGTTCTGCTTCCCAAAATTGCCAGGGAATGTAGTTGTGACAAAAAATTGAGAGAGTAGTGGAAAACAGAGCATATTTTGTGGAGCTCTGACAGCCAAAGGCTTTTCGTTCTGTGTTTTCCATGAAACAATGCTGAGAGGAAAAGGAGAAACTCGGGGAACTCCCGCTGCTCCACCTGCACCTGGTGTACTTGTTTGGGCTGGGATAGAGTTACTTTTCTTCACAGTGGCTGGTATGGGCCTGTTTTGTGTTTGTGCTGAACACAGCGTTGATAAGACAGGGATGTTTCAGTTCCTGCTGAGCAGGGCTATCGTGCCAAGGACTTTTCCACCAGCGAGGAGCTTGGGGCTGCTGGAGAGGTGGGGAAGGGACAGGGGTGGGACAGCTGATCCCACCAGGGATATCCCAGCCTGCGTGGCCTCGTGCTCAGCACACAGAGCTGGGAGGAGGAGAGGGAAAGGAGAACATTTGGAGTGTTTGTCTTGCCCAGCCGCTGTTACAGGCGATGGAGCTCTGCTCTCCTGAGGAGGGCTGAGCACCTGCTGCCCATGGCGAGTGGGCAATGAACTCCTCGGTTTGTTTTGCTTGCATGCACGACTTTTGCTTCCCATATTAAACTGCCTTTATCTCATTCCACGAGTTTTCTCACTTTTCTCTCACCCCTCACACTGGTGGCTCCATGGGGCTGAGATGTTGGCTGGAATTAAACCACAGCACCGGGGAGGGGGGATGCTGCAGGCATGGAATGAAACTCCCTGGGATTCTCTCTCCACATCTCAAGCAGGGCATTCTGTATTTTATATCCTGCATCGATCCTATCTAATGCCTTAAACTTCTCTTTCCAATAGCTGACTTATTTTCAAAACCTTGTCGTTTACTCATTTGAGGAAACTCTCTTCTCTCTGGAGAAATTATTCTATCGTTCTGTTCAGTAAGGGAGAAATTAAACATGATCATATTAATTATGGTTCCTCATTTAACATAAAGCTGTAATCAAATGGCTTTTATGTCTAAACAGTCGTGGCAGTGGCATGAAAGAAATTGTGGCATTAAAGGCTTGCATTTAAGTTCAAAATGTTTAAATTATACATCTCAGAACAAATTGATGCCACATTGAGAGAGGTACGACCTTTATATTTTCAAGCCAAAACATGAAGGTGAAATACACTTTAAAAATAAATATACTTTGCTTTAATTTCCAGGAAGATCTTAGGATGCCAAAGCAATATATATATATTTATAATAATATAAAACAGATAGGGTTTTTTTCTCTAGATTTAAGCCATGGTGCCTTCTTTTGAAAGGAAGGGGCAGCCTGGTTGGGCATCTTCTGACAAAGCCTGTGAAACAAAAATATGTCAAGGACATGAAGTCTGCAAAGCAGGATAAATGGAATTTGTCCCTTCTGGCAGGGCTGGACTCACTGGGTTCCAACCAGCCTGGTGGGGACTGCTGGTGTCTGTGGCTCCAAAGTCAGCCTCAGATTTGAGGACTGATTTCCTGAGCCAGAAAACCCAGGAGCATTTCTGTCTGCATTTCAGGAAAACACTTCCTTCAATTCAGGAGCTGGAGCTGCTCAGCCAGCCACCTACAAGGAAGAAAAATAGGAAATGGTCAGTGGGGCTGCTCAGAACGAGTCATGGAGGGTTCCTTCTATGGGAAACACCAAACTGCTATTTTGGGTTCAAAATCACAACAGTGGTGTTTGGAGGGGTAATTTTTTTGTTGTTTTCTTAATATCTACTTCTTCCAGAGGAGGGTCATTCCCACGTGAACCAGCTCCACTTCCCACGGGGCTCTGTAGCTCAGTCCCTGCTGCCAGACCGTGCGGAGGGGTGTTGGAGAGCACTTGAAAGCTCTCCTTGAAACAGTGACCATCTACTTAACCCCTCCCCATAAAGCCCAGAGCCTGAGATAAAATCCCTCTCTGAGCCCTGCTTCCCGAGTGTAAGGGTGCACTTTGATACCTGATCAAATCAATTGGTGGTGGCCGCTGGCTCCTGTGACTGAAGTGACACTGCTTGTAAACCTGCCATCCACAGCTCCTAAATTCACAATTAAAAACACATTTCCAAGCTCTCTGTAAGGCACACAGCACAACCAGTGCTTGTACCTATTTCAAATCCCAGCATGCACAATTGCAGAGTGGCTCGAAGGTGGTATAATGTTATAAAGTGCACTTTGAGTTGGGTAAACACGCTCAAGGGGTTTATGGTTCCTGGGAACTGTCATCTCTGCTGCCTGGGGAATCTGTTGTGCGGTGAAAACCAGTATTCACTGAGATTTCTAACATGCACTCAAGAGACTGGGCTCAGGGGTAATATAAATATGAGTTATTCCCTCCATTTTTGCATCATTATAAAAGCTGTTTTCACTCAGTACCCAGACAAATGGATCTGGGCAGCAAGGGGCAGAAGCAGCCTCCTGTGAATAGGAACAACGGCAAAAGGCACGGATTAAGTTTTCTAGCACAGGGGGAAGCCAAGCCCTCGGGAGCTGGGGAATCATCCCTTGCAGCCCCAGTTCAGTGCAGCCCCTGTGGGAGGAGGCCTGAGCAAAGCTCTCCTGGATCACACATCGGGTATTTCCCAGCTCTTCCAGGCATAAACCTGCAGCACGGACCCACCACAAAAAGCTCTGTATCCTCCTAGTTCTTCTCTCCCTAGAAAAACCCTACAAATTCCCATAAATGCCCAATCGCGTCTTCTCCACCCGCTGGCACCGCAGCACCAGCAGCTGCTCTCAGCCACCGCTGCTGCTGCCAAGGGACAGCTGTGGCACAGGAGGCCAGCGCTGGGCACAGATGCCCCAGCTGGGCACAAATCCACACCAGCCCAGGAGCGGTGCGTGCTCCCCGGGCGATGTGCGGAGCCACCGCAGCCCCCGGGCCCGGGCTGGATGTGCCTGGGGACAGCCCGGCTCGGCTCTTCCCGTTCCCAGCCCAGGGGACACTCCCGGGGCTGAGTATCAAAGGCCTCCTGCGAGCCGCGTCAGCCAAGGAGCACAAATAAAACCTACAGAGGAGTCGCAGCAGTTCCCACAACAAGAAGTCACCAGCGGTTAACAAAGGATAAAAGCAAATATCCGAGCCCCCAGTTCCTTCCATCGGCACCGCCCTGGAGCAGGAGGGTGTCCATCACTGCTGGAATCAAAGCCTTCCTCTCCATTGTTTCCCGGCGGCGAGGACAGCCCGTGGGATGAAAGGAACCCGGAGCCCCACACAAGGGGACCCGGGGCTGCTCCTGCCGCTGCCTCTGTCCCTCTGGCAGAGCAGGAGCAGGGCCGGGCTGGCCGTGTCCCGTCCCAGCCCTTCAGTGCGGGGACAGCTCTGCTGTCACAGCCCTTCAGAGCGGGCACAGCTCTGCTGTCACAGCCCTTCAGTGTGGGCACAGCTCGGGGCTGTCCCATCCCTTCAGAGCGGGCACAGCTCGGGGCTGTCGCAGCCCTTCAGTGCGGGCACAGCTCGGGGCTGTCGCAGCCCTTCAGTGCGGGCACAGCTCGGGGCTGTCGCAGCCCCTCAGTGCGGGCACAGCTCGGGGCTGTCGCCTCCCTTCAGTGCGGGCACAGCTCGGGGCTGTCGCAGCCCTTCAGAGCGGGCACAGCTCGGGGCTGTCGCAGCTGCCTCCCTGCAGGCTCTGCAGCATCCCCAGCCCGCCGCTCCAGCACGATGCTCAGCCCAGCGCGGTGTTGCTGCTCCAAGCTCATCATCCTTGCGGAGCTCTGTAGTTTCAATACTTGAACCTGGCCTTTCAACACGTGTGAGGGCAGGGCTCTGTGAGGGATCCCACGCAAGGACTGCAGGAGCGCTGCGCTGCCGTGTCCCTGGCTGGGCAGCACTGACCAGGGTGATTCACATCCTCTCCCTGTTTTCCACACACATTGTTGGGTTCCACCATGGGTGTTATAGAGGAGCAGGCCTGAAGGCCTACAAAAGCATCTTCCCTAGGCCCGGTGGGAACCATGGAAACACTTCCAGGGCACCTGAGATGGGCTAGAAAAGAGGACCATGGGTCAGTGACCTTCTTGACCAATGGCCCGGGAAGATTGTGGTCAGTGGCCTTATATGGGATTATTTACACCTTCCCATAATAGGTGATATCTAGGGAATACTCCAGGTGACTGGGTGAAATCCTGGGATTTGATCTTCCTGTTTCTATGAGGTTCTATCCTGTTTGTGCACTGGTATTTAGGTACCCTGAGCTGTGCAATGAACGTCTTTGCACTTCTCCATCTGGCATGCACAGTCCTTGCCCGGCGTGAGTGCTGCAACACATCACTCTGCTCCTGTTCTTATTCTCCCCCCTCAGCATCTCCTGCAGGTCACTTCCAGGACCAAGCTGGAGGAACCTCTGATCCAACAAACCTTTATGTTTATTAAGGGAAATTATTGACTGATTTCTGGATGAAAACTATTTTGACTTAACCATTTTCATGGTGTCTTGTCTATATGGAGAGTTTGGCCAGATTGCAGCAGGAGTTCCACTGGTTTCCCCATCGACCTTTGCAAGGATACAAATCCTTGCTTCATCCACTGGGAACTTGCTCCAACAGGGTCTCCATCGATGCCAGTATTTACAACAACCAAGCAGAAAGCAATTACTGAATAGGGAACTAAAAGCCCTGCTCACCATTACCAGCAAAAGCAAGGTTTGTGTCATGGACTATCTTTCTGGGAGATTCGTATCCTAAATGGGGCTTTTCATGAGAAATCCACTTAGTATTCCTCTAAAATTCCAGGAGGGTGAAATCCCCCACTTCTTCATCTCATTAAGGATGAAAGAATGCCAGGTATGTGGCAGGAATCTGGGGTGAGAGGAGGAGTGGGGTATATTTTAACGAAAGTTGTAGAGTGGGAAAAAGAAACTGATCTAAGGATGAGGATATGAAATGCATTTCCCAGAGCTGAGAAGCAATGCCAGCCAGGAGCAATGTGCTAATGCACAAGGAACACAAAACTGAGTTTAAGGGTGATGTGTTATTGTGGATGTGTCCAAGAAAGCAGTTTGGGACCCTCTCCAGGCATTTTGCCTCTGGAGCACTGAGAGTTTATTAGTTGATGGCTTCTAGATCAGGCGGGTTTGTTGAAATGTAGCAGACAAAACGCTGAGAGGCAGCTGGTGCTCAAGGTGAGGGGGTGACAGAGAGGTCTGTGTGCCACAAGGGACCTCTGTTTGTTCTAGCAGGGTCTGAGTTATTTCTAAAATTGTGTGGGGAAGCCCAGCGAAGGGGCTCTCTCAAAGGAGAGCAGGAAGATCAGACCAACAGGACAGTTCCTCCTCTGGACACAGTGGGGCTGCTGTTCAAGTGCAGAAACAAGTGTCAGTGCAGCAGGATAGTTTCACCCATTACTATTCTCCTTTGAAGGGAGGGAAAACACCCTGAAGAACAAAACCTCCACAACAAAATGTTTAGTGGAAAGATAAGGCTACCCAAAAACTGTTTGCACAGACTGGAACTCTCTTCCAAGCAAGCTCAGACAAGGCAGTGAGCTCCCAGCCTCCCAAGCTTGTCCAGGACAGTTTTCCCACTTGGCACGAGGAGCCCTTTAGGAGCATGGAGTGTGCTCCAGGGAGAGCAGCAGAAACAGGGTGAGACTTCAGAGAGGAGGAAAATCAGCCTCTGCTGCAGCCAACAGCCTCCCAACCCTCCTGGGCATCAGGGCACCCAGCAAAGTGTCACCACAGCAGCTTTGAGGCTTTGGGGGTGCAGGTCACCACCATCCCCCAAACCTTCTCCCTCCCAGAGGTTCACCCTGCACCTTTGCCCTTCATCTAAACAAGGACAGCACCCAGTGACCCGTGCTCTCCCTGCTACCCAATCCTCTATCACCCACTCTGTTCCCAAGGAGCCCAAACAGGAGGAGCTTTCCAAAGGTCTCTCTCCTCTGGAATTCATTTGGCATAGGTTTGGACAAAGCCACTCTCCTTCCTTGCATGTTGTGGAGCTCATTTGTCCAGCCAGACCTGTCACAAGCTTCCCTGGGGATGAGCTTCTCTTGGTGTAACAGCCTGGCTGCTGAAGTGCAGGAACCTGGATGCCTTCACAGAACATCACCGACAACATAAAAATGCTTTCCCCATCAGCACTGCATATTTACCTCCTGTCAGATGAAGGGAGAAGCTGTTTCATACCTCCCCTCAGTTCTGAAATAATTTAAGAGCTAAAAAAATACTGTCCTGACAAAACCCAGGAATTTTAAGAGCACAGAAGTTTCTCAGTCAGACCATAAATCCAGTTTGCTTCTGATAGTGGGGAACAGCACTTGCTTGGAAATAAAAGCATACCTGCACAGAGAGATTCTCACCATACTTGAGACTTCTGCTGGCTCCAGGAAATGAGTGGTTTGAAGATTTTTCCACTGGGCACACTGTGCATCAATGACAGATGGACCAAGCCTCCATGATTTTACTTGCCCTCCCTCCTTCCCCAGAGGAGCTTTCACTCTGTGAAAGCCTCAGCCAGCACCGCTCTCAGGTTGGCTTTGCTGAGACACAGAACTGAGGGCAGAGCAACAGCCGTGAATTGTCATGAGCAAACATTGCATGAGCTGGATCCATGGAAATGGTTCTCTCATCACGGCCTCTGCTGCGTTAGAAAATGGGAACCAAGTCCACTGCTCAAAAAGAGGAAGAAAAGACCCCTAAGCATGTAAAAAACCCCATCTAATTTAAAAACAAACGACAAAAAAAAATCCCTTGACACTATGACACCTTGCTGACATGAGGGCTGAGCTCGTGTGAACAAGGAGGGGAAAAGGTGTTTGTCAACCACATACAGGAAGCTGAGTGCCTGAAAAGAGGGAATGAAAGGAGCCTGAATAACTCTTGGCAAACCATGCCCGGGGTTTGAGGCGTTTCAAACCGAGCTCTGTTGAAGCTGATGCTCAGGGAGCAGCTCATTCCCTGCTCAGAGCAGTGGGAGTGAGCAACGGGAATCAGCACAGCTGCTCTGTGCCTGGCGCTCAAACCATCGGGTGGAAATCCCACCATATGACTTCGGGGATAATGTTAAATCCATTACAGCATTCTCCCTCCCCTGCTCATCCCACACAAGCGTCAAAACTTGTGGTTTGTGACTGACTGCCAGAGGATCATTGTGGGCTGTCTCCGGAGGGATAATCCTAAATTTTAAGCGACAGTTCATGGGCATCTTCTCTTTCTTCCGAGATGCTGTCTTACACAGCACATTAAGTATTCCAGAGATTAATAACTGGAGCAGAGAGTTCTAATCTTGGTGTCCTAGCAGAGATTTAGCGAAGAACATGTTTGAAGTTGCTGTGGCACAGGAAGCATAAGAAGCCTTGAAGCCCCAAAGCGAGGCTCATCAGCAGCTCCAAAGGAAATCTGGGACATGGGACACGTGATGGATGTTCAGTCTCCAGGGCTGCTCACTGACGTGGTGTTTCCACCCAGAGCAGGTCTTGGGGACCCTGTGAAAGGTGGGACCCAGTTTGAGCTCTCTTTTAAATAGACCAAACTCAGCACTGCTGTGAAATTGTACTTTGGTATTCTTCGACCTGAATTAGGGCAGAGCTGGATTGTATAACCAGGTTAGAGGCTGCTTTGAGCTTCATTTACCAAGGACCGAATGGAACCACTTGACCATCTCAGACCTGGCAATGGCCCTGGGTCAGCCTGGGGGACACGTGCCAGGATAAACCCAGCAATGGTGCTGAGGCTGCTGGCACAGCAGCTCGCTCAACAGCAGCCCTGCCATCACTTGGCAAAGGCCCTCACAGCAGCACTTTGAGTTTCCTGGCCACAGAAGGATTATTTTTCCTCCTACTGCTCCTCACACAACCAGAAGTCCCATTAAAAAGGGGCCCAGCAGGTGCCTTTTGGCCTGTTCCCCTCTCAGGGGGCATAAAACAATGACAGGAGACAGTCCCAGCCCCTTCTGGGTTTGGAGAGCCCAGTTACATGGAAAACAACCAAATTCTGCTCATGGGGATGAGAAAACCTTGCCAGCAGTGTCCCAATGGTGAAGCTCCACGAGGATTCCAACACTACTGTCCACAATGTCACTGTGGTGTCCTCTTGTCCCCAGCCCCACGCCCTCCTTCCAATTTTCCCCTGCCAGCACCAAAGCTCAGGTGGCACCACAGCCAATCATTAATCATTACCAGGGGACTGAACCGAAATGGGTAAAATTCATCCCATATTCTGCAACGTTCCTGCTTTTCATGGTGCTGCTCCAAGCACCAGAATGGCCACCAGCACACTGAGAGCAGCGTGTGACAGTGATCCCCTTGTCCAAGTTCATCAGTTCCTGCAGCTACTGTGGGCACAGGGTAACAAATTAACAGTTAATATTCAGGAGATTATAAAATTATGCTTCCTTAAAGCTGTTTAAGCAGCTGCTCTGGCACCTCTGTGCAGAATTAGACAACTCTGCTTTGAATTAATGCAAGAGAAGTGGCTGGCACAATTTGGCCAAAGATTTAGCAGTCATATAATCATGCATTATATCTGGCCTTCCAGGCCCTCCTTCTGGAACAGTTTTATGTACAACACATTTACCTATTTAGCAGCCAACAGCAAGTATCAGAACAATTTCCATACCTTGAGTAGTTCCTCTGCCTAAAGTAGCTAAAGACGGGTCAGAAAGGGGTCAAATAGCAATGGGACACCATTACTCTACCCCAGGTCACTGAGATCAGAAAAGACATGTTGGGGTGTAACTTTGCTGGTTTCAGCACAGCATGTTTTTCCACATTCTTTACCACCCATAGAATTCCCTTAATTGTCCCAAAATCTGCCTCCAGGCAGCCAGGGATAAGATCAATAATCCAAATTTGAGGTCACCAAAGGCAGCCAGCTCCCTTCTCCTGCCCTGCCCAACAGGCTTTGAGGAGCAGGCAGAGGCCACCAAGAGCAGTGTCCCACCTGGGACTGGCCAGTGCTGGGTGCCACAGGCACCGTGTGAAAGCAGTTCTGCAACAGCCCCTCTCTCACAGGCTCTCAGAAGAACACTCAGTGCATAGGTGAGACCTCAATATTTGGCCACAAATTCCTCTTTTTGAATCCAAAAATCTCATCCTGTGGCAACAAACTTCAGCATAAACAAGTTCCTCGTGTTCCTTGCTTTGAATCTGCCAGATGACAACTTATCCTGATGCCCTGCAGCCCTTGGGGACAGCAAATCACCATCTCTACACCTTCTTTATATCAGTTACTATCAGGATATTTTCCCCATTACCTTGCCTTTTCCAGCTTTTGCCCAAGTGATGGAGTCTCCTTAGATTTAGGTTCAGCATTCAGTAGGGATTATTCTTTTGGGAAATCAACAACAAGTTGCTCAGTGTGACAGCTAAACCCCCAGGCAAATTTAAGCTGGAACATACTGTACAGCAGGACAGGGGCCTGGCTGCAAACCTGGGTTTTTAAGCAAGGTACAACCAATCAAATCCATCCTTATTGCTCTAGAGAAGTGAAATCACTGAAACACGTAAGTTAGTGGTAAAGCAAAAAGCTTTTATTGCTAAAACAACTTTTGATCCAAAAGTCCCATCAAAGAGCTGCCCTGCTCAGCCTGCAGAACCACTCGAGGGCTGCACAAGGCTCTGGGCTGTGCTTTCTGGAGGGTTGTGCATTCATGTGCCCAGCTCCCCAGTTTCACCCTCAACACCGGTGTCTCTACATCAGTGGAGATAAGAAGTACCCGCTGCCTGTCTGGGGGTGGTTCAGCAGAACGTGCGTGGCAGGAAGGAGATGGACCCGAGGCCCCGGGGGTTCGGGCTGGGCTCAGCCCCTCGGGTGTCCCGACGGACGATGGTGACACGGGCAAGGGGGACCCCTGCTGGGCTGCCTGCCTTGGTACAGCCCTGCTGCGACAAAGCCACACAAAAACGGGACATTCTGTTACATTTAAAAAGCTGTAAAACACACGCTCTCCAAAACCCCTGAGTCTTACACTGCCGGTCTCTGAGCGGGTGCTCTCCTCTCCCCGAGCAGCGCCCAGCGCTCCGGCCGTGCCAGCGCGTCCCGTCCTCCTCGGCAGAGCCTGGCTGGGATCTGGGTGCTCCCGAGCTGCCAGGGGGCCGTGCCCTGCTGCACACCAGGAACCCCTCCCCGCAGCGCTGCGGGTGCCACGGGCAGGGCTACGCCTGCTCCCCGGCGTTCCCTGGGGCCGAGGCTCTGCCGGGAGCCTCCGCCGCCCGCGGGGCCTGCTTGGGAAGGCGAATGGGAACGTAGACGTTGGAAGCACAGTGCTCCTTGAGGTACTCCCCCCCTTTCTCCTCGTAGTCCTTCCTGGTTATCCAGCCTTCCTCACGGCTCGTGTGTTCCACTGCCCAGTCCCTAGCCCCGTACCACGCATCCAAGACAGGGCTGGAAGCAAGGTGAACCTGGATGGAAGGAAAACAGAACAACGATGTCCATTCAGCGCAGGAGATAAAGCCCTTTTTACCCTGATTACAGCGGTATGTGACACAAACTACTGAATTGCAGAAATTTGAGCTGATTGTTCAGTGTCTCTCAGAAAGAGTAATGTTAGGAATGGGTTCAAGTGTGTTTTCACCTTGTTATCAATTCCTCAGCAATCAATCTGCAAATTTCCAGCCGAACACACTCGGGTGTGCACGTGCATTTAGCAGAAGCAGCCTTTCCTTTTTTAAGGCATCTTCCCTACTCACCATGCTGACAGAGCAGCTGTCTCTTTGCTTAACCTGCACCTTCTCAGGTCAAAAAGCTGTTTGCAGAGTCTTGTCTTAAAACCCTCTCCACGCCCATGCTCTAAGTACCCCTGCTCTGCACCTCACCCAGTCACATCTGAACACAGAACAGGCTGGTCACACAAACATCATGGCAATACACACACCTGAAAGGATGACTGGAATGGCCTCATTTCCAGGAGTTCCTTCTGGATTCTGGCTTTCAGTCCAGGGTACATCATATTTCCACCAGTGAGGAAAACATTCTGCACAAGAATAGCCTGTTGTTCCTTTGAATACCTGTGAAGAACAAGAACAACTTCAGCCTTTCTTAAGGAAACCTGCCCTATGAACTGGAACAGCTGTGGGGAATACTTATTCCTTGTCCCAGGGTTCACTTTGAGAAACTTCACTTTCCCAGCATGAAAAGCTTTTGTTTGTTTGTTTTCTGGAAATTCAAGGGGTGGCAGAAAAAATCCTGGAAGCACTCAGTGTCCCATAAATCAACAACTGGATTTCTCCCTTCTTTCTAGGGCTGGAATTGTTACCTTTCAGAAAATGTGATGTCCTATGTTCATACAGTTCAGGGGTGACATTTCATCAATGCTAATTTGTCTGGAAATGTCCAGCAGGTGTGCCTTTATCATAACTTTAAAATGTTACCCCTGATTTTAGTCTCCCAAACCCAGAGACTGCCAGCTCACTGTTGTAAGGGTTTGTTGTTTCCCTGTGTAACAAGTTGGACCAGGGATCTCTAAAGTGAGGTCTGTGCAAAACAAGCCAGTGGGGTACAGGAAGATAAATTGATAAATACATTTAAATAGTGTTTATTTCACCTTTATCTCTTCGTGTTTTGATTTCTATTTTTGTGCGTCTTTTAAAATGTTCATAATACATTGGTTTAGTAGTAGCTGTAATTTATAAATACACACATATTGGAGGTGTCTGCTCAAAAATTTTCCATTACAGCATTCTTTGATCAAAAAACTTTGTAGGTCCACTGACTTAAAACCAGCAGAGTTACATGTGGCTTTCAGAACAGGAAGACATGTCTAACCTGCAATGCAACCAAAAAGTACTATTCCAACTTATTTTCCCAAATTATTGCTAAACCCCCAGCATTTTAAAAGCTGATATCAAAAGGAGAATAGTTTGTCTGAAGTAAATAGCTCAGTAAACTCACCTCTCAAGGACATACTGCATGGTTTCTGCTATACCAGCCTGGTCCTCTCCTATCAGGGAGGGCTGGAAGACAATCTCTGGAGCCCTGATTCTTTCAGTGCCAAGGAAAAGCTGGTGGTACTCTGCCAGGTTAAACACGGGCTTTAAAAACATTGAGAAGTAGTGGACAATCATGTTAAAGAACAGTATTATTCTACAATAAGTAAAGTTTCCAAACAATTCTGTACAAAACCCAGATGGTAATGCTCTCACAGAAAACAGCATCATGCTAAAGGTTCCAAAAATCAAGAAAGCTGGACTTTGCCTATAATTTATTCTGCTTGGAGCCACTCAATTCTAAGGCTCAGCCTCACAAGTTGAAAGCTGTGTGCACTGGGATGAGATATCAGGCTATGGATCACAGACAAAAAAACTTGAGCAGGACTTTATTCCCTTAATAACACTTCTTTGATCAAAAAACTTTGTAGGTCCTTCTGGGGAATAGGTATGGGAATATGGGAATATTCTCTTCCTAAACCACCTGCTAAGATTGCCAGGACTTCTCCTCTCTTCATGTCCTGTTCAGGTGGTTTAAGCATCTCTTCCAAGAGCAGGCAAACAATGTTTGCATGAGGAGAAATGTCAGCAGACTGGCTGGACAACTGGGATGCAAACCCCTGGCATGAGGTGTAAATACAGAAACCAAACCTGCACTGCAGCAACTGGCTTCTCAACTTCAGTCTGCTCCTCAGCAAATAAAGGTTCAAGCTCATTAATGCTTTCCACATCCTCCAGGGACTGTTCACTGCCCAGTGGATCCAAGTCCGGAGTCTGGAACCAGAGCAGGAATGTTATGGTAGGTTAGCTCAGGTGTGACTTCAATTCTGGTCACATGGCTGGAAAACTCAAGTTTCCTCAAATCTCAACTTTTTAACATGCCTGAAAGCAAATATGCCCAGGAAATAGAAATACAGACATACACTCAAAGCACAAAAATCAAACACTTCCAGTAAATTTATCCCAATGCCAGCTCAGAAATCCAGGCCTCAGTCACCAGGCTGACTGCCAGGATCCCAGGCAGCCATGTCCTAAGCATAACAGCATATTAAAACTTAGTAAAATAGCTTTTTATACTGGTTAAAACTTGGTGCCCTCCCAGCACCTCTAACTGCTCTATAATTACCATTAAATTCCCTATTTTGCTTCTGTGGGACTGGAAAACAAATATTTGCTAGCTACAAAGCCACCACACAATTTTTGAGAGTTTCAACTGTCTACTGTTTGCTCACAGGATGCACCAAACCCCCTTTTATTTTACACAGACGTGAAGCTCCTAATGAAAAGCATCACTCAAAATCCTACAAGACTCCTGTTGTGAGGTAGGAGCAGCTTGTAATTATCTGTATTTTTTTGTGTTACAATGTTACCTCTGGGATTTTGTTGCTAAATATTTGTTGTGGTTATTTTAAACTTGAAACATTTGTTGCAATGCCAGGATGAGCTAAAATTACGTCCTTCAAACATTCTTAAGTATCTATTTTGTATCTACTTAAACAATTCAATTACTCAAACTGAAGTTTAGCAGTGTTCATTGTTACAGCAAAAAATGCAGTAATGTGAAGTTCTGTTAAATCCATTTCATTTTATATCTTAAAAAAAAAAAGGAAAAAGACAAAACCAGGAAGATGCACAGAACTCAGCTGAACACTTGGTCTTACAAATGGATTTTGTGATAATTCTAAGTGCTCTCTCAAGGCACAGACCAAATAACAAAGCTTGTGGATTCATTCCGAGGTCTGAGATTGCAGCTAGCAAAGAGCAGCAGTGTGGGAGATGTTGGAATTTAGGCACAGTCACTGAGAGAAATCACAGGTAGCTGCTAATCTTTCAATTCTCTTTTTTCTAGAATATCTTCTTTTGACAGAAGGCAGAAAGATTCTTTACCACAACAATAAGCCCATCATCTCCCTGAATTTTGCTGAAGCACAGTCATTTACTGATAATCATAGAACCATGGAATGGTTTGGGCTGGAAGGGACCTCAAAAGCTCATCCAGTTCCACCTCCTGCTATGGGCAGGGATACTTTCCACGAGACCAGGTTGCTCCAAGCTGGCCTTGAAGAGGGATGGGGCAGCCACACCTTCTCTGGGCAAACTAAGTAAGTTTCTCTCCTCTGTGCTTCAGTTTTCTGGTTTTCTCTCTACCTTTTCCCTGACCAGAGGCTGGAAAAGCTAAAAAAGCTCTGTCTTATGTGACTTGAAAGGCAATTAAAAGCACATGCACAAGCAGCCTTAGAGCACCTCTTAGCAGGAGCTGCTGTGTGCTGGGCCTGTGTTAGTCTGGCAAAGCAGACAAAGAGCTTCCCATCTTCAAGACAACTCCAACAACCAAGTGTAGCAATTAATCTTTCATTAAGCAGCCAAAACAGAACATGCTGCTTAAATGCACCAAAAACAGACAGCCAGAATGAAGGCAGGGTTGGTTGTTTACCATAAAGTTCTCTGCACCTGAAGGGGAAGAACAGAAAGGAAAACAAATACTGTTTTTAACAAAAAGATTGATGGGCTCCTCTCTGTCTTTAAGAGAAAGCTACTGAAGATTAAGGATGGTTGTCTCAGGACATTCTCTCTGAAATGAGAGAAGCAGTTGCCAACTTCATAATGTCTTGCAGTGTGTTAAAGAAAAAGCTGAGTTCATTAATGAAGGGACACATTTTCAAGCATAGAAGCTTAATTCCTTCAGAGATAAAATGAGGATTAACTTGGTGAAACCATCCTACCTCTGGCTTGCTGTCCACAACATCTACTTCAATATTGACTTCTGACTGCAGGATTTTCTGCTTCGTTTGTTCAACAGACACACTCAATTTGTTGATGTAAGACTGAAGTTCTTCTGCAGAGTCCATGTTCAGCTCCACCAAAGCCTTGTGGAATTGATCCATCTGACCATCTTCTAAAAGTTCCTGCAGACAGATCAGAGTTGGCTGTGGTGAACAAGACAGGGCAATCACAGCAGTCAGCAGTGCATGTACAGACACGCTGCTTGCATTACTAGAGACTATGGTGAGCACACTTTGAGAACATTTGAAGTATTTCCCCAAAGAAATGCTGTTCAGAAGCTGGAAACATCCCCTGCATCAATAATCTCTGTTATCTCACAAGTAACCTTGGCAAGCTCCTACCAGAGAACACCCAGGACACTCACAGCTTCTTTACCATGATGTGTGACCTTCTGATAAAGCTCTGAGGGCAGCCTGCCCTCCTCCCAAGATACCACGCTGAGTCTCTGCCTCGATTACCTGCACATAGAGCAACCTGTCCAGCCTCTCCTGGTCCAGCTGCAGCTTCTCCTCGCGACGCCGCGCGTTGAGCTCCTGAAGCCGCCGCAGCTGCTGCTGCCTCTTCTCCTGCTTCTCCTCGGATGCCACAGTGCTGCCCAGCAGCTTGTTGGAGAAAGGCAGCTGCATCTTGTGCACGTTGTTCTCGTAGTACTCTGGGCACCGCCACTTCTGCAGCTCTGGGGGTTTGGAAAGCAAAGTAGCCTTTTGTTCCGTCGGCCCAAACAATGATTCGCGTGTTGCGCGCACCCCGCGAGAAGGATGAAAGGTGAGGAAAGAAGGTAAAAATAGTGCAAACACAGAATTTTGTCACCTCTTGGCAGCTGTCCCCAAGCTTGGCTGCTCCCTCCGAGCACTGCCACCAGTGCAGGTGGCTCTGAGGGCTCTGACCGCCAGGAAACACCAAGTACTACAGAGTGCAAGTGCACGCTGAGGTCTCCCAGCCCAAGAGGAGGGAGAGCTCTCACACATTTCTAAGGAAGGCTCATTCACAAGTGACAAATTTTAAAAACCACTTTCCTTCAGCCACTACTTCAGCTGACATTTGGCATGGAAATTATAAAACTTATTTAATTCACACAAAGTCATGAGAAATGCCCTGTGCAATTTTGGAAACCTTAAAGCAGATACAAAACACAGAAATCCTAACCAACTTAGAGGTTTTGTTGATGTATAAAGGAAATAGTAAGATTCTTTTAAATTCTTTTCTGCTGAAACCATCCCAATTTTTATTCACAGCGCAATTTAAACTAATACAGATTTTTTTGTATCAGCAGTAGTAGTAGTTAAATTTTATTTCCGTCTCAATTTGAAACGTTAAACCACCGTTAAGCACGAGCCAGGTTACCACAAAGAAAACAAAACAGCAGCAGAGCATTTCCGGAAGAACTCGAGCCGACTTGAAAACAAGGGGTGGAGAGGACAAACTCAGCGTGGGTGAGCATTCTCTGGGGGTGAAGTAGAGCTGGCCTTACCTTCTGTGTAGTCCTGTGCGACGTAGCTGTGCTCGTGCAGGATCTCCTCCATGCGGCTGAGCGTGATGGCAGCCAAGTGCCCGGGGTACTTGAGCTGCAGCAGGCGCTGCAGGTACACGGCAGCCTGGCACCCGCCCAGGTTAATGCGCTTGCAGTGCCTGGCGTCCAGCCTCGAAATGCAAACAGACACGGCTCAGCCCGGGGCAGCCCACGGGCAGCCCAACACCGCTCCTGCTCCCCCCACTGTCACTTGGTTTCTGTGGGTGAACATTCACAGGTAAATATTCCAAGGGTCTGTTTCCACAGAACCGAACACGCCTGGTTTTCTCAGGCAACAGCACAATCAATGCTTTGTGTGCTACAGATTTTTGCTGACAGGCTCTGTTCTGCTTTTAAAGAAAACCCCAAATATTAAATAATGTTGGCTACAGCAAGGAGATGTTCTGTTTTAACAAGGGAAGTGATGGTTAGTGGTGCTAAAAGTAGTTTTTTAACCTTTGTACAACTTCACAGTTGGACGGGTGTAAACCTTGAAAATTTGAAGCATTTACCAGATATAATAAAGCCATTTCCTGCAGTAAGGATTAAAAAAGAGAAAAAAGTAAAAAGAGAAAGTAGAGCAATGTAGCAGAATAAGCAGAATGATAAAAGCCTCAAGCACTGCACAAGTCCCACACACAGAGCACTTATTTTGTCCCAAAGCTGCTTTAAAACCTAACATATGTTTTTTAATGCCCAGTTTCACTTGGGGCAGATATCCCCTTCTCCCTTTGAAAGTACACATCAAGGCATGAATAGCAACTAAAACACAACATTTACAAGAGCAGCACTGCTTATTCAATTCAAAACTCAACAGAACTTAGCAAAATCTGCAGACCTGGTTATAACTCATCAGTATAAATTAATACAAGAGTTAATAGTGCAGTGCTGGAGGAACAGGTATTTGCATCACTTGAGAAGTCAGTGGCTGCACCAGACTTAAGACATCCCAGAACTCACCTGCCTTCTAAGACTGGCAAAATGTGTGTACACTGGTACCCTGAGGATATCACCAAACCACTGCAGGGCCAGCTCTGCCTTCTGTTGTGATAAAAACTGTACAGGCTGTCCACGCCATAGGACACTTTTGGCACTTGGTAGCATTCGAAGAGGAGCTCAGACATCATTTGCCTTGAGTACAGAGGATTGCAAACTGCTTCTGTCAGAACAATTGGGTGATCCACACAGCCCTGGGAGAGACAAGGGGAAAAAACAGTCACAAAGGTATGAAGGGAAAATCCAGGGTTGGTTATCCTTGCTTCTTCTTTTAAGCATCAGCAAAAACGCCTCCAAAGTGGCCAAGAGAAAGCACTTTATGTGAAGGCTATTAATCATGACAGCTAAATTATATCTAGTGTTTAAGGGAGTAAAAAAAAGTTAATGTTAATTCAACCAAAGAATAAACTCTTAATGGTGGAGGAGAATGGACTTTTAAAAGCAGATATGAATTATTAAAAATCTAAGCAACCAAAACCTATGCAATGAGGAGGTGAGTGAAAACCAGTGGAAGTTTTTAGTTCCACTCTGGGTAAAGCTTTCAAACTGGTGTTGTCATACAGGCAAAGGGCTCCACGGTCTGAGAAGCAACTCTTAACACAGGTATACAGACGGGCAGTGAACACTACTCATAGGAGCATTACCCAACAGTAAGTTTAAGGGAGTACGTTTAGATTCGATATTAAGAGAAGATTCCTCCCTGTGAGGGTGGGCAGGCCCTGGCACAGGCTGCCCAGAGAAGCTGTGGCTGCCCCGGGATCCCTGGCAGTGTCCAAGGCCAGGCTGCACGGAAATCTGAGCAACCCGGTCCAGCGGAAGGCGGCCCTGCCCAGGGCAGCGAGGGGGGCTCTAAGGTCCCTTCCAGCCCAAACCATTTCGGCTGCACGGGCGGCTCAGCCGCGGCCCGGCCGTACCTGCGAGGAGACGCCGAGGCGCTGGAAGACGTGGTCGAGGAGCAGCTCCTGCAGCTCCAGCTGGACGGGCACGTTGCGGTCGAAGGGCGAGCGCAGCAGCCACCGCAGGGGCTCGGGGCTGCCCAGGTCGTTCCCCACCTGGGTCTCCGCGCCCGCCCCGCC
>VZRO01004947.1:373375-445920 GCA_013397915.1 Daphoenositta chrysoptera | reverse complement strand
CAGGTGGGCACTGACCGCTCAGGTGGGCACTGACCGCTCCAGGTGGGCTCTGACCACTCCAGGTGGGCTCTGACCGCTCCAGGTGAGCTCTGACCGCTCAGGTGAGCACTGACAGCTCCAGGTGGGCACTGACCGCTCCAGGTGGGCTCTGACCGCTGCAGGTGGGCACTGACCGCTGCAGGTGGGCGGATGCCCGGCGCTGGTGGGAGGCTCCCGCAGCTCCGCGGGTCTGGATGCCGTACCGTCGTGCACTGCTGAATTGCCGCTTTTCTCACCGAATTTGGCTTCTGCCCCGTCGGGGAATGGGGTTATTGTCTCGGCTCTGCTGACATCTCACAGCTGTCTTCCCCGAGCCAGCCAGAAGGGCGTTTGCTGGTAGTCTCAAGGTTTTTCTCTTCACCTTTTCTACTACGCACACTTTAAACGTGTTGGCAAGAAAGGCTTACTCTTGCAGCTGCATTACTGAGGATGCCTCTAATATTGCACCCTGGGGATGAAACCTCCTGTCTCTATGGGATTTCACTTGTTTAGGCTACTTGAGTATTTTAGACTCCCTGTTAACCTCAGTTCAAAAAGAAACCCTGCTATCTTGAGCAAGTTGCCCCAATGCCACAGTTTAGGTTAAAAATCTTATCCTGGGATCATCACTGCGAAGATGTAGATGAACTGAGGTGAGTAAATAAACAGTCTAAAGGTCTAGGAGAATATTGCTTCTTGTACTGCATGGCGATGTTCTAAAGCCTGGGGCCACCAAAGTGTGTGCTTTGTGTAGTTTTTAGTCTGTGTAAATACACTCGGAATAGCTTTAGCTTGGCTGGGCTGGCTGTCCCTGGCAGTGTCACTGTAATAGCAGGGAGCTTGGTGCCAGCTTGCAAAAACCTGCTTGAGAAAGCTACTCTGAGGACTCCTAGTTCCTGCAGAGTTCCCCAGTACCACAGCTATGCTGATGGCACTAGTGGTTTAAACCTGGTTTTCCTGTCTCTGAGCTATGAGAAATAATGCACAAATAAATATTTGGCTGTTAAGAATAGGACTTTTGTGGGGGAATTTAGCTAAAAGTAGTGTGGAAATGGCATTTTGATTCTGCTGTGGGTCTGAGCCTCTTACAAGAGGATGGTGCTGTGAGAACCTGGCCTGGAAAATGGACACAGACCTACAGATGAGGGGTCTAAGTTTGAACCCTGTAGACTTTGTATTGTGATCCACATTTGTTAAAACATTTCCTTTCCCTGAATCTGGCTGTAGTGCCTGCCCTGTGCCTGTCTTTGCTGAGCATTTGGAGCTCACAGCATGAATGTAGCGTGACCTTGCAGCTGCCTCATAGTCTGCAAGTGCTTGAACAGCATCCATGAGTTTGTGCTTTAATTTCCTTTTGCTGTGGTGTGCAAAAGCTGTTTCCTGGGCATCAACAAGAGAACTTGCAGCCTTGGATGCTATACTAGAGCTCCTGCCAGTGTGGCTGTTTACAGTGACAGCAAATAGTTCTGGATTTAATTCACCTGAGGGTCTCTTGTTCACCTGGTGCCTCAATTCTCCTACATCCAGCAGCCTCTGTCCCAGAGCCCTCCCATGCTGCAGCAAGCAGGTATTTTTCTCAGCTAAAAAGATACCAAAACCTGGATGGAACACTTTGGAGCACAGCATCAGTGAGAGCTGTGGTTTGGTAGCTCCTTCTGGCTGAAGCTAAACCTCCTGGGAGGTGGAGGATACATTTCCGTGTGCCAAACTGTGCTGTAAGTGTTTTGTGGCCTTTCGCACATCACTTCATCTCTCTGTTCTCCCCCTTCTCATTTGTAGAGCATTTACTTTGCAGGCATGTTGCAGGGGTGGGGTCTGTTAAACATTAAGACTCCGTTGAGAAGCATTGTATGTATAAAAACATAGATACCAATTTATTTCTCCTCTGAGCTCAAAACTCTGGAAGAAGTTGGTAAAAAGACCCAAACTCTAATCCAGTGTGAACTGAAGTGACCTGATGTGTTTAGGTGGATTTAAGTGATAAACCTGTCTCAAATCACCGTGTCAAAGCATTTTGAAGGTCTTGCAGCATGTGGGGATCCCTGACTTGTCAGCAGGGCCTCTCTGAGTAACAGCTGGGTGAGCTGTGGCTGTTTACATCCTTCTCCTGCAGGAGTCATGGGATGATTTAACTCGGTTGACATCTGTTTCCAGTAAGGAGGAATTGGGGTTCTCGGGTCCAAGCTGTATGAAGAAAAATAACGCTGAAAGTTTGGCTCAAGATCCCAAGAGGGCGCAGCAGCCGAGCTCTTGGGTTAATCAAGACATATTTTTGAAGTCATGTTTTTAATACTGAAAGGAAAAAACCCTAACTGTTGTTTCCCACTTCACAGCATCTTTGATTAGTTGGATGAACTGAAATGTGTGAGTGTCCAGCTTGCCTTAAGGAAAATATCACTCACTGGAGTGCTGAAATGGGAGCCCACAGAGGTGCTGGCACCTCAGTTCTTTACAAGACCCAACTGGCCAAAGCCTTCAGAATCCTGCTCTGGCTCGTGTTTGATCCCACTTTAAGCAGGAGGTTGGCTGAGGTGGTGACCTGAGGAGCCCCTCACTCATGCTTGTGAGGGTGTAAACTGCTCCAGGAGCAGAGCCCTTCCCTGTCTGCAGAGCAAAGGGGCCCCCATCCCTTCAGGGCCTCCTTAAAAATCAGTGTGTGACTTGCACTGGGATCTCCTCTTTTGGACAAGGAGGTCACTAGGGCGTACCTGCTATGCACTCTTAGCTTTTTATATCCTTTAAAAGTTAGAAATCACCACACCTGACCAAGAATAGGGTATATTTTAGCTTCATATACCTTTTAGGTTCCCAGTTCAGCAAAATATTTTCTTAATTGGGGATGTTATGGCCCATATGCTTCTATTCCAAGCAGTTTAAATGCTTTCAGTTGGAGACATAAAAATATCTTAGTTGTGACATGATGCTTGAGCCTTCCTGCTGCAGATGCAAAATCCATATGGCAACGAGGCTTAATTGAAACCTGCTGGAGTTACTTTTCTCCTGCAACATGTTATATGAAATATTCTTTGTGCAGCTGGCTTGAAAAGACTACCCTTAATTAGGTATTTCTAATCAATTAGTGCTTTTGGAAATTCTGTTCCTTTCCAAGACTCATGATTTTGATTTATGCAAAGCACTTCAGTTTGATAAACCATATATCAAGTATAGCCTGTGTGATTTATTCATTATTTTATTCCACAGACTTTAGGTGTAAGTCATCCACCACAGTGTGGATGTGAGATTGTGTGGGTAAATCCTCCCAGGTGTGTTGTGTAGTGAAAAGCTTGTCTGAAATCAGATCTCGTTCTTGAAGAGTTGGGTCTCCAAATTAGTTTGAGATTTGGATGTTTATAATATTTCTTGGTATTTGTTGCTGTTTGGCCAGACCGTTGGGTCAGTTTGCAGGGGAGTATGTTTTGTGATTGCAATTAAGATTGGAGAAAGAAATACAAAAGCTGATGTAGCTCAAAGCATACTCCCCAAAGCAGATTACTCCAAGAGTCTGGAATGTGTTGGTGGGAGGCTGCACTTTTAGTGAGATGTTGCTCTGTGCATGCAGGAGTCCTTCCCTTCCTAAATAATTGTTTCCATCTGCATGGCTTATTCCATCAGCCCCCAGGGCTGCCAGTGCCTGGACTGCTGAGCTATTAAAATCTGTGTCTCTTGTAAAAATGAGGATCTTTCTCACTAAATCTTCTGTGCCAGCCGTGTGCAAAGGGAATTTTGCTCTGATCATACAGAAAAATAATAGATCAACCCCCACTGGGGACCTTTTCAAACAAACAATGTTCTGGTATTTCTTTCACATTCTTTAAAATTTTTAGAGGAAGAAGTTTCAGGACCCTTGAATCTTCCTGTATAATGTCTGGCAAGTCCATTATTAATTCACTAGTTTTCTGAGGGTTGTTTAATTGTTCTATAATATGGGATTTTGGCCATCTGTGATAACTTGCAGTGTTTCTGGCTATTTGAATTGAAGGTTCTGGTTTCAGGTCTGTGAGATGTCCCTGTGAACATGCACACTCCATCATATGGTGGAGCCTGAGCACAGGAGGTGACGTGAGCCTGCTTGGCCATTACTCACTGGTGGCTCAACAGCAGCAAACTGGGCAGCCTGGGCATGGATGAAGCACTGAGAGGAGGCTGCTGGTCAGGAGTTATTTTATATTTCTCTGTTATCTCTGCCTGGGTCACCTAGGGAAGCATGGAAGATGTACCAATGTAACTGAGAAACATTGGAAAGGCACAAATCTGGAGTGGTCTTCACTCCCTTGCCCCTCTGCACTTTTCTCTCTGAAGGGTCTCATTTCTGAGTTAGATTTTAAGTGATGAACACTGGAAATAAAGGTGGAATTCCTTGTGTGTAAGGCCTTGAGTGAACGGGAGCCTGGAACCCTTGCGAAGTCCATAGCAGGTGGCCAATATATAATGGAACTGGAAGGATATCCTCTTTAGGCAGCGAATAAATACAGCTTTGCTGATGAAAGTTGTTTTTCTCGGTCAAGGTAAAGCTGGGACAATGTTGCTGTTTGAAGCAGGGGGCTGACACAGTGGAAGGAAATGGCTGTGTGTCCCCAGCGGAAGCGGAGGCACGCAGGGCAGGGAGCACATCCCTGCAGCTGACCTCCACCCTTGTTTGGGGCAAACACTCCGCAGCCCTGGCCTCCCTCCAGCCTGTGCACAAGCGGGGTAAAACTAGCTAAAGGTAAAGCTGTGTTTAGCTGCAGTGTTTCCTCTGATGAGGGAGAGGAAGGATCCCTCCTGGGAGCAGCCCTGTGGATGATATCCCTCATCCAGGAGTTCCAGAGTTCACTCACTCCGTGCTTCCTACGCTTGGCCAGCGCGGAGCAGGCGTGAGGCTGCCGGATGTTTGCAGGCCAGGAAGGGTTTGGAGCAAGCTCGGAGCTGCCAGGTCCCTTGGGAGAATCCAAGGCTTGATGAAATACCAGCACTCACCGAGGAACAAGCTTTTCTGGAGAATGGCTTTTTGCAGGGCTTATTCTAGCTGCACCAATGTGTTAGATGGAAGGAAACCCAACTGGGGGGTGCAACTGATAAATGAGATCAAGGAATTGCTGCTTGAAGGCATTCCTGTGAATTCTGCTAGTGTGGTCTGTGCAGTTTTGTAAAGGATTAGCATCACCTCGTTGTTCACAAAGCAGATGGCAAAGGAAAAACAGTCTTTGTAAAGGTCAGCTGCTAGCTGGGGGTCAATGAATGTCATTTGATCCTGTAAAAGGTCTTTTTCTGACACTGGTACTGAGTCAGGCATCACAATTCCTTTGGATCTCTCAGAGTTCCAGGAGGATGTACACTGTGAAACCAAATTTATTATGTGAGCTCATCAGGTAAAAAATTCAACCAAGGGCTCTGTCCCCTCTCAGTGGGATGGTGTAGCTTGTTAATTCTCTAATTAATTGGTTAATTGACAAATTCCCTAATTCCCATGCTTATGAGGAAGCCAGATTCCCAGCTGATGGTGAGAGTGCTCATCCCTCCTCCTCCAGCATGGTGCAAGTATCTCACTGGGCAGCCTGGGAGCCTCAGCACTGCAGATATTGTCAGGTCAGCCTGAAAGCTTTTTGGGAAAGGTGATGTATTTACAGCTACCACCATGGAAGCTTGATTTCTTCCATTCCTGTGGGTTGTTCCAGTTATTTCTGAAGAGTTTGTCTTATCAGAAACTGCCCAAGAGTTGCTTCTCCAGAACTGCAAGAACAGCAGTTCTGCTCTCTTCCTCTCCTTTGCCATATGTGTAGCTCTTGCTTTAGCCCAGTGGCTGCTCCCAGCATAGATCAGGCTGAGCTGTATCAGCGTTTTTTGGGCCAAAACCTGAGTAGGAATTAGGTCAGCAACCACAGCCAGGTGATGCCTGTGTCAGAAAATGGCCATTGTACAAAGTTTGGTTGCTTACACCAGGGTTAAAACGTGTTTCTGAATGTTAGTTGGGTTAAAGAGCTCATTCATCAAACTGACTAGAGCTGTGAGGTAAAACAGAGTTGCTTTAGTTCTTCTGCTTATGTCTTTTTAGGTTTATTTTTATGAAATCTTCATGCTTTTCAACTCACCTGTGAGTCCAAGTTGAATGTCTGCTTCTTTCACTTGTTTGTTTTGACTGTGGTTTTTCAGTGCTTATCTGTGGGATGTCTTCTTTGGCCTTGGCACCAGCACTGCCCCACTCTGACCCTGCACACCAGGTGTAAACTGAACAGTAAAAATCTGTCTTGCATCACTTGACACTGATGCCTGAGACTTTGTGTCCCCTCTCCTCTCTGGCCCTCCAGTTAGAGCAGTGGGTTTTATACAGTAAACAGCACGTGGGATTTACAGACACTGCTCTAATCCCTGACTGACCTTTGAGATGATCTTACACCATCAGCCTCACCTGCCCCGAGTCCTTCCTGCAAATCCTGCACTACAAAGCTGTTTGGGAATGTCTGCAGCAAGCTCCTCCATGCCCTCCTTGGCCCCCAAGCTAGATCACGACTGATATCTTCCAGTCCTGGTTTTCATGAAGACTCATGCAATTAAACTTCGTCATTAAAATTTTGGAAAAACAAGCCCTCTTCTAATGAGTTAACAGGCTCTTGACTACAAATAGCCCTGGAAGAGCTGTGAGCTGTATTGTGCAATCAGGTTCAGCATCTCAGCCAGTTCTGTTCCAGCTGTTGCATCGTTTATAGATGAAACCAGTACAGACAAGCTCTGTGGGGTGACTTCAGAGCCAGGCGCCAGCAGAGCAAAAACAGTGGATGCTGACTTTTTTTTCATTTCTGAGCCTTTAAGCAGAAGTCCAGCTCTCTTCTCGAGGACAAATGAGGAGAATGCCCATAAATATAAATTACAGGCCACTTGTGATCTCTCCCCACGCAGAGAAGTTTGGATTCTTCCTGAGGGACCTGTTACAGCTGAAGAGATGACAAAGTGGAACAGAAGCCTGTTAGGATAAGTGATGGCACTTTGGAGTACAACACAACTGTTGCTTATGAGTGGAATAATTGGCACTTAAAATTGCCTGGCTGCTAAATAAGGGCTTCTGCTACTTGACTGTATTAAATCTTCTTTTTATTTTTGGAAATAACTGACTGAGCAATTGGGATCTGTGAAAATGCAACTCCCTTGGAGAGGGGGGAGTCCTTCTGTTCCCCTGCTCAGAGTCTGGTGGATCTCCTACCCTCAAATGGGCACAGGGCCTTTCATTCCCAAGTAAACTCCCCATCCCCCTGTGTGTAGAGACAATGTGTGGGGACCTGCCTGGGAATTATTTTTCTCAGAATCTTGGAGTATTTAGGTGAGTGGATTTAGGTTTTAAGGTAATTATTCAGAAAGACCAGCTTCAATATGCAGAGGGGTTCCAGCCTAATTTCTGAAGTAGTTTCAGCCAGTCTGACCCAATATAAAAACTTAGGAGGAGATTTTTGAAACCATAATATACCAAAATCTATTAAACAAACAAACCCTCCTAAATGAGACATTGCTTTGAAAACTCTATTTGTACTTAATCCATGCTGTGGTCTTCAGGTGTTTCACTTTTAATCTTAACAAATAGCTTCGTTGTGCAGCTATGATCAGGTCACTCCTACTTTTCTCCTCCCCTTGTCTTACCATCCTTGCTAAAACTCTGGCTTATCAGTAGCTATTGTTGAGCTGTCTCACAACCTTGGCAGCTGCACTGGTTGTGGGGCCGTGCCATGGGCATGACTTCTCCCAGGAGTGGATGTTTGGCATTCTTTGGGCAGCAGCTCCTGTGGGATGCCCGAAAACAGACTGACTCATGGTGAGTTCAGCCCAGCGAGCCCATCCCGCTGCTGTGATTATGCTGCAGGAAATAAACAGGATGACAACCTAATCTATCACATCTTTGGGCTGTGAACTGGGGCACCAGAGTAAGAAAGTCCATTTCTGGCACTCTTTGTAGTTCTGTTGCCCCATCCCTTTCCCAGAAGGGAACAGAAAATCCAACGTGCAAAATTCAAAATTAGGTTTGTGAAATCAGCTGGGGCCTGAGGTTGGGAACTGGAGCTTTTGCATATTCTTCTTCTGTGAAAATTAAGGAGGTGCAAAGTGCTCCGTGGAGGTGGAGCCTGGAGAAGCCCTGTGTGTGCTGGGCTGGCACGAGGTGCTGCTCACTGACTGCAGCTGGAGAGGGGCTGACTGCTGTCCCTGGTGCCACCTGCCTCTCCTGCAGAGTGATCTGTGGCACTCTGTCACCGGCTGCAGGGATGACAGGTCCCCGGGCTTGCAGGAAGTGAACAAGCAGCTTGCTGGTCATTAATCTGGTGCCTGTGACTTCTTTCTGCCTTCAGTGTGCAGCAAGAGTGAGATTTTTTTGCAAGGCACAGCCCTCAGATGTCAGGCATGTGTTTGAGCAGGGAGGTAAACGAGGTCATCCTCTGAAACCTGCTAAGACTTCTAATTTTGCACAGTCTGAAATGCCCAGGAGGCAGAGGCATATTCAATTTACATTAATAGGTAAGTCTTGGTTATTCATCAGAATAAGTGTTTCTGAGTGTTAAGAATAGCCACTGTCTTAGTGCTTCCTCCTATTGTTACAGCTCTTCCTTGAGCAGTGGAAATGTTTTGGGTGATTTAAATTACATTTACAGTAGTAATTAGGTTTAAGCAACTTTGCAGTTGACTTATCTGAATATACATCTGTGTCCAAAGAGAGTATGGATTTTTTTTCCCCTTCCCCTTGCTCCTTCATTCTCCCAAGCCACGACATTATCAAACAGGGTGGGCAACTGGAGATACTGATATTTATTGATATTGATATCCCAGCTCCCTGGGCATCCTCCCAGCAGGGTGACAAATTAGCTCATGTCTCGTGCAGTAGAGTTATGAGTGGAAGCCCTTGGCAGGGTGTGAGTGATGCTGGGGCTGTTTCTGGGCAGCTCTTTTCCTGAATTTTGTCTCCCAGCTCAGGGCAGAGCAGAAGCAGATGTGTTGCAGGCCCAGCTGCTGGGAGCTGCTGGATACCCAGACCCGACTGCAGCTCACGCTGTGCCCCAGGCCACAGCCTGGCTGCTGCTCCCTGCCAGCCTGGAACAAGCTGGGGCTTGGATAATCTCACCAATTTAGTGACTCCAGAAACTGTAATCATCTCTTAATCTCGATGGGTCCGTGTGATGGACAGGTAACAGCACCAGAGGATTTTCTTATGTGGTGGGATTGAGGGGGGATAAATGATTTTCAGCCTTTCCTAATACTACATATGCTAAAAATGAACCTGAGGGAGAAAAAAGAATTGCATGTTATGGGTTTGTGTTACATCCACAAACCATTGGGTTTTCCAGCCCACACTGTAGTGTGTCACTTGCAGTCATTTTTCAGGGTAACAAATTAATTTGGGGATACTTGAAAAATGTGATGCTGCCATAAGATCTCACAGTGCAGCCCACGGATGTTCTATTCCAGCTGACTGAAGGCTCTGGTGCCCAGCTCTGTCAGGCACCATGCAGAGGCAGCTCTCCCAGGCTACAGAGAGTTCCTGCAGTCCTTAGGCCTCTAGCCTGCCGGAATTCCTGACTATCCAAAAGCATGTTGGATGTTTTTCCACCTCCTTTTGATCCTGAGAAAGTCAGGCCAAGTCATGTCAGCTTGGCAGGATGTGTGGATACCTTCAGAAATAAGGTGTGCACTGAAGTGGTGACGGTAGCAGCGCTGGGTCTGTTCCCGTGATTCATTGGAACTAATTGGCTGCTGAGAGCATCATATGGCTCTTTGTCTCCATATTTGAGGAAGATTCAGCTCCTGTGATCCAGATAATCTCATCCTAGTGAGCTTGTCTCATCTCTAATGATGCCAGGAGGACTGTCCTGGAGCCTGAAAAGCGCTGGAGAGCTCGAAACCAGACTTGAAATATTTATCCTGATTCACTCTGTCTAAAAAAGCAGACTCAGCTGGCCTCTATTCCTCCACTTCTTTTCTCTCAAGCACAATCTAGGAGATAAACTTACTGATTACTTCTCTCAAATACCATGAATAACTGAAGGCCAGACAGGAGTGAGGACGTGGAAGGCTGTAGTGCAGCTGTTATTATCCACAGAGATCAGAAACTTTCAGCAGTGCTTGTGTACTCTTTGTGTGAGTAATCAAAGCTGAATGTTCTCTTAAAGAATTCTGTCTTCATCTGGGTGCTTTAAATTTGCCTCAGTTGTGCAACAAGCCCGGCTGAGTTATTACCACTGCATGAGAAACCTGTGAGGATGAAACTGCCTGGTACGAGTGTCTGGGAGCCTCTGTCCGTAAATTGGCCCATTAAAAAGGATGAGCAGCCAGGTGCTGAAGTTATTAAAAGAAATTTAATGACAAGGAACACCACTGAGGGACAAAAGAAATGTACTTATGGGCTGTGGTGCCCATCTGCTTGCAGTGCTGGCAGGTTAGAGGTGATTTTATGTCCAGGAGAAGGAATGGTCTGAAACCCAGCCCCTTGTTTCAGGGTGAGGTGTGCTTGGTGGAGAGTGCTTTGGAAAGGCTGGGTGGTCCCTGGGGAGAAAAAAAAAAGCTTTTCAAAGTCTGTAAAAGCAGCAAGTGAAGAGCAGCCACCTCTTCTCTCACCGAGGTTTGTGTTATCCCTCCTCGCTGTCCCCTCCGTGTCTCACATCTGGGCAGTCTGTGTGGTCACACACGAGGGTGACGCTTCTGCAGCAGCTGCTGTCTGTGTGTCTGCATAAAAGCATGAGAAATCTTTAATTTGCTTTCTGCATGTTCCTACAGTCTTCATTAGTGGGTGAATTTTTATGATTGGATACTAGGAAGAAATCCTTCCCTGGGAGGGTGGGGAGGCCCTGGCACAGGGTGCCCAGAGCAGCTGTGGCTGCCCCTGGATCCCTGGCAGTGCCCAAGGCCAGGCTGGACAGGGCTTGGAGCAGCCTGGGACAGTGGAAGGTGTCCCTGCCATGGCAGAGGGTGGACTGGGTGGTCCTTAAAGTCCCTTCCAAACCATTCTGTGATGTGCTGCCTGTGTATAATTCTGTGCTGTTGTAAAACCTGTGGGTTTTGGTTATCACTGTGAACCTCACAAGCTGGGACGTTCTGTGGTTGATCTTTGTTTGGGACTGATGTAGGAGGAGCCAGGTGGATAAACCTGAGTTTTGAATTATAGGTGGAAGAATAAGTTTTACAGGAATTGTGGGTGAGGAGGAAAAGAGAGGAAATCCCCATGAATACTTTTGCATAGTGAGTGTGAGGAGTTGTAAATGTCCCAGACCAACATCTCCCCAGTGCCAGCCCCAGTCTGAAGCTGGGGAGTGGGGCAGAGTTCCTTCAGCAGCAGGGTGGGGGACAGCAGCTGGGCTCAGGCAGTGGTTGGAAAAAGAGCTGTATGAGTAGGAACAGAACCAAGATGGGCTCTTTCATGATGAGGGGTTGTCTCTAAAATAGCTGCTGCTGCCCTTTAAACTGTTGGAGACAAAGCAGGCTGAGCTGTAGATCCAGCCTCACTGGGAATATGGGAAACACAGAGTGGGATTATTTCTTGTGCTGGATGAGCTTTGCCTGCCTTCACTAAAAAACTGAAGTTACTCATCCCTTTAACTTCGGGATTATGAATAATAAACGTTAGAAGAAAGGAGAGTTACTGAAACACTTCGGAGAGAATAACAAGGAAAGAGCAAAACCCATCAGGAATGGCTACAGGGAATCCGATTGCTTTAACCCTTTGCTCACTTGTGCATTGCTTGTTGATGAGATTTTTTGAAGAGTAATCTGGATCTTGCAAAATATTCCCTGTGGGTGTTACAGAGAGAGTTTACACTGCTCTTTCAACAGCAGTGCCTCACATCCAGCTGGGGTTTACTCACTGCTCAGCTATGGCAAGAAATGCTGGATTGCTTTTTTAATAAGCACTCGGGGTGGGGGGGTTTCTGCCCTCCCCACATCCCCGGGCAGATATTTTGTGCTTTTCTTGACGTTCTCTTGATACAACCTTGAGGAGCGAATAGGCTGCTTGACTCCTCCTTCCTCGGGCTGCCTTTGGGAGTCAGTTTTTCACGTGGGCTGAGCCTCACGTTGATGTTTAGCACGCCCGAGCTGCAGCGCAGCCCCGGCGGGAGCTCCGTGCTATTTCTGCCGTCCCTGGGCGCTGCCCCTGGGCTGTGCCCGTGTCCGGGCGGGGGCGGCTCTGCCCGGGCACCGCTGCCTGGAGGGCTCTGCTGCATTTACGGTCCCTCCTGCCGGGGCGGGGGCACACGGGGAGGGAGCAGAGCAGAGGATGGCACCTCGTGGGTGACAGGAGCAGCCCGTCGGTCCCGGCCGGGGCGCTGCGCAGGTGCGGGCTCGGATGGACTCCTCCCGGCTGGCCATGGACAAGCGCGGCTCGTGTGGCTCCAGGCTGGCCCGAAGCGCCATGGGCAGGCCCCGGGGGGTGCTGGCAGCTGCCCGGGCAGCCAGCTGTGCCCAGCTGCTCGGCAGGTACGGAGCGGTCCCGTGGGGCGCGGGCTGGTCCCGCTCCGAAAGCTAAAGCGGGGCGCGGGGCGCGGGGCAGGGCAGCACCCGGCAAGGTGAATTTCTAGAGGTGAGCAGGCTGTTGTGGGCTCTTAAAGTAGTGCTTTGAGTGGCTCGATCCTGGAAGGAAACCTGTGGGAATTCCCTTTCTTCTTCCTCGTCCTAAGCCTGTGAAAATCCCCGTATTTTTTTCTCCTACTCGCTCTGGTCTGAGTGCAGCAAGCTGGGAAAGTGGGACCTGGGGCTGAAATGCTTCCTTGTGATCCAGCGGTGACCTGCCTTGGGGTTTGAGGGCTGCTCAGGGCTTTGTGGACCTGTATGAAGGTAGGAACTGCTGCTTTATCACACAAGTAGTGCAGGATAGAACCGAAATTTGAACTGCTTTGCTTGGCAAACACCATTCTGCTTCATGCTTACTGGATATTATATGAGTTAAGAATTCATCTAATGTGTATTTGCATCAGCTTAGAAGTTGGATCAAGTTTTAGAACGTTTCCTTGCTGTAGTGATCAAAATCTGTTGGTTTTGGGTGAATGGGCTGACAGTGATTTTACTTCTAATCACAGCTCACATTTTCATGTGTCTGAGTTCTCATGTTTTTCTAATCCAATTTGACGAGACTGTGCATTCAAAGCAAGACAGGAAATCTTTAGAAGACCCCAGTAAAATTTGAGTTGTGAAAGAAAATTAATAATAATCATAGGGGGACTGACACGGGAATAATACGGTAAATTACTTTAAAATTACCCACGTGTAAGAGAACGAGATTAAAACCTCTGAAGCATTGCAGGGTTTCTTTGATAAAAATCAAAATATTTGTTAACAACTTAAGGCTTTTGCCAAACGAGTTCGTTGAGTTCCAGCATCTGTGCTGGTGCCAGAACACCTCTGTGGTCAGCTCTGAAGAGGTGCTACAGCAGGAACCTCAAACTTGCTCACCAGCTTTGCCTGAAACACTGAGCTCCAGCCAAGTGACACTTCCCACCTGCTCACTCAGGACTCACCACAGGCGAGAGGTGTGTAATGTGGAATTAAGCCTCTTTCCTAGGATTGACCTAAAACCTACCTGTACAACAGGGCAAGGATACGCCAGCCTGGTCTTCTAATTAATTGACCTAATTTATTGTTTATTTTTGATCAGCAACTCTGACATGCTCGTTGACTTCCCAGTAAGACTCCTACTGGCTTGAACGGGGCTGGTGGTGCTGTCATGGCTCCAGAACAACACTGAGCAAAAGCCACTGCTGAGCCAGCTCTGCCTCCCTCCCGCTCCTCCTCTGGGTGTTGGAAAGCTCGAGGTGCCTGAGGTGGCTCACGGCCAGGGCTGGTGGCCCTGGGCTGGCTGGTGACACTCCTCTTACAGAATTGGTTATAAATCCCAGCCGAGGGCTTTTCGTGGCAGGGTAACAGCCAAGCACCTCGTGTTGTGTGTAATAATTCTGCCCTGAGAAATCCACTCGAGGAGCTTGTGACTCCTCCCTGTGTTCCTGCATCCCTGAAGCTCCCATGAGTGCAGCATAGCTGGATTCCAGCACCCTCTCCACCCCTCCTTCCCCTGTGCTGCTCAGCACGTCACTCTTGTGGCCTCTCCAGCATCTCTGGGCTGCTCTCGTGCAGCTGAGCAACAACCTGCAGTTACTCATTCTGTGCTCTGATGCAGGTCCAGCTGCTAGAATGGGCTGTGAGAAGAAATAAGGATGAGTTCTATCACGCTGATTTACTCCAAGTTCACGTTTAAGAAGCTGCAGGACAAGTGTTTAGTACGTGTGAACCTGCTTTAGTAAAAAGCCTTGTGTTAATGACTGCTCACACAAGAAATAAGTTCACAGCGTTTTCATAGTGGACTCAAACAGGCTGGCAGCCTTTCCTCTGGAAGCCAAGAGGTCCCCCAGCCCTTTGTCCCTCAGCTGAGTGCCTGAGGTGTGCACAGGGTGAGCATCTCCCCTGAAGTGCCAGCAGTGGTGGCAATGAAGTGGAGGTGCCTCAGCCGATGTAACGGTGGCTGTTTTGAGGATGTGTTTAGTGACTGGCAGGTATTGACTCATTCTGTCCCCGGCAAAATCCCTGCAGCGTGTGCTCGGGGCTGTGACAGCAAAGTCACCAAAGGGCAGTGATTTCCAGCCTGCTGCTTTCCTCATGGGACTGCTGTGCACGGGCTCAGCCCGGGGCAGCTTCTGTGTGGAGGAGAGGGTGAGGACAAGATGTGGGAGCTGCTCTGCTCTGGGGTTTGTAGCCCCACGCCAGCTGGGCTGAGGGGTTTGGGATCCTGGTGCCATACCGATGGGTGGAATTGGAATGGCAGAGCAGCACCTTGTGGGAACTGGATGGACAGAGCTGCTGATGTGTTTAAATGGACGTGGATTCAGAGGAGATGGAAGTAGGGTTAGTCAGTTAATGATTGTCATCTCATCATCCTGCAGATCAGCTTTATCAATTCACGATCACATTAAAGATCCCAGTGCTACTAAAGATTTGTTTTGGCCAGGTACCCCTTCCTCCCAGCAGGATTTCCCTTTGGATGAAAGCCCTTTCCTGTTTGGCTTACCCTGCTAATGCGGGGAAAGTGAACAACGGGCTCGTCCGCAGTGACCTTACAGTCAAACACAAAACCATGCGCAGAGAGGATGGCTTGTGTCTTCTGAGGCCAGAACAAACCCTAGCGTGGTGGGACAGACACCCAGCTAATAGTCTGAGCTAAACATGGCTTTGAATATTTTTAATTTGGCTGTATCTGCATGGGGTTATCAATCCTGTGTTTGTTCTGCTCTGAGTTTCGGTCTGAGACGCCTCCAGGCAGATCTGTAATTAAAGGCAACTTTCCCTATTCCTTAGCTTGTTTATTTAGCCCCTTACTAGACAGAGTAGAGACAAATCTATTCCAGATGAAGGGCTGAGACAAAGAAGATGAGATGGAGTTTCTTTGCCCTTAAATACTTTGATAGAGACACTTGCTGTCAGGAAAGTTACAACCTGTGCTTTAGCTGAGATCCAGTGCTGTGGTGGAGGTAACACAGAATCACAAAATGGTTTGGGTTGGAAGGGACCTTAAAGATCATAAAGTTCCAAACTGATCCATGGGAAGGGATGCCCATGATCAGGTCAGGTTGCTCCAAGCCCTGTCCAACCTGGCCTTGGACAGTTCCAAGGATGGGGCAGCCACAGCTTCTCTGGGCACCCTGTGCCAGGGCCTCCCCACCCTCTGGAGTTTGCTGGAGCTGCTAAGCTGAAGCAGTGTGATTCACACAAGCCTCAGGATTCACACCTTTCACTCCACACAGCCCTGGCCAAAGGATTGCTGTCTGCCTTTTCTGGTGCCACCGAGGATGCCAGGACAGGAGGTGAGGCTGTGCCTTCTCTCTGTTGGGCTGGGGGAAAGCTGGAGCTGGCAGGAATTACTCCACACACACAGCATGATCTGGCACGTCCTCTTTATCACTTGCAGAACAGGCTTCTTCAAAACAACCTGAAATGACGCTGCTCCCCGAGCTGCTTGCATAATGGAAGATCTTGATGAGCTGATTGCTGTGTTACTGAAAACAAGCTGTAATCTTATTAGCAAATTGTGGCAGTGACATCTCAGCTATTCTCGCTGGTGCTGTAGAGACAGACCTTCAACTGTGCCATCCCCCATGTGCAAAGTCCTTGATAAAATGCCTTAATAGGAACGTACGTGGTGGTTGGCAGCAGTGCTGGATGACATAGCCTGGGCTAAAGGCACTGACTTCTCACAGGGGATGCTCCCGGTGAAACTATTGAGTATGTGAGCAAATCTCTGGTCAGAGATATGCAGATGCATGTCAGCAGTGGCAGACTGCTGCTAAAATTGCACTAATTCTGGCTCTTTAGCTGCTTTGGTTGAGTTAAGCCAGGGAAAGGAAAGCGTGGTAAGAGTCTGTTGGGTAAGTTACTGCTCATTGCCACCACAGTAATTTGATAATTAGCCACTCTGCTTTTATGGTCTGGTCTGAGGAATCTGAACCAGCCACGTGCTTTCCATTTTCTCCTCAGAGTAAGCTTTAGTAGTTCTTTCCTGCATATTGGTGTGGGGAGAAAGGAGGAATTGGTAGTGCTGTTTGTGTACAAAATTTGGGGGATTTTGAGGGTAACTGATCCAGGCATTAAAGATTTGTAGTAGGGCTTTCCTCTGGTTTAGACCTTTGGTAGAAAAGCTGTGGAATTCTTGTTCATGAGGCATCTCCTGCATAACTTTGCTCTCTGTGGTGGGAGTAGAGTTTTGTGTAGTTCAATGTGTCTGAATGAAATAGCTGCTCATGTGTATTTCATGTAAGGTTTTGATAAGGAGTAGATTGATTTCTTCCATACAGGAACCTGGTTTTATGTTTGCATTGATAATTTTGATGGTCTGAGGTTTAAACCTCCAATAAGCAAAATATCTACAGCTATATCTGTGTAAAAAAAAAAAAAGTAGATATGTGAGTTACTATGGGGACCTGTGTGACTGCTTCAGGATTTTCTCAGTTTTTTAAATACTCCTGTCTGTTATTCCTGGATGCCTTTATTCCACTACGTGGTTTTGAACAAGAAAACATAGTATGTTATGAACTGTGATGTGCTGGCTTTAGGTGCCTATTTTTCTCTTCAGAATTAACTACACAGTTCATCCTTTAGGTTTAAACTGCTTGCTTAGGGTAAGAACCTGGAAGCAATGTGAGGAGAGCCTGCATGGACTTTTTGGTTGTTCCTTTCAATTCTTTACTTTTTTACTCATCAGTTGTTTTTGAGCTCAAAGTAAATTGCAAGCATGTAAGATGTGTGTAATGTGACATTAATGTAGTTTTGTTCTCTAAGGGTCTTTATCTGTCAAAATACTGCAACCAGTTGATAGACTAACCTCTCTTTTTTCTTGCAAGATACTTGCATTTCATGCTGGTGGTCTGGGTTGTTATGAATGATGCTGTGGCTTGGTGTGCTGCTCCAAACTTGCTCTTGAGGTTAATTCAGACTTTCCGTCTGTTTCTTTGTTCCATGTGTGCCTTTGTGCTTGCTCCAGATCTTTGGGGATGTCTTTAAAGACTGGGTGCTGCTTGTGTGGCAGGACTGCCTTGTCTGCCTGAATCCTTCTGTTCTTGTTGCCTTTTTCTCATCTTATTTTTTCTGGAAGCAGTCTTAAAGGAATTCCATTTTCTTGGCTTGCACTTGTTGCCTTCTGCTCTGTTTGAAATGCTTGAGAAGGAACCTTTTTATTTATTCATCTGCTAGAGAGGTATTTCAACGAGGGAGGGATGTTGAGCAAGCAGAAAAGTAGCCCAGGCAGCTCCAGGTCCTTTAAGAAGCTCTCTCATGGGAGTGATTCAAGCCTGGAGTGAACATAGCAACAGTGTTTATTGTATTTAGGTATTGAAGAGGGTGAAGAATTACATGAGTTTTTGCAACCTATTTGCAGCGTGTTGACAGTATCTAGGATCAGATCAAAAGCTGCTCAGAGATGGAGTTTTCCAGCCTGGGGTCAGTGAGCCCCCAGCACTGAGCCAGGCCTGCAGGGCTTCCAGGGGTCCACACGGAGGGGACATGGAGAAGGAACAATCAGAAAATGACCTCTGTAAGGTCTGTGCCAGCCTAACTTCTCATAGCTGTGTTATTAACGCTGTGAAGTCAGGCTTAGACCGAAGGTGCCAGGTGAATCCCAAGCCTTGTTAAAATCGGCTGTGCTCTTAAACAAGAGGAGAAGACTGGATTAAGATGTTCAGTCCTTCCACAGAGCCCTTCCTTTATGGTTGGCCCTTACAAGATCCTTCTGCCAGTCTTCTTTTCATTGGGTTAATTTTTAAAGCTTCCTAATCCGCTGCTTTTTGTTAAGTAGACAGTGCAGTGGAGTGAACTCGATTATTCCACCTACTCTTTGCCCAGTTGCACTGAGCCATTAACATTTTAAGCCAACAATCTGTGCTTTCAATCTCAACTGTTGCTGTGCTTGCACGTCACAGGTTGCCCTCTGGTTGACTCGGGAATGCAATGAGGAAGAACAATCTTTTAGGTGCACTGAATCTAAAATTAGCCTTCCACCTGGGCAGCTGGATCTGCAAAGCACCGTGCACTGAGCTCAAGGAAAAAAAGGAACTTAGACCAGAAAATAAAACATTTTCTAAATTTGATGGCCTGAGTTTTATGTTGTCCTGTGAGGCAGGAGCAACAGCTCTAGTTTAGCACTTGTGGAGCTGGGCTTTGGGTCCTGCTGCCCCTCTGTAGAGCTGCTGTGTGACATCAGCATCCTGCAGCTCGGTGAAATCAAGCTTAGTGCATCAGTAAATGGGCCAGCTGAGGAGAAAAGTTAGGATGGCTTTTGTTTAACACACAAGGAGTTCAGCTATGGCTTTCCTAGAGTAGGTTTGTAGGTGACTGGTGGGCTTTTGGTGCGAGCAGTCCGAGAACATCTGTATTTCCAGCTGTGGGAGGAAGCAAAAGAACTGCGGGCAGTGTGAAGCACCAGTCACAGTGGGATGGGTGCAGCAGTTCCCTGTTGTTGGGCAAAACTCTGTCCTTGCACCAGAGCCCTGTGCAAGAGTCTTGGTATGGACCAAAAGCAGATCCCAACCAGCTGCTGGCAGGGGCATAGGCTGAAACCTGGGCTGTAGGGACGTTGTGACCCTTCTCAGGTGTGCTGCAGGAATGTGCCCCAATGCCCTACAGAAATAATGCTCCACTTGGGGTAACATCTCCTGGACTCAAACTAAGCAGATCACCTCTGTCCTTGCCTGCTGGGTGGCAGAATAGCTCAATTCAGTCTTTCACTTTTGTGTTCCTGTAAAACAAATAAACTACCCCCTTTAATTCTTGTTCTAAACGCTGTGGCTGTCCCCAGATGTTCCTGGAGTGGTGGTTATTGCTGTGGTTCTGCCCTCCAGAACAGAGGGGCTGCCTGTGTATGTCAGGGTCAGGTGTGAGTGTGATGTGCACGTGCGTAAATACAGGTGCAGGACGGCCTACAGCATTTGTCTCTTAGTTGTTAGATCTTCAAATTCAGCTTTTGAAAATTTGAAATGCTTCCCATAACTGAAGCAAATTAGTGCCAGAAGTGCTAATAATGACTTTCCGGAATGAAAGGGGCTAAAACTTTCCAGATATTTTGCCATCTATAACTTTTGGCTCCTAGAGCCAGGAAGCTAAATAGCATTTCGTGGGTGTTTTGTTGTCATGGTTTTCAAGGTGTAAGACTTAGACTTAATTTTTTTTTTTTTTTTTATGACACTAGAAAGGAATTTTGGCCTGTGTTTGGTGGTGGTGGCTGTTCATGGGTGTTTCTCAAACCACCCACAGTTAGAGTAGTGTTCCATCTCCTTAATTTTTTATTCGTAAGTGGAACCATTGAGGTGTTCTCATAAGTATGTTCCACTTAGCCCATTTTCTTTATAAGTCTTTGAAAAAGATGTATAGCAGGGCTTAAATGGCTTGGAACTCTTTGAAGACAATTATAGCTCCTTTTAGGAGAGGCACTGTTTTATGAAGTGATGAGAACCTCACAGCACAGGGGCTGAAAGCTGAACGAGGCCAGTCTGGGACTTCGGCTGAGCATGAATGAATCAGCAGGGTGGTAAGAAAATTCCATGTGCTTGGGTTTCCCAGGACACTTCGTGTTGTTTCACAGCTGAAAAATCTGGTCTGGGCAGGAACAGGGGCCCTCAGCCCTGTGAGCTGTTTCGTGCGTGAGCTGAAGTGCAGGAGATGGAGCTGTGCCAGTTTTTGCACAGACAGCACAAAGCTGCTGGGTTTGGGAGGAGCTGCCAGGCTCCTGTCTGTGCCAGGGCCTCAGAGCACACGTGCACCCAGCTTGGAGCATCCTGGGTGGCTGAGAATGCAGAGGGTGTCTGTGCAAACCTGCAGGGAAGGCTTGGAATGAGCGTGGGGCGGTAGGTGGTGTGTTGGAGGTCACTGGAGGGCCAGCACCGAAAAGACTCTGTTGATCCTGTGTGCTCTCGCATGTTTGGACAGCAGTTTTCCCCATTCTCCAGGGGATTTGGTCCCAGCCTTGTCTGTATTGCTAAACACTGAGCAAAGGAAGTTCAGCACTCACCTCTGTTTGGCTCTGCTGCAGTCATTAATCAGGGGAGGCTGGACGTGGATGCCGTGTGTAATACGTGTAGCTTAATCTCCCTCTCCTTATCTCTTCCTCTCTCAGCACCAGGCATTGCCCTTGGAAAATGAACCAGCTTCCTCCGAAGAGTCCTGTGGCATCCCCGGTGTCAGAGAGCACGAATTCCAGGGTAGAGGCTTTGGACAACTTGTCAATGGACAGTTTTTGGCTGGAAGTAGAGAACATTAAACAGAGTGCTGAAGCCGAGCAGGAGGAATGCAGCCTTGCAGATGTCAAAACACAGGAGGGTAGGTTGCCAAAAATGTTGGGAGTGAGGAGAGGAATGTGAACATCTGAAACAGAAGATTTGCTTATGCACCCGAACGATTCAGAAACCTGTTGGAGTATGGTTAGAATATTATCAGTCAATCAGAGATAGAGATATTATTTTAATTGGGTGGTGGATAATGCCCTGCAGAAGGGGAGGGTTGGTCTGGCCTGGTTTCGGGTTCTGAAGCAAAGCTGACTCCGAAGGTCAGTCCCAGGAGCGTGTTCAAGGCGCCAGGTTTTTCAAGCAGCCCCAGCAAGGGTGGGGGCTCTCAGTCCCGGTTCAGGTGGTGTGTGGTAAACACCCTGTGGGAGCTGGGGCTGCTCTGGAAGCCTTGTTTGTGTCCCTGGTTCTGAGATCCATCACAGTGGCTTTTATGGGAGCTGCTCCTGGGGAAGGCAGACTGTTCCCTCTCTAATTCACTGTTCAGGAAACCACAATAAACAACCAGAAAGCCTTGAACCCATCCACACAAGGTTTTTCCTGCACATCCTTTTTTTCTTTCTTTGGAAGAAATGTGTATGGAGTGTTCCTAATGCACTTTTTGTAGTGCTGATGTTATCCAGTGCTTTGGAATAGTCGGAACCTGGACCAGTTATTCCAAAATTTTTTGAATACATTTTCCCTCTATAGAATCACAGAATCACAGGAAGGTTTGCGTTGGAAGAGACCTTAAAGAGCATTTAATTCTGATCCCCTGCCATGGGACACCTTCCACTATCCCAGGCTGCTCCAAGCCCTATCCAATGTGGCCTTGGACACTGCCAGGGATCCAGGGGCAGCCACAGCTGCTCTGGGCACCCTCTGCCAGGGCCTGCCCACCCTCAGAGGGAAGGATTTCTTCCCAATATCTACCACAGCTTTCCCCCCTTTCAGTGTGAACCCATTCCTGCTTGTCCTGTCCCTGCAGTTCCTGATGAGCAGTCCCTTTAGACATGGGAAGTACAACACCCTGGGGTGCTGGAGGGGTGACAACAACACCCAGTGACCCCACAGGTGGGGATCACACTTTTCCTGGGTCCATTTTGAAGAAATTTTAGGCAGTTGGCTCTACATGCCCTGGAACACGAATTTGCAGCCTGCACAGCTGCTGTGCTGCCTGATTTTGAGACCGATCCGTGTCCTGGGGAAATGTTTGTGTGACAGTCCCAGTGTGCTGCTGTGCTTGGGAAGGGCCAGCAGCTCTCCTGGGGGCACAGAGAGGCCCTGGAGAGCAGGGTGGGAAGGTCATCATCCCTGTCTGCCGTCGTTGGCAGGACACTGTAAACGTGAATTGCTGTTCACGTCCCTTTATAAAGGACGTAAGTTGGATTTTTAGAACTGGAAGAGATGCAAAGTGATTCAGAAAATGAGTGCACCAGGAAGGAGACTGGAAAAGAGACCATGCATGAGATGAAAGACTGTCTGGGATTAGGATATGCACTGATATGCTGGAGGCAATTTGATTACTGTGTGTAAGCAGGGACATGAGGAAAAGTGTCTTTTAATGCCGTAGATTAATCTAGCAGGCAGGAGCTGAGTGCTTAATTGGCCATTGAAACCAGACAGACTTGAAATGATGCTCTGAGTAGCAAAGGCTTCCCAGCAGGCTGGGGAAGGAGGTGGGGCAGGCTCGGGCTCCTGGTGCCTTCTCCGAAGGAGCTTAGGCAAATACACCTCGTGCTGGCAGTGCTGGTGGCCAGGGGAAGCTTTGGCTGGTGTGCAGGGCTTGGCTTCCACATCCCTGCAGCTCCTGCTCAGAGCACGGAGGATTTGGGGCTCCTCGGAGCCTGAGGCACCTTGACTCTTTGCATAAATCCCGGGAAGCTGCACTTGGGCAGCAGCTGTGTCTGGAGAAGGGTGGCCCAGCCTGGGAGATGGCTGGTGATAAGCAGGGCTCAGGGAGGATGGGGGGAGGATGTGTGCAGATAAGGCCCTGCAAAAACGCTGACCCGGCTGGGAACGTGCCAGCCCCGGGCCAGGGTGGCTGGAAGGCCAGCTGCTGGTGGCCTGGTGGCAGCGGGGTGCCAGGGGGCAGCTGCAGCTCTGGGGCAGCTGCAGGGTGCTGGGGGGACTGGTGGCCTTGCTAGCAGTCGGTGGGAGCAGGAAATGGCTTTTCCCTGACGTGCAGCGTTGTGCTGTCCTTGCTGTCACTGCTTGCCCAGCTCTCTCCAGGCCTGGCAGCACAGCCAGCTGGACACAGGAACTCTGCTCTAAAATACCTGTTTGTGACCTTACAGCATGTAGCTGTGGCTGAGAACTGTCTGCAAAGCCTGATTCTTCACCTTCAAAAACTAGATAGGAAGTTGTGCTGAATGTTTAGTCTGAAATTGGAAGATGCTGTAGCTGTCCTTTAAATATTTGGAAAATGAATACTTTATTATGAACGTTATTTTTGGCTAGATTATGTTTCAAATAAGTTTGCGGAGCTGGTGTTCTTTAGTTTTGCAAAATCATTCCCAACTGTGCCCTCCTGTAATGCTGCTTGTCTGGAACTCCCAAGGCAAATCTTAGCAGCTCTCCAGGCCTAAACCTGCAGCTCAGCTTCTGTGTGTGGTTCTCTCTGTTCTGACCTGTTTCTCTCCCATTTTTCCCTTTTGCCCATAAATAACCCATTTTGATGGTTTCCTTTTGTGTTACTGGCAAACATAACTGGGCCAAAATAGTAAATAGAGGAATTACAATCTGGTGCTTTGGCATCAGCTGGGGCAGCAGGCTCGCACGGATGTCCGATGGAGGGGCTGCTCTTTGGTATTGTGTGTAAGATCAGTTTCCTGTTATGACTGGAATTGGCTATTTTCAAAATTTGCAAGCAATACACTTCACTTCCTCTAGTTCCCAAAGGCAAAATAAACCAGAGGCTTTTTGTGTGTTGTTCTGCTGTGAAACCACGGATGTAGGACAAGAAGGTGTTTGGTGAGGAGCTGTGAGTGGGACCACGACTGGCTGTGCCCAGGGGATGCTTTTACCCATTAACTTCTGTAAATCAGACATGGGGAAAGACCAAAATTTAAGACCAGGGTGGAAAACCAGACAATTTGCTAGAAGATTCACTTAGGGAAATACTTGACTTCAAGTTCAGCTCTTTTTATTGTGGTGTGATGATGAAAAAAGTTCTGTTTCATTTTGACACCTAAAATCACAAAGACCACGCTCTGAAGTGTCACATGTGTTTGCAGGCTGCATGAGCACGAGGTGCCTTCAAAAAAATTAAATTATTTAATCACTCAAGGAGAGCTGCATGGCTGCTTTTTATTGATGCAGCAATAATAAAACCAGGCCTGAACAGCTGGGATAACTGAGGAGGTGGAAGTTTGCATAGGACAGGAAGAGTGGGAGTGAGCTGCTCTGTGCCAATCAGTTCAGCTGTGATTTTTCCTTTTCCCAGTATAACCTTTGGTAGGGCTGCACTGGAGCTGCCTGCAGCAAATGAATGTGGCAGATGGAATTGAAAAGATAAAGGCTCTGTGGTGTTTGCTGTGCTAAAGTTGAAGTCACCTGCTAAATTGTTTCTTTCATCTTTGAATTTCAAGTAGCTGCCTTGCTCAGGGCACTTTCTCACTTGCATTTCCTTATGAGTGTATTCCATAAGAAAAAGGAATTGTCTTCTGTGTTTGAAGTGCAACTTTATATATATTGAAGAATGAAGTGGAATTGAGCTGGTTTGAGCAATGCTGCTGTACTGTCTCTAGGCTTCTCACACTTCCTTCTGGAACTGCAATGGTCTTTAATTTTAGTGGTATTTAGAATAGGCCCAGACATAAAAGGAATGCACAGAGTAAAAGTAACATTTTTGCTTTAGTTGAGTGTATGGATACCAATCCAATTAAAAAATTAAAGAGTAGGGATGATGCAAACAAATAGTTCAGCAAGTATATTGAGTAAGATACATTTGAACCCACCAGATCAGGATCGGGAATTTTTAATTGTTGATACTAAGGCATACATACATATAAATAAAAAGTAAAAGAAGCAAACAAGTCATTTGGAAAAGTACAAAATCCAAACATGCAGTGTTGTGACTTCTCACAGACCTCTTGTCCATTCTCAGAGCTGTTGAAAGATGGGGTGGGATCCAGGGAAGCCCTGCCATTCCTTCTGGGGTGGCTGTGTGCTGCTGCCAGAGCTCCCCTTTGCACAGGCAGTCATGGAAAGGCAGATTTATCTGCCCACCTGACTTCCCTTCCATATCCTGTCACAATCCTTGTCCAAATCCCACCCAGAGTCACACTTGCGCCCTGTTCTACCCAGCTTCTGCAGGAGCCTGTGTTTCTGTGCCTCCACAGTTTTTTCTTCTCCTTTTTCCTCCCCTGGGGTGAGCAATAAGAGCTGTGTGGGCAGCTACACCCGCCTGGAGAGCTGCGTGTCCTCTGGTGCCATCCCCGTCCCCAGCTGGGCACTGGGGAATAGGGCTGAGATTCTGAAACCAGCCATGGCCTCGGAACAAAGCCGTGCCTCCCTCCCGGTGATGTCCCACCGCCACCCCGGAGAGGGAAGGTCTCAGGCTCCTGTTTTGTGCCCCTGAAGCATTATGAATGCCCAGATCGCTGCTCTCTGCTCACTCTGCCTTCTCTCGCCCCGCTCGGCAGAGGGAGAGGCCGAAGCCGAGTGGCTGCAGGACGCGGGGCTGTCGGAGCTGCTGGGGGAGCCGGGCTCGGAGCAGGAGGAGCTGCTGCTGCTGTCCACGCTGACCCGCACGCAGGCGGCGGCCGTGCAGCGCCGGCTGGACACCTACTCGCGCTCCCGCCGCAGGAAGGGCCGGCCCCCCGTGCGCCACGTCCGCGACATCTTCGGAGCGGCCGCCTCGCAGGTTGGTTTGATGCTTTGGTGGGTTCTCCTAAAGGAGCCTCTTGCCTCGTGGGAGCTGGCTTTGCAGCGTTCCCGCCGGGCAAGGAATTCGCATGCTCTGGGCACGTGGCGGCTTGAGGGTTCAGCCCTCGCCCGGAGAAATCAGAGGAGAAACCCTCAGTCGTCTCGCCCAGCAGTCGGGGAGTCCCTGAGAGCGGGATGGGCAGCAGAGCCTCCAGCCAGGCTGCGCAGGCTGGGAGGAAATCCCTCAGCAGAGGGTGGCAGGGCACACTGGAGAAGGGCAAAATGGAGGCGGAGATCCAATATGGCTCTCAGGGGTTTATTGCAGGGAGAGTCAAAGAGCCAATCCTCAAGATGTGAGGGTTTCACAGGGTTAAAAAGGGGGGAGGGAACAAGGGGCGTATACAAAAATTGGCCAGTCAGAACACAAGCCAGGATGGTCCAGGGGCTGCCACTCAGGGCAAGAACCAACCAGAGAGGGCTCAAGGNTCACCTGGAGTATTCCCTAGATATCACCTATTATGGGAAGGTGTAAATAATCCCATATAAGGTCACTAACCACAATCTTCCTGGGCCATTGGTCAAGAAGGTCACTGACCCATGGTCCTCTTTTCCAGCCCATCTCAGGTGACCTGGAAGTGTTTCCATGGTTCCCACCGGGCCTAGGGAAGATGCTTTTGTAGGCCTTCAGGCCTGCTCTTCTACAACACCCTGGTGGAACCCTACAGACTTGGCTTTCTGGGTCTAGGCCTCCTGTTATGTCTTTATTTCTTGAGATGAAAGGATGCTGAGATTGGAGAAATCCCTGCTGCAGTGCTGAGAAGTTATTGCAGAACCTGCAGATCCATAGGCTTCCCAGACTGGAATAACATTCCTGCTGGAATGCTTCTGCATGGTGCTGGCAGCACAGCAGCCTCGGGAGTGCTGGCATCCTTTGGAGCCCTCTTGTGTTTTCTTTGTTCCACTGACATGTTAAATCACCATTAATCTCAAACAAGGGAACTTCCCAAATTCAGCTCTGATAAGCTGACCTCGTGGAGCTGGAAATCCTGGAGAAAGACTAACACTGCCTTTTTGTGGGGGGTTGGTTGGTTTATTTAGGGTTTTTTTGGTTTTTTGTTTTTCTTCTTGGCAGAGAACTCATAACCGCCAGCTTTTCAGCTGTTTTCCTGGAGTTCTGCTCTTTTAGTTGTGGCTAAAACAACTTCTTATTTTTCAGGACACAGCAGCAGAGAAAGAGGAGTCCAGCCCAGATCCACTGTGGCACAATCTACGGACTTCAAACACCCAGAGAAGTAAGGAGGAAGATTTTAAATGCAGAGTAGGACTGGGTGGAGAGCAGGGTCTGAAGTAGGGCTGGAACTGGAAGGAAAGTCACACACTCACATATATAAGTATATACAGGTTCTGAAACATGACCTTGTTTGTACTGGGTTTGGGGTGTTTAACATGGTTATTCACACCTTGGATTAATAACCTTTTCCAGGCTCCAGTGTTGTTAGAATTGCCACTCAAGCTGATCATTGTAACTTTTTGATAAAGCAACTGAAAGATGAAGATAAAATCAGTCTAGTAAAGATCATACAGTGAAATTTTATCAATGCCACGTGCAGTTGTGTAAAGAGATGTTAGCCATTGGTGTCTAATTTAAGGCTGTGGTCAAGTCTTACCAGTGACCTGGTGATTGCAGCCATAATGTTATGACTTCACACCAATCATAGAATCATTAAACTTGGAAAAGAGCTCTAAAATCATCGAGTCCAACCACTAACTCAGCACCAGTGTGTTCACCACTAAACCACATCCCCAGGTGCCACATCTGCATGAATTTGGAACACTTCCAGGGATGATGACTCCACCACTTCCCTTGGCAGCCTGTTCCAAAGTTCTGATGCCTGACCACCCTTCCAGGGAAGACTCTTACCCTGTTGATCACTCTGTGCTCTGGGGACACTGTTTTCATGTGGTACTGCAGGATTTTTTACAAGCAATGCTACCAAACCTGTCTCAAACTGCATTTTTACCACATTTGCTTTCTAAGCTTCCCCCCTTCTGGCTGGCAGAAATTGAAGACAATTTCTCTCTCATTTCAGCAGAAACTCAGGATTACTCCTGCACAGTTCGAAACCCTGGGAAAGAGGAGGTGTTCAACATGGATGTTGCCTACTCGGAGCAAGCAGCTGTCCTGCTCAAGGGATCCTTCCTGTCTGAATCCAGGAAGTTAAAGGATGGAAATGCCCTAACTGTAAGCACCAAACGAATTTTTCTTGTTAGAATTTATTAGTCCCTTCTTGTCAAGAGGGCACAAGACACTGATTTTATGACCAACTCTTGGAAACATCCTCTGTGGTCAGTGTTGAGATGGGTTTGTGTTAGGCAGGTATTTTTGGGCGGGTAGTGCTGTTATCCTTGCAGTGTTGTTGTGTAGTGGAGGGTCAAAAAAAGTAAGGTTTAACTGTGAAACTAGTTATTGTAATACAGATTTGGGTTGTTTCCACTGAAAAATTATTAATAACTGGTCTTTCTTACTCTCAATTCTGACAGTTTTCTTCTCCACAATTGTACTGGGTTCCTTCCAGAGTTCAATTAGATTCGGATGGGTATCAGACTGTATTTGACTTAGATAAACTGGTATCTTCAGTATGATTATTGAAAAGGGAAAATATTAAACTGGTTGAGTAGGAGTAGTATTTTGGCATATGTCTGGTCTTGAACACAGCAGGAAGAACAGATGCCTGGTTATGATAAAGAATAATAAAAATACAGCAAGAGTTGTTCACTAGTGGGATTAATAGTGATAACTTGAACTGAACCTTCTGTGTGTGCTTCCCTTAGAGATTTAAGATCCCTAAGGGCAGACTAGGAGTGACCAGGATTGGAGATCTTTCAGCTCAGGACATGAAGAAAATCCCCACACTGGCCCTCATAGAACTTACAGCTCTCTGTGATATCCTGGGCTTTGAGCTGAAGAGAAACAAAGCAGCAAAACTGAAAACACCAGGTTAGCTTTACTTTTTTTTTTGGTGCCTTTTTTTTGTTTTTACACTCATCTTCTCATCATACACTCATCAGTTGTGTTTCAACTGTTAGAAGAGAGGCTTTTTGATAAGAAACCTTGTGACAGGTGTGTTTTCCTCGGGCAGGATTTCTCCTGGGAGTCAGTGAATCACAACATCTGGACCTAGTACCACAGTTATGTCTGGCTGCACTTGTCCTGTTTAACTATTCCTCTCCTTCTCCAGTATCTGTGCTTACAGAAGTGCCATCTTAGTCTGCAGAGGGGGATTTATCCCTCACACCTGTATTAGAGCTGATATGGGCTCACAATCTGTTGTTTCTGTTGTAGAGAAAAGACTCTTTGGAGTTCCACTCAACACCCTGTTGGAAAATGACCAGAAGCTGCTGCCCAACACCAAGGTCCCTCTGCTACTCCAGGCAGTGAGTTCTCTGCTGGTTTCATCCACACCTCTGGTCCTCAGAGCCAGGAGCCTGTGGTAAGGGTGGGCTGACTCCTTATCCTCTGTGCCTAAGAGCTTTCTGTCTCCCCCTTTAATAGCTGCTGTCCTGCTTGGAGAAGAGAGGACTTGAAACAGAGGGCATCCTGAGAGTTTCTGGGTCCCAGACCAGAATCAAGGTATGAGCTCTTCAGCAGGGTTTGGAAGTGTCAGAGGTGATCAGGGAGCACTTGCTGGAGCAAGTGTTTAAATGACCTCAATTGTCTCAATCCCCTTCCCAGTACAACCAGAAACATCCACTGCTGGGAGCTCCAGGAGTGTGTGCTGAGGGTCTCTGCACCCTTTTGACCTGATGCGTTGCTCTCCCAGTGCTCAGCTATAAAATTTCTCTCATGTTTGCTTATTAAAGCATGTGACAAATCCCACCTTTTTCATAGAGCCTGGAACAGAAGCTGGAAAGGGACTTCTACAGTGGCCTGTTCTGCTGGGACGAGGTTCACCAGAACGACGTCTCGGGGCTGCTGAAGAGATTCATCCGCGAGCTGCCGGCCCCGCTGCTGACAGCAGAGTACCTGCCTGCCTTTGCTGCTGTCCAGAGTGAGTCCCTGCCCTCTGGCAGCACCAGCTTGCTTTGTGCAAAGCTCCCCTGCTCCTGGGCCCTGCTGTCGGGTGTGTTGTGAGCCTGTGGGTCCCATGGGGATGCAGAGCACAGCTGGGAGTTGTAGTTGAATGTCCCTTTCTGTGGCAGCGCTGTCCTGGGGTCTTCAGTTCTGTGTCACTTGAGGCTGCAAGGCTGCTGCCATCCATTAGGACAAATTGATCAACAATGACACCCAGCCTGAGCTCTGGAAACTGGCCAGGGCGCACAGTCTTGGCTTGTCTGCCAATTTGTCATTTGATGTTCTGCAAGCACCTTTCTTCAAGATTGGTGCCTCAGGAATTAGTTTGGATGTGTTAAGCTGACTGTTTAAATGCAAAACTTTTTTGTTCAAAAAATGGGGAATGATGGGGTTTTTTGCTGCCCTTCAGGGACATCAGACTTGCTGGCAGACTGTGCACTCCAAAGGAAATGAGCCAGGCTTCTCAAACATGGGTAGTTCCCTTCATAAGGACAATATGAGTTTGATTTACTTCTGTGAAACAAGGTCTCAAGTTCTAGATGACAAACAATTCAATAAGTATTTGCCTTAGTTCTTGGAGGATTCCTTACTCAGAAAGAACAGTGTCAGAAGCCTGAATCCTCTCTCCTGTTATTCTCCTTCTAGATATTCCAGACCTGAAGCAAAGATTGCAAGCTCTAAACCTCCTGATCCTGATTCTGCCAGAGCCCAACAGAAACACTCTGAAGGTAACTGCTTGCTTTCTATTTAGCTGGTAAAACATGGAATCACAGAATTGTTAGGTTGAAAAAAATCCCTTAAAATCATTGGGTCCAACCATTCCCCCAGCATTTCCGAGACCACCACTAAGCCATATCCCCAAGTGCCACAGCTACAGGGCTTTCAAGCAGACACCACCTCTGCCTTTCTGTGCTTTATAAGAGCTGTGGGAGTTGTTGCTGCCTTTTTTTTTCCCTCCTGACTAGTTCAGCTCCCAGGTATTAAAGGTAAGGCTGATTTACCACCCTGCACGCTCCATTTAGAGCACTGGAATATATAAATCCAGTCAAGGATGATCTGTCATGGCTCTGGTGGAGGGTAAGGTGAAAGAGATTATCCAAAAGGGTTTATTTTTCCACATCTGGGAATGACTTTGAGGGAACACTGAAGGAAAGGTGGGGGGGGTTCATCTTTGGATTCAATGACTTTTACAGCTAGACTTTGTGAATGACCACCTGCCAAGGAGTTAGAGCTCATCTGTTTCCCACACAGACTGTCTTTCCTGATTCATAAATGCTGAATAAACATCTCGTGGTGTGGTGGTTATTTGTTGCTATCCAATACTAGAAATTGGTCACTCTGCTTCCTGACTGGAGAAACAGGATTTGCTGATATATATCAAGAAAAAGTGCTAATTAGTGATCTCTCTAGCAATTGCCATGGTAGTTTTTTGAGCGTTACTAGCAATGGATGGTTTAAATCTCTTTCTGTCTCTTCAGGCCCTTCTGGAGTTTCTCAGCAAGGTGGTTGCCAGGGAGAACAACAACAAAATGAACCTCTGGAACGTTTCCACAGTCATGGCCCCGAACCTCTTCATGCACAAGGGGCTGCCAAACAAGATCCCAGAGGGGAAGGAGAAGCAGCTGGCGGAGGGGGCGGCTGACGTGGTGCGGATGATGATCCACTACCAGGATCTGCTCTGGACAGTGAGTGCCACAGGAATTATGTGCTCTGGTGTGTCTTGGTCTTGTCAGAATTGGGGTGGGGAAGGGATAGCCTTGGAAATTTCAGAGGGGTTAAACATCCTGTGTTGCCTGTAGGAAAAGCCTCTTGTTGAGATCCAAGACTACCTGTCCTCAAGGTACACAGGTATTTTTGTCTGTTTAAGGAGCAAAAGTGATGATCCTAAATGACATCCTCATCTCTGCTTGATTTAATTCCTGTTTTCGCCCTTCTCCCCTGCCCAGGTCTCCTCTTTTCTGGTAGCTCAAGTGAGAAAGCTGAACGAGAGCAACAGCAAAAGGTACCAGTTCTGCGACAAGAGAATTAAAAATTTGTTGCGGAAGATTCACGCTGATAAAGACAAGGTGGAAAAGAACCAGGGAGAGGTGAGTTAGGGCTTGGGAAAAAAAACCAAAAACTCTTTCACAGCAGTGTCTACTGTTTTCCTGAGAACTCAGAAAGATGTAAGGGGTGATACTCTTGAAAAGAGCAAGAGGGACAAAACAATGCAGAACAATGAGGAACAGTTTCCCAGACCCTTTTGGCCAGGTTGTGGCAAAAACTGATCCCAACAGCACTTTGAAATATTTGAAATACATTTCAGGCTACAAAACACTTGGTTAAAAGCAGGGGAGGAGGGAAGAGATCAGGAGCAGAAACGTTTGTTTTTCCCCATGTGAGGAGCAAACTTCATATGGCTCTGAGTGTCCCATGTATTGACACAGATACATCTCCTGTGATAAAGGCACACTTATTTTCATGAAATTTAAGCATAAATTTAGGCTATTGCCTAATTTTCTTTTTGCTCCATAATGTCTGTTAAGATGGCACATCACTTGCTGCTTCCTTGCTTTGGAAAGGACCTTTCTGGAATTCAGCAGCCTGCAATCCAGATCTCTAAATGCCTTTCCGAGTGATTTAAATGAATTTCAGAGGAGTCATTCACACTTGTGCAAAACAGTTCATCAGAATTTCTTCTGGCAAATGCTGTTTTCACCCGAGCTGGTGTCAGTGCTGGGTTTGAACAGCAGAGAGCACCAGCACACACTGGTGGGGAGCACAGGGCTCCTCTCACGGCCACAGCACCAGAACACTGATGATTTATTCATAATGCTCACCTTCGTGCTTCCATAAGCTTTCAGCCTTTTCTATATGTGTAAGAAACAAGCCTAAATTCCCTGAACAGCCGTTCATAGATAGATTTAATTCTTCACACTCTCCAATCTGTTTTGAAAAATTGATGTTTTGACTGAAAACAGAGTCTTTCTTTAAGCACTGTTTCCTTTTTGCCCGTCTTGTTCAGCCTTCCAAGATTGTGAAAGTCCACGCATCACTCCTCCTGAAGGACTCTCTGGAGGTGCACTTGAACAATGCAACCAGGGTTGCTGATGTCTTGAGGCAGTTTCAGAAGAACCTGTGCCAGAATGGCTGGAATATTGTTAACACTGTCAACCTCCTCAAGTGGTAAATGGTTTTCTCTGCTTAAAAAAAAAAAAAGAAAAAAGAAAACAAACTAAGTGGTCTAGCTGCTGTTTTGTTTTGAGGTAGAGGTGAGGTGGCAGCACAGTGAGTCCTAAGGAGAGACTTTTCTGCTCCTCTGTTCTAAGCTTAGGAAGTGGTGTTGGATGGGGAAGGCAAATATTATTTCCTGAGTGATTCCACTCCGTGCTCAGGCTGTCCGGGGTTCAGGGGTCCCCTCTGGGCTGCTGGACACCCAGTGAACTCCAGAATCCTTGCTGAAGGGAAGGGAAAGGGCAGGAATATTGACCCTGACAGAAACATCCCCCCCACCTCTCCTGCAGAAAAGCATCACCTGTATCACTTGCCTGGAGTAGTAATTCCAGCGTGCTTATGTTAATGTAGGGATTTCCTAAAATAAACTCTGCAATTCCCTCCCGTGCTCCTGTGGCAAATTGCTGAACTAACCTAGAAAAGGAACAGAAGAGTTCCTGCCCCTCTCTGTCACAGCTCCTGCAGACTGTATTTAGCAGGGAACGTGGCAGTGCCTCTCCTGTGTCCCAGGAGGTGTCCAGACAAGGAGGGTGGAGGGGAAGTTGGTGAATATGGGTCAGCTGCTGTCTCACCAACAGCTTGCCTTGTTTTCTTTTTTACCAATTTTGGGTGTCCTGCACTGTGCAGGAAAATCAGCAATGTCTCTGTATCATGGCCTCATTGTTGGCCTCTGAACCATAAACAGTTCTTTTGGAAGAAATGCTACAAAACTTCCTAACCTGTCCTTGCAGAGATTTAACTTCAGCATGTTTCTTTCTGCAGTAACAACTCCGTGGAGTGCACAAACTTGCTCCTGTATGAAGTGGGAGGCAATATTGGTAAGTACAAATGGTAGGTGAAAATAGGGACTCTGATACCAAGTTTTTATGCTTAGCGTCTTTTAGGAGGGAGGTAAAAAACTTCTTTGGGCAACCTGTGCCTCACCACCCTCAGAGTGAAGAATTTCTTCTTAATATCTACTGTACATCTACCCTCTACCCTCTCAAAGCCATTACTTCAGATTTGTGGAAATGCTTCTGAATGGTTGTAATATTGGAATGAATGTGAACAAATGCTAGTTTTTAGGTGGGGGCAAAAGCAAACAAAAAAAATCTAGCAACTACAGGACTAAGGATATAAAAATATGTGGTTTTTTTTCTGAATGTCTTGTTTTAACAGGTGAACATTGCCTGGACCCAGACACTTACCTCTTGGACTTGTACCACATCAACCCCCATGCTGAGTGGATAATTAAGCAAAACCCATCTTATCCTCGGATGTTCTAAGGAACACATGAGCAAAACAAAGCACTTGGTTGCAGATTTTGGAAGGTGTGGAAATAGAGACTTTCCTGTTGTAGTGTCAGAGCAGACACTGCTTGTTTCTTTGAAGGAAAAGCACCTTTATTAACTGCTCCCATGGCAGCGGGCAGTGAGAGCACAGTAGCTTCTGTGCTAATAGGGCTGCTGGAAATAAGCAGCAGTTATCATTGTGTAGCAGAGTTTGCAGGGGGAATGACTAAATAAACGAAATATCCCCCCAAAACAAACCTGGAAGGCAAAGCTACAGTGGTTGTGCAACACAGATGGAATGGAAGAGACGAAAGATCATCTTGAATATGGCAGAAGGCATTTGTGTATTCTGGATTTGTTCTTTCTTTTGGAGGAGAGAGTCAAATGCTGTAGTGGTACTGAGGACATCCCTTTGGAAAGGTCCATGGTTGCCTGTGGCACATCACCAGAAGAAACAGAGACCTTGGGTTTCACTATTAAGGTCGTGTTATGTTCTTTGAAGAATGAAAAAGGATGTTTCCAAAAAGGCCAGATGGGATGTGACACCAACATCCTGTATGTAACGACTGCAGTTAAATACCTATATGCTACACAAGAGAACGACTTTCCTTGGAAAAAGGGATGGAAAATACAGCAGCCTTTGAGGTGTGCAGTGTGACAGGAGAGATGCCTGTCCCATGCAGCTCTGCTGGTAATGCAAACCCAAATTGCCCCTAATGAGGGTAAAACATGCATTTATTTTGATGGACAACCTATATATCAACAGACAATGGAGGAACTATCCTGAAGTTAAAGTGAGGTTGGTGATCTGACCTGGGCACGTGAACTGAACTTCTTTGTGGAAGATTCTGTGTGAATGTGTTTGTTCAGGAGTCGACAAACCTCCCCTGAGAGGTGAGGTGGCTGAGCTGAGCCCTCACTGCTCTGGCTGCACATTTCCATCCCACCCAGCACAGTGTGGCCACTGTGGGCTGGAGGGGCATCAGGAGAGAGAACACTCACACCTTGCTGCTGCTGCATCATCATCCTCATCATCATCAGCCAGCCTTGGCTCCAAGAGGACTGTGCTGTGGAGAGGAGTGCAGAAGTGTTGCTTTCCTCTGTGGTGATGCTGAAATACCTCACGTGAGGGACCCCACTGTGCAGTGCCAGGGTGGAACACTCAGCCTGCCTGGAAATCCAGACGTCTTTCTCAAATCCTGTTTTTAAACACGGTTGAATATTTATTCATGTGGCAGAAGCAGGGCAGCCCTGCACGTGTATACTCAAAGTATTTCATTTGCCAAATCCTAGCTGCACTAGTGACAGTCTCCAGTATTATTTCTTTTGTTAAAGGAATTTGTTTCCATCGCAATCTGAATTTTCCCTCTCCTTTTTTTTTCCCCCAGGATTAAGTGTAGCTTTCCATATTCATTATTTCAAATGCCTAGATTCTGTTGTAAAGGTGCTTCACTCTGTGATTAGTCTGTCTGTGTGGTTAAGATCCTTGAGGAACAGGTGAGCCACAGTCCATATTCTTTCCAGCTTGTGCATACTGAGTGAGTGGTGCTGATATCTTAAAATGATCCTTATATTAGAGAGTCTGTCTATTGTTTTGGGGTGAGATGATGCAGGTGCATTGACTGGTTGGATCACCTTCATAGATGTCTTCTTAAGAACCTGTAATAGAACCTCCCAACCCTGACCCAGCTGTCAACAATTCTTGAGGTGCCTCTTTTATAGGGCCTAAATTGTGCCTGAAAGAGCCTGATTCTTTTCCTTGAGGATGGGTGATTTTTGTCTCTGGAAAGATCAAGCTGCTTTAAAATGGGGCATTAAAAACCAAAGGTACCTATAGACCATCCCTTGTGGAATTCTTTGTGGCAGTGATGGAGTAAAGATTGCACAGAGCAAATGCCAGAGATGTGGTACCCTGAGATATAACCAACCCATAAAGGTATCAGTGGGAGCTCAAAGATCCTTTGCAAGGTAAATCACACAATGCTGCATTTTTCCACCCCTCATATGTTGGTTTATTAAACATTCTGTCCATATCTACTGAGGGGTCGAGACTACATCACTGCTGCTGTGAACTACAGATGAGTGGGGTTTTTTGAACACCAAACAATGTGAATCAGTGCTGTGAAAAACAAGGTTAGTGGGAGATTCTCATGAGACAAATAACAGGTCTTCAATATGAAAGGAAATGTAAAAAAAAAAAATAAAAAACAGCTTTTTCCAGATGATGGATATGCTTTTTAAAGTTTTTTTTCCTATCTTTGTATCAAAAACTAAGTGTAAATTTTTTAGTCACTGATGTGCAACCCTCTTCTGAAGGCTGGCTTTTAATACCTTTTATTTTATATGAATTTTTATTACTGTATTTAAATTTCATTTATTTGGTGAAGCAATAAAAATACAGTAAAATCTCTTGGCTCCATTTTCACTAATGCTTGAGAATAAGTTAGAAGGCACCACATCTGTGAATGCAGCAGGACTTGCCTCGTGCCTGAAGAGGGATGTACCAGGAGTCTGAGTGAGCTGGGCAAGAGTTTTGTGTTACAGCTTCAGAAGTTCCTCTTTGGCTGATCCTGTGGGATTACTGAAGAAGGATGATCCAGGAAGAGGAGGTTGGTGTTGGGTACAAAGAGCCCAGAGAAAGGTGGATGGGAGCTGAAGATGAGCACCAACAATTAGTGACTTCTGAAGGAAGAGGAGCAGTTGTTCAAGATTTGAACTTGAGGAAATTGAATCGCCCCAAACGGGCCAGGAGACACTGCAGAGACAGAGCCAGAGAAGCGGGTGTTTGCTTTATTTGGTACTGAGTGTGTGTGGGGGATCTCTCCTCCAAACACACACACCCCAGCACTTCCTACTACACAATATTATGGGTTGAATCATGAATATTCATCACATTCCTTGGGATGGGCGTGGTTATACAAATTACTTCTCGGAAGTCATTAATATCATTAGCATACGTGCCACACACATGCTGTGTGTCCTGGTGGTCGCACTGAGGAAGGCTTCTCCTCTTCCTCGGGGCTCTTTCTGATGAAGGCTGGTAGTCTTCCTCACAATGCACTCTTCACCTTTCTCCCCGGGGCATGCGTGGTCCTTTGAGGAATGATTCAGCGGTTTCTGAGATGATCCTTGTCCCCTCTATCTTGACCAGATTAGGGTGAATCCGGCTTCTTAAGTTTTGTAATTAACATTTGCTGTCGGAATTAACATTTGCTGTCTCCTAATAGTTAACTGTGCTTACATGAGTTAGCTACTGATCACCCCTTTCTCAAAATGTGTCCATATCCCATGAGAAATCCCCTTCCCATCCCCTCAGCCCTGCTCAGGGACCTGGGTGCTGGACCAGCCACACTGGCCAAGAATAACCATAATCCAATTTGGATCTTTGGTTAAATCACGAATAATACTTTAGCGTTCAACAGTGATGAAATGTGGCATAAATCCACTGTGAACTGTTTAAAAGCAGTGCAGCAGCCTGTCCAGCACTGCTGCTGGAAAAGCAGGGCTTGCTCTCCTACCCAGACACAAAAAGAAAGGGGGAGGAGGATCCAAGCGGCTTCAAAAGGCTTCCAGAGTAATTATCTGAGGAAAACACCAGTTTATCAAACTCATTCCACCCATTCATCTTCAGTAGTATCAAAGTGCTAATCTCTCCCATCCCCAAGGGCTTTTGTGATTGATCATTACACAGCTCTCCCCTGCTCAGAGCAGAAGCCCAGGATTTATTCTGAATACAACTGTATGTTGTGCTGAGATAAGGGACAGAGCATAAAAGAATCTGGTTAGATATAGTTGTGGATGAAGCGGAACTGAGATATCAAAATAATAATAATAATAATTTTAAAAGAGTAGTTTGCCTGAGGAAAAAGTATTTCTGAAAAAAATATAGTCTTCACAGGACCAAGTGAAGCTTCAGCTCTTGGAGGGAAATGCCACAAGTAAATGCACTCCCTGGAGCAAAGTAAGTGACAGCAACTATTGTTGTAAATAAAATAAAACTGCATTTGATTAAATCTATTTCTTTACCCCCATGCACTCCCCAGTACTGGAAACAAGACAAATGACATCTGTGGTGAGAGAATGGAACTTTAAAGTTCTCTCCAAATCCCGTTTGCACATGAGGGCTGCACATGTCTTCACCTCGTGGGGGCAAATAGAGGCTGAAGTTCGATATTTTAAGTCACTGGAAAAGAAAATGTGTGGCTGCACTGATTTACCAGCTGGGAAATGGCCTGGGCAGTCTCTAGTCCCTCCAGTCTCAGGTTTGTGTGCTTTTGTGTTGCTGTTTGTGGTGGCAGACACCCTTTGTCAAAGCAGCTGTGTGTTGGTTGTCGTTCCCCAGGACAGCGAGTGGTGACCTCCCCTGCCCAAGTCCTTCTCCCCAGCACCCGGACCTGCCAGGATCCACTGAGCTCAGGGGGCTGGAGCCTTTCCCTCCATGCCTAACTCTGTTACCTGGCTCTGGCCAGGGGCTGACCCCAGGAATGGAAGTGGAGGAAGGTGTTCCTTCTCTCCTTAGTCCTTGGAAGGGAATTTGAAGTGGCGATGTTTTCATCTCTGTGACCATCTTGGCTTTCTGCACTCTTCTAGCTGGTGAAGTTGCAGGGGTGAGTACCTAGGAGATAAAGCAGGAAAAGAGGAAGGAACCCCACAGGAATGGAGGGTGTGGGCGTACCCATGTGGGTTGTGTGTCATTTTGTTTGTTTTTCAGGGTTTGGAAGAGACACAGATGCACACGAGCTCTGCTGCCCTCTACTCACTCATCCCAAATCTTCCTCTTGGCAGGCTGTAGTAGAAACCTGCTTCAGAAATTCCCTGTTCTGCCCAGGATGAGGATGAAAGGTTGGTTTTCCCTTGCTTTCAGCTTCTGCCAGCATTCCCTTTCTGTGCGGGGAGGGTGAGGTGAGCCCTCAGTACTGAACATTCTTCTTGTTTGTCCGTGTGTGTGGATGGAAGCTTCAAGCTGAGCACGGACTGCTGGTGACTTGTGTTGAAACTTAACCTTTTAAGCCTTACCCAGAGCTTTAAAGCTCCCAAGGAGGGTGGTTAACCATAAACCACCGGTGTTACCTCCCACCTCAGCTCTTTGTATGTGCCCAGTCAGTGCAGGAGGAGAGCGTCGCTCTCACCTGCCCTGATGACTCTGCTTAAGCCTTCTCTGGACACAAGAGCAGCCACAAAGTAGAATAATTGCCTTTTACTTATAACAAACTGGCAGAGCCATCTCAGGGTTTCAAGAGAGACAATTAAAGATTTCACATTGTTTCCTTTAAAAGGAGAAACAGACCTGGGGGTTCCCTAATAGCCCTCCTGATCCTGCACCTCGCTCTCGGAGCGTGCTGTTGTGGGATGCATTTATTATGAGCCACTTATTATCCCTAATTATTGAGCAGGGGGTAGGGCTCTCGGTAACAGGCGGAGTTGTGACTTGATGAACACTCAGCTGTCTCTATTTAAGATAAAATTACTGCAATTAACAAATCGATCAACCCTACTTTTGCTTTCCCTGGCTGGGACAGAACAAATGGGCTAAATGAGACCTATTTAGCACAGAAGTAGAAAAAGGGGTTCGCAGACCTCAGGATACACAGGCTCGGAGCTTTTTTGTCACACACTGCTTTTAATGGTAATGTCACATAATTGTCTCTCGTTAGGCAATTTTGTCTCCAACAAAGAGCGCCCACGCTGCTCTTTGTTCGGCTCAGCCCGGCGAGGCAGAGTCACGGCGGGTGAGTCCCCGGGTGGGTTCTTTGCCTACAACCTCCCCTCGAGCAGGGCTGGTTGGATCCCCTGGGTGCTGGGCTCGCTTGGAGCTCACTTACCGGGCTGTTTGCAGAATTTATGTCTCTGAGAGTAAGATCGATTCCTCAGGTTGTCTTCAGCTGGGCAGATGTTGCCTTCTCCAACTCCCCAGGTGCTGCTCTTCGCGTTGCTTTGCTGCCTGAGGGTACCTGTGCTTTTAGCACCAGGAATCCTCCCAGCCCAAAGGTGTGGGAAACACATGTCCCCAGGGGTTTGGAAGAGACCGTGTGCTGTCTAAAAAGCATTTGGCTACAGGAATTTGTCCCTCTCGAAGCTTTTGTGGTGTGTCTGTGCACTCTGGCCAGCTGACACTGCATGTGTTGTCACCCACCCTCCCTGGCCTCGCCAGGATTGTGTCACATCCACGCACATATTGAGGGTGATCCCATGATGGGGATGAGATGCTGCAGGGCCCAGGAAATGCTGTTTCACTGCGTTCTGCCCTCCTGGGAAATGAGCTGCTAAAGAGTAGATCTGCTGCAGATCTGGGGAAGGGTCTGGAGCACAATCTGGGGAGCAGCTGAGGGAGCTGGTGGTGCTCAGCCTGGAGAAAAGGATGCTCGGGGGGGCCTTATCCCTCTTTACAACTACTGGACAGGATGGAGCCAGGTGGGAGTGGGTCTATTCTCCCAGGTAACAAGTGACAAAATAAAAGGAAATGGCCTCAAGTTGTGTCAGAGGAAGTTTAAATTAGAGAATAGGAGAAATTTCTTCACTGAATGAGTGGAACAGGCTGCCCAGTGATGGAAGTGTTGGAAATGTGATGGAATCACCATCCCTGGCAGTGCTCATAAGGTGTGTGGAGGTAGCACTACAAAATGGGTCTGTTTCAGCCTCGGGTCTTTCAGGAGGATGAAGCTGGTGCTCCTGCCAGCTGTGGTTGTTCTTGCTATGCCAGCTCACCTAGGTTTGCCTACACTTGCTGTGTGAGACCATCACAGTCACATGTATTTCAAGAGATTGTTAAAAAAATAACCTGTAAGTGCTTCAAGGGACTGAACTGCTTTACCTGGAGAGTTGTCTTCGTGCTGGCCCTTTTTGTATGGGCCAGAGGAAGCTCATCCTCGCTGTCCCCACAGCTGCAGGCAGCAGTGAGGTGTGATCAGGGTGTTGGGGCAGATGGATAAATGGGAAGCAGAGAGTGTCTGGCTTGACCTGTAACGCTGCTGGCTCAGCATTGCAGAGGGCTTGGTCATCCCTGCCTGGTTCTGCAGGCGTGGCTGCTCTTCATTTTGGGGCTGCTCTGCTCGTCCCCTGTAGGGTTCCACCACGGGTGTTCTACAAGAGCAGGCCTGAAGGCCTACAAAAGCATCTTCCCTAGGCCCGGTGGGAACCATGGAAACACTTCCAGGTCACCTGAGATGGGCTGGAAAAGAGGACCATGGGTCAGTGACCTTCCTGACCAATGGCCCGGGAAGATTGTGGTCAGTGGCCTTATATGGGATTATTTACACCTTCCCATAATAGGTGATATCTAGGGAATACTCCAGGTGAATCCCAGGGTGAAATCCTGGGTGAAATCCTGGGATTTGATCTGCCTGTTTCTATGAGGTTCTATCCTGTTTGTGCACTGGTATTTAGGTACCCTGAGCTGTGCAATGAACGTCTTTGCACTTCTCCATCTGCCATGCACAGTCCTTGCCCGGTGTGAGTGCTGCAGTCCCCAGTGCTGTCCATGGCTCTCCATGGGGCATCTCTCCTCCATCCCGCTCCGGAGCACCGCTGGCTGGAAGGGACAGCGAATCGCTGCTGTGACTGTCACATACGAGCAGGGAAAACCCGTGTGGGACCGTCAAAGGCAGAGCCAGGAGCATCTGAAAGCTTCATTAGCCGGGCTTTGTTCTGACGGCGCAGTCAGGCGGGGAAATAATGCCGGCAGTGTTATCAGCCATGTGCAGGAGGCGGTTGCGTAGCAACCCCGATTGGGGACCGGGCCGCTGCTCCGCCGCTAAAAGAAATACTCATTTTCTTCAATTTAGAGGCATTTCAAACAGGAATTCATTGCTGATGGAGGATTCGCTTAAGTTTAACATCTCTTAAAGAGATGACAGCTGGTGTTGGCCTTGTTTTAGCATCGTGTGGGTGCAAACTCTCCAGGTGAATGAACCTAAGACAATCCAGGTTTTGTTTGGGTTTTCACCGCTGGTTTTCATCCCTTTGTCCTGCTGGGGTTGAAGTGGGATGAGTACTGGAAGTTTCATTGCTCCTTTCAGGCCTGATGCAAAGGCATCTCCAGGGAGCCCTCCTTGGCACCACATTGGGTACCACAGGTGAGGAGGGTGACCATGGTCCCTCTTTCCTCTGAGCCCTGTTCAGAGAGTAAAGTGCAGAAAGGTCGTGGTTCTGCTGCTGCATCTCCTGGTCAGGCTGGAGAATTGGTCAGACTTCAGAGAAACTACAAGCCTGCAATACCTGTGAGGCTGTGAAGGAGCACTGGATGTAAGGATGGGAAAGAGATTCATCAATATACTTTTGTCTGGACACTGAGATGTGGAGACTGAGGCAGACAGAGGCTGCCCAGGTCTGTTTTGAAGGGCAGCATGATTATACCGTGCGAGTAAGGAACAAACCCCAGCTCTGAGTGGGATTGCCAAGTGAGCAGGTAGGGCAGGGCATCCCCCGGGCTCCCTGTCCTGCTGCAGCTCCGGCTGCTTCACACAGAAGGGGCTCAAAGAGCTTTTTCAAACTTCAGCTTCGGTGTGTGTAAGAGCAGTGGGGGAGAGTCAGTGTGCCCTGAAAGAGGAGCTGGGATGCCCAGACATCGTGAGCCCATCCCTAATGGGTCTGTCTAGATTTGGTGGCTGTGTAGAGGGATTCACACTCTCCCTGTGCCATTTATCTGGATGATATATCTGGCTTTCCAAAAACTTGTGTGGACTTGCACCTACCCTTGTAGACTCCTCTCTGGTGCCTAGGACAGCCAGGGCATGCCTGAGTGCTCCCAGCTGGAAGGATTAATAGGGAATTAACAACTACAGGATATTTATTGTGCTTCTGTGGTCCCATAGAGTAACGTGGGAATTACTGTTTTCTTCTTTGTTCCCCTGTTACTGTCTGTATTGCCAGGGTGAGCAGGTAACAGCAGGAGGGTGCTGGTACTGGCATTGGGGTTTGGGATCTGTGCTGGAGGAGAGATTAAATGAACATCCTCCGTGTGGCCTCACCTGCTGAGGATGTGGAGGCATTTTCTGTCACTGATCAGCTTGAGCATCGAGTGACAGCAAGTATATAGAATATTATTTGTACATGGAAAACTCCTCTCTCTGCTCGGTCCTCTGGCTTCAGCCTTTCAATATTGAACAATAATACATCTTCCCTTCTTATTAACAATTCAGTTTGAAGACTGATTCAGATTAACTTGGGCTTTCACTGTATTAAGCACTTTAGGAAAAAAAAGCCATAGCAGCTCAGGATGTTTATGAAAAGCAATTTCCTCAATGCCAGGCAGATTAATAACTCCATGGCCATGGCATTCAGGCTCATTTATTTTAAATTGTGTTTCCAAACTGTGACGGGTCAATAATAAATAAGGCAGGGTGGCAGATTTTGTGTGTAAGGGAGCTCAAAGGACACAGGCACATTCAGACGGGAGCACAGAGAATGGTGTGGCTCTGGGGTCTGACAAATTAAAGGCTCATTTGAAAAACAAAATCTTCTTATAATCAATATTTCCCCACTGAACTATTGAGAGCAAGTGAAAATTTGGAGCTATATATGGCAAAAGGGAGAAAATTCTGATCCTCTCTCATCCAAACTATTTTCTTGTAAGAGTAAAATTGTTCTTCTACATATTGGTCTGGATTTTCCCTTTAATCAAGTCCATGGTGGAAGGAGACGTAGCCCCAGGCAGGCTTTTGCACCTGAGACCTCCAATCTACTCAAGCAATAAATACAAACATCACACAGTGTTTCAAAGGACTTGTTAAAAATATTGGACATCAGTACCTTGTAGGAAACAAAGTGAGTTAATAGTATTTGCTGAAAACACCTTTTACAATCCACGTGGGACACAGAGCAGGTCAAGTGGAATGTGTAGCAACATTCACCTATCTCCTGCTTCCCTCTGTGGATATTCAGGCAGAGATTTTGGGTTCAGGTTTTATTATCTCCCTTTGAAACACGGAACATGCAGAAGAACTGAGCTGAATTGCTCTGCTTTGTGTCCTGCTCTGCTTATGGGAACTTCGGGCCCTCCAGCTCGGGAAGGGCTTTTCTTCTGGTAATCCCACGTTCAGGGCAGCAGGTTCAAAATGTAAATAAGCTTCAAAAAGCTGGAATACTCAGACTGGTGTTAGTATACAGGGATTGGAATATTGATTTCTGTTGGTCAAGTCTCCTTTCAGATTACTCTTGGTAGAAAGACACCCTCTTCTCTATGTGGAGCATGAAGTGCTGTGGATTATTCCTGGATAATCAAAATATTGAGCTTGATTAAAGTGTTATCTAACTCAACAGACATATTTGTTGGATAACTTCTGTGAGTAATTGAGCAGGGAGGTTATCTCTGCCATTCCCACCCAGCTGGAACTTGGGCTGTGGCTGGCCAGGGAGGTGAGCTACTTCTGCTTTTATTTTGGTTAAACAGACTATTTATAAATCAGGTGCTCAGCTTGAATGCTTATTTAAAAGTCCTAACTTTTTCCTTAATGTTCCTAAGTGCTCACTTATTAGAAGCTCACACTGTGAGCCCTTAGGAATTCATGAGGTGTTTTCTGTATCTGGGTACTTAAAATAAATCTCACAAGTGCAGGCTGCAGGGCCTGGGGAGATGAACTGTTCCTGAACAGGCTTCCCACACTGACCTCCCCATTCTCCAGCTTGGCAGGAAGAGCTGCTCCAAAATCTTGAGGTCTTTTGCCTGTTGATGGACTCACCTGTGGAATTTCTCCTTTGAAACAGAGGCTCCAGTGGTGTGTGGGGTGACACTGGAGCTGCAGGTGACGCTGGCCCCAGCGGTTGTGTGAGCAGTGGTGTGAGCTGGGGCTGGGCCTGGCTGGGTGCCAGATGTCACCCAAAGCTGCTCCTTCACTCCCCTCCTCAGCTGGACAGGGGAGAGGAGATTTAGCAAAAGGCTCGTGGGTTGAGATCAGGGCAGGGAGAGATCTCTCACCCCTTACCCCTGCAGGCAAAACAGACTTGACTTGGGGAAATTAATTCAATTTATTACCAACAAAATCAGCGTGGAGTAATGGCAAACACAAACAAATCCTAGAAATACCTTCCTTCCACCCCCTCTTTTTTCTGGGCTCAGCTTCACTCCTGAATTCTTTCTCTCCTCCCCACGGTGGTTCAGGGAGTGGGGTTGTGGTCAGATCATCACACACTGAGTGCTGCTCCTTCCTTCTCAGGAGGACTCCTCAGAGTCCTCCCCTGCTCCATCACAGGGTCCCTCCCACAGCAGACAGTTCTCCGTGAACTTCTCCAGCACTGGGCTTTCCCACAGGCTGCAGATCTCCACAAACTGCTCCAGTGTGGGTCTCCCACGGGGTGCAGCCCTTCAGGAACAGGCAGCTCCAGCCTGAACCCCCTCGGGGTCCCAAGTCCTGCCCCAGATGGGTCCTCTCTCCACGGGAACACAGGTCCTGCCAGGAGCCTGCTCCAGCGTGGAGCTCTCTCTCGGTGCTGCAGCACTCGGAGGCTGTGTCTGAGACCAAGACCTGGATCTTCAAATAAACAAACCCCAGCTCCTGACCTTCTAAGGAAAGTCAGGGATAAAAATATCATCACCCCCGCCTTCTTCCTCCCTCCTGTCCTGAAGCCCGTGATCTCTCTGACCCAAGGAATGAGGACTCTGGACAAGCATCCCTTCCACGGGAGAGCTGCAGCTGGCAGGGGCATGAGACAGAAAAGGGATGGACCCTGAGCTGCCATCCCCCCTCTGCTCCTGCTCAGTGCCCACGCACTGCCTTGGCATGAGCTCGTGTCAGCACCTGCAGCAGGATGCAGATGTGACACAGGGACACACTTCCCGTCTCTGCCGGTTCAAGGACTTTGTTTTTTAAAGCTCTCATAAGAAATGTGCTTACACTGGCAAGGATTAAGTGGGGAGAACGTGTTCTGCCTCATCCTCCCGCAGTCCTGTCCTCCAGGATGCCTCTGCTCTCAGACCATTTCGGAGTCACCTCTCGATGGTTTTCAGGGCACGGACCAGGGCTGTGTCTCTGAGAGGAGGAGGAGGGATGCCTGCTGCCACCTCGGGTGGCCAGAGCCTGCATTGCTGGCTGCTGCTTGGCTGCTTGTTTTATTCCCTTGATTTAAAGCCATTCTGCAGCATCTGGGGATTCATTCTGCTTGGATGTGCTACTTACAGATTTGTAGAGAGCAAGAATTATCATCTTAATTCATAGTGATATTCCCAGGCAAAGCCTTTGACTGTGGGTGCATGTTTTTCTTGTCTGTTTTGGCTCACAGAGGATTTGCTTTCTGTCTGGGTTTGGAGGGATATGATTTCTTTGTTTGATTTTCCTCCGCAAATATCCTGTCAGCTGCATACTGAAGGAAAACTTCTGTCTGAAAAATAGAGCTGTACCTTATTTTAGGCTTCCCTGCCTTAATCTCTGGTCAGGTAGCTGGAATTGTATGTAAAAATTATGGAGACAGGAGATAATCTGCCAGTCTTGACAGTGTTCAGCTCTGGTGGTGGCGTCCCAGCTGTTTCCAATCTTCACCTTGCTGGAGAACCCATTTCCATGATGATAATCATTTGTCAGCTTTTAATCTCCCAGTGCAGATGTGACAAAACAGTTTCATAATCCGCTTGCGTGCATCAGGCTGCTCACTGCTATTTTGGGAGAGCAGGGCTGACTAATGCATAGCTCTGGCTGATGGTGTGTGACACTGCTGTGCCAAAGGCTGTCACAGTGCAGCAAATGCCTCCAGAAAGGGGGTGAATGCAGGGATTTTTTAGTATCAGTTGGAAACTGAAGCAAAACCATCACAGAAACCCATGGAGAGAACCCTGAATTGTGACTCACAGGAGAAGTCACTGTGTCTGTGCAGTCACCAGGGGCAGGGCAGGGGAGTGACATCCCTCGTGCTGGGCTGCCCTTCTCAGCAGCAAGAGGGAAATGTGGGCTCCAGGCCAAAACCAGGGAATGGTGACACTCCTGCTTCCGAGGGGTGCAGAGCAGCAGCAGCAGCGTGTTCCCCCTGTCCCCAGGGACGCCAGCTACTCCCCAAACCCCCGGGGACATTTCTGTGAGTCATCTGTGGGATGAGAACGGAGGGATAATGGGGAACAATTTGAGCGTTGTGTCATCTGAAGGGGGCTTTGCTTGTGGGAAGGGGACAGAGCACTGAAATCTAACGTAGCTGCGCTGAGTGTGGGGGAACATTGGATGAGATGTCTGAATGTCCCATCAGAACTTGCACACGTGGTCATTTGACTGCGTGTGCTTGTCTGATTTGGTCTCGTTAAAGCTCAGGGAAAGGATGGTCAAACACTTGTCCCAAGTGTCCAGACATTCAATTGTTCCTAAATAACTGAGAGTGTTTAATTAAAAAATAACTAAAATTTCAATAGGTCTCAATGTGTAAACATTTTAAAATTATGATGAAACATGGTTAAAATATAATCAATATGTTGATCTGTCAAAGAATTTATGTTTGGGAAGTGGCAGTGAGCTCTGTGGGGGAAAATGGCAAAAGACTTCATTCTCTTGAGAGCATATTGGATTAAACCAGGAAGTTGGTAGAAAGAAAATGCAATTTCCAATTGTGCCTCATGAACCCACTGACAGCCCCGTGGAATGTGTGCATGAAGGGTTCTGACAATGTCATTTACCTAATAATAATAATACTTAAATATAAGTAAAGATGAGAACTAGTCCAAAGCAGAGCCCAGGCATAAATCCTATCATTTATCATCTGTGCCCTTCTGGAAACAAGAAGTGACTGGCATACATGCTTAATTCAAACTAAATAGCCTATAAAACAAGTTCCCCAAGGCTAATAATAATAATAATATCAGGAGAAATGAATATCAGGATGATTGAATACAGGATACGCTGAGGAGTGAATATGGGGTATAGATACATATCATGCTGGCAAGGACGGGCTGGTGTTTGTGGTATGCTGGGAACTCCAATCCATCATCTGACCAGAGAATATAATGCAGTTAGAATCAAAAAAGATGCCTCTGTCTGAAGCAATGCATGGATGTTATAAACCAGCAAATGCAAACAATCAATCAAAAGCAGCGAGCAGCCCAAAGTAGAATATCATCAAGCAATAATTCAAATCACAGCTGTGATTATGAGAAATAACCTTAAATCTGCTATTTAATTAATATTAAGCTCCTGACACCCTCTAGGACGGGGCACACAAGCCTTCTCAGGCTAATATGATAATAGCCAGAGAAAATATTATGTTCCTTAGAAATTTCAGAAAGGGCATTAACCATTGAAGGCGCTCAGATCTGTGAGTATAAACCACGTTCTCTGCACCCAAACGCTGCTCAGGGAATTGCTGGTTTCCTTGTCAGAGATCCCAGTTCAGGCTGGGGCAGGCTCAGTGCTCCCACCCCCTTTGGGGTCCCTCTTTTGGCGTTGATCCTTGGCTGCTGTGAGGTCCTTTGTGCCTCCCAGGACAAAAGAGGGGTCCCCTGTGAGACCTGGGCAGGGCTGGCTGCAGCAGCTCCTGCTGACTGAAGCTCGGTTGCCTTAGTGTGGGATGTGGGTGCCCAAACGAAGCTCTGAGCTTCAGAAGAGATCCCAGAAGGGATTGGGTTGGAAGGGACCTTAAAACTCCTCTCCTTCCAAGCCCAGCCGTGGCCAGGGACACCTGCCCCTGGAGCAGCTTGCTCCAAGCCCTGGTGATGATCTGAGAGCTTCAGCAGCCCCAGGTAGGTGCAGAGAGTGCCTTGCACCTGCTCCCAGAGCCTGGTGACAGACACAACCTGATCCAGAGCACGAAGCTCTTCCTAGGCAAGTGCAGATAGAAACGTCTTTGTAGTAAGATTGTAGATTTTACAACTGCTGGAGTGACCGACTCCCGTGCCTGGGAATGAAGCAGCTCCCTCCACCTTCCCCCGCTTTGTGAGAGTGTGTGTGTGTGGTAAATGACCTTTGGAATGAAAATATTAACAGGAAAGGAAAACATGATTGTAATTTATGAAATGTTAGCCCCGCTGCCTCTGGGGGGGGACAGACCTTTCAGCCCTGCGAGCTGATACATCGCCGGGTGCCTGCATTGACACAGGTGCATTTAAAGAGTCAATTAGGGGGAAGCTGGGTATTTACACAGCCTGGATTCATTTCGTGTTTTGGCAACTTTCTTTTTAAACAGTTGCGAGTACTCCCGATACTGCTAAAAGAGGCTGCTTGTTGAGAAAGGGCTGGAGGAGGTTCCAGAGCAAAGAGGTGAAGTGTTTGGGAGGTCACTGCACCCTGAGGGAGCATCAGATTGATCAGCCCCTGCCCGTGCTGGAGCAACTCTTGATGGTGGGATTTAGACTCCTGAATGTTGGCAAATGGCTGCAAATAATTCAAATTTCCAGGGATGTTGTCTGCAGGAGAGCAAAGGAAGTGGGTGCTCTCTTGGCAGTTGCTTTGAGCAATTCAATTTTCTGGGTAAAAATCCTGAGTTTCTGCCTTCATTACTGAGCTGGGGCTTCCACATAGGGCTATTAAAACCTTAACAGGCTCTCTTTGAGGTAGATCAATGCAAAATGAAATGGGGGAAAATTGTTTATTGCTGAGGAAAATACAGCACTGTGAATAACAAGGAAGAAAATGCAGCTGAAGGCTCAAATTGAATCTCTATTATGCCTGTGATTAAAGATAATTTGCTAGGAAAGGGGATTACAGGAGGGTTTCTGAGCTAGGTTGGATGGCTAAAAACATGGTGATTGTGGCTGCTGGGCCCTCATTGGCCTGGGTTTGATATCTAAATTATAGGGCTATTACTCAGAAATGAGTTTGATGCTCTGTCTGAAAGGCAGAGCCCCTCCATGGCCCAGCTGGCTGGGGACACTCGTCCTGCTGGAGGCTTGAGAGCTCTGTCTCTCTATTTTCCTTGGCAACTAAGGGTTTGTAGTTCTTTGCATAACAGTTGTGGGGTTTTTTAAGAGGCTTAAGAAAATAAAGATGGATAAGTCCTTCCAGTCACCTACATTCCCATGTGAACCTCCAGACAGTTCATGAGTGACTGCTTTTTTTGAAACCTGAGGTTTTTTTCTTGTTTATTTTAATGAAGTTGATGTCCTTTATTGATGAGGGTGATGTGTGGGGTGACAGCACAAGATTTGTGATGCTTTCCAGAACAAACTTGCATGTTTTTCAGTAGCTGATGTTCTAAGAGATGGTGAAGAGTTGTATTTGGCAAACTTAATTACATTTGAAACGAATTTGGGCTTGAACTTGGGAGATACTGCTTTCTGTTTAAAACAAAACTGTTCTCTAGGATGAGAAGAAGATTTCAGTGACATGTTTGTATTTAGTAGGCTCAAGGCACTTTTCACAAACTTCAGAACCATTCAGCGTCACAAGTTGTTTTCTCCAGGAAATCTCTCCTGCTCCGCATCCTCAGCCCCCACAAGCCTTGATCTGGGAATTGCTGCTATCAGCTGCCTGCAGTGCTCTGCTCCAGGCTTATCTGCTGCTGACACAGAAAGGACACTGACAACTGCTAATCAACCTCGAGCACACAGATCTCCCCAAAACATTGACAGCGTCTGCACTGCTCCCTCTTCTTTATTCCCTTCTCCTCTTATCGGAGGGGGAGCATCCTTTGCTCTCTGCAATCTCCCTAAGCTTAAAAATTGGAGTACAGTTAATTATGATTATTGAGTTGCTGCATCAACAATTAGCTGAACGTTAATTTGAAGCACAGAGCTATTTGAATTTGGAGTTTTATGTTACCCACCCAACCTTTAACATTAAGGTCAGCCCTCCCTCTGGCCCCAGTAACACCAGTGTTTGTACTGTGGTGCTGGGTGATGTGGCCCTGCTTCCAACCCCTTTACTTTTGGGGACCTGCTGCAAATCCTGTTCCCTTGGAGCTCCAGCCTGGTTTGTGGCTGCCTGGTGTCACCTCTGGGTCACTCTCCCAGTTAGTGCCAAGTGTTCTTTTGGTGACCCACAGGACCCAGCCAGCACCACTGCAGGTGCCAAGGGGCTCGTGTGACAAACTGCAGCTCCTCAGCAAAGGACAGGAGGAAAGATGCTCTGGTGAGTTCTACATCATCTGCAGGAGGACAGGCCAAACTGGGATTTGGTCCATCACCCACACAGGTATCTTGAACTGGAGTTGACCAGTTCTCTGACCTTAGTGTTTCTTGGATTATTTTGTAAAAAGAACCCATGCAAACAAAACTCGGTTTTTCTTTCAGTATTCCTGTCACCACTCCTATTTCTCCTGCTGCTCTGGCTGCCTCTGCCTGGGACAGTAACATCCCATTTGTCAAGAGTGTGCCAAAACATGGCAGGAATAGCCAGTATTTCTGCAGGAGTGTGGAGGCAGGAGAGGACTCGAGGTCCTGGGTACTGGAGACATCTAGGGAGGGTTTGCTGATGAACTTAAGTGTATTTGGTGCTTCTGTGATTTCACTGAAAAATCACGTCATATGTGCAAGGTAAACCTCCAGCTCTAAGTTCTGTGCAATTTTTGCTGTCTTTAAAGGGGAAAAGGGATCTGGAGAGGAAGGTGCAGCTGGTGGCTCCAGGGTGTAGAAGTTCCAGTCCCTGGTAGTGCAGCACTGGTCCAGCATGGCTTGGGTGATGTTCAGCTCTGTGGTGAGGGCAGGGCGATGACTCCTGCCTTGTTCAGTGGGTCTTGTACAGCTGGTTCATGTGAATTTCCCAACAGCTCCTTGTGGTTAATGGAAAAGCCAGCGTGTGTCCACGGAGAGGTTCAGCCCGGCTGTGTCACACCCTCCCGTGTCTTGTTATTTAAAGTGAGCGAACGAGGTCAAAGATAAAATAATCCCCCTCCCCCTTTCACAATTCTGCTGTAGTTTTTTAAGAGCCAGCCATGTGTGAGATCAGGCAAAGGTTAAATTGTCAGGCTCTCTTAGCCAAGGAGAGATTTGACTCTAGCCTGAGGCAGGGGTATCTAACCTGAGCTGTTACACTGCTCGTTAGATCCTGGGTTTTCATAGCCCAAACACATCGACAGCAAAACCCCGCTGTCCCTGCTGGCTGTGAGGAGCGCTGGGTTTCAGTCAGTCTGTGCAAACCTGGTCTGACACACCCTGGTGACCTGTTATCCAGAACTCCTCCAACTGCAGGCTGCCAAAAGCTGGCTGGCATTGCACTTCTCTTGGCTTACACCAGGAAGAAGAGTTTTGTTTCTCTGCATCCCGGATCTGGTGAGGGGGCACTGGGGATTATTAGAAGTATTTTCAGGTTTATGCTGCTGCAGATGAGCAAGGCTTGTGTTTCTCGTGTGTGTGCACAGGGCACAGAGTCGACTCGTGACATGGCTGTGAGTGCTGGCTGATTGCCTCTGCTTCGTCAGGGAATTGAGAAAATTTAACTCCCATTACATAAGTTCCCCCTCACTGAAATGTATACAAATACAGCCTGGAGGTGTACTGCTGCAAGCACCGGGGGTGCTGAGGGGGAACCTGGAACTTGACAACCTCAGATTTTGCTGGTCCTGACAAGCCTTTATGAGGCTTTTTTCCTGCAGAAAACGCAGTTGCAGCAGAGTAAACTGCATTGCAGCTGCAGTGGGGCTGTGCAGACCATCTGGCAGCGCCGCCTGCGTGGCTGAGCCTGCAGGCTCGGGGTCCTGTGACACACGGGGGAAGCCATGCAGGAACAAAAGCTCTGCTCGTTTCATCATCAGCAGCAGTGCTTAAATACAAGGAGGATTTTACAGCGACAGTCATTTCTGGGACACTTATTGTAGTTAATTCTTCCCGGTGAGGAAGGCAGAGCTCACCTCTACCAAAGGCTGGATTTCTCTTGACCCAGCATTGATGTTGCCACACTCCATTCTCAGGTCCCTCATCTCATGGTGAAGGTAATGGTTTCTTTAGCCCATCCTTCCAGATTTCCTGAACATAGAGTAGATTTGTAACCAAGGAGGGAAAATTGCAAGGAGTCCAGCAATGTTGCATCAGTCTCGAGTATTCTACAGACATGGGGTGGTTTTCTTCCTACCTAGTTCTTCTAGGCATCCCTCTCTAACTAAAATGCTCATAAAATAAATATTTTGGTAATCAGCTCCCAGCTGCTGTTACAGAACAGCTCCAAGCTTCTTTAAAAGGCCAGCAGACCCATTTTGGTTGTGAGTGCTGCAGTGCAAGTGTGGACAGTGGTACAGCCACAGCAGGTCAGGGTGAAAGCCCATCCCTGTTTCAGCTGAGACTGAGACATGGATAGGGACCCTCTGGGTGATTTACTGCATTCTGGGTGCCACATTAAAATATCTACAAGCCCAAAAGGGTCAGAATTTAAGGCATTAAAGCTGTCAGTGTCTAAAGAGGATTTGGGAACAAAGTGCAGCTGATCTATACTGGCTTCAATGATAGACTGATGGCACTTTGAGCAAACTGGTCTGGTGGAAGTTGTCCCTGCCCTGCCAGGGGGTTGGAGCTGGATGGTTGTTAAAGGTCCCTTCCAACCCCAACCAGCCTGTGGTTCTCTGACCTTTCCTCCCCTGACTTGGACTGTTTGTTTCTCCAGTGTCTGTACGACACACGCCCCTGCAGACAAAAAACAATCTTTGCTTTCACGTTGGGATTCAGATAAACAAAGGCATCAGCAGCGGCCCCCAGAGAGGCTGGGCTGTAATTGAGGTTATTAGCTCTGCTATTTTTCAGAGCACAGAGCAGGCTGGCAAGAAGCCAACTCTTCCTGAGCCAGCAGCATCTCCGCTGCTCCTGCAACTGCTGCATCCCACACCTCCCGCATCCCCCCAGCCCCTGCTGCCTCTGCTCTCTCCTCCCCAGACTGCCAATCCCCTGCTCACCAGGGAGCTTTTTAAATGGCAGCGTGTCTGACTAAAAATAAAATGAAATTTTAATGACTGCAAAATATCCCCCTTTCCACTGAATTGCCCTCTGGAGGGAGGGGAGGGCTGGGAAGTCAGGGAATGCCCAAGAGTTGATGCAGGGGTTGATGCCTCTCACCTGCTTTACTGAGGTGTGTGACGGTAGGGAGGAGTAAAGAAATAGAAAAGTTATTTTATTTAACCATTTTTAAAACTTATTTTATTGTCTTCAGGTGTTGTGGATGGAGAAAAGTGGCTGGGAATCATTTATTTAATGTGATTGTGGCACACACAGGCTCGTGGCTCTGTTCATACAGCTGTGATGTAACTGGTACCTGAACACAGAATGGGTTTTGGGCTCTGACCAGCACCTCCCAGTCTGTCCAAGCTCGGGCACTCTGGGAGAGCCAGACTGGCAGAGACCCCTGAGCACCAAGTCATGGTGGAGTCCCGTCGGCATCCCTGGACCTTGTGCCTGGTTTTCAGAGAGCTCGGTGCTGCAGCAGCCGGCAGAGTCTGCTCAGCCTGGGTTGAATCTGTCCCTTTCCCCCGGGTTTCCCACGGGAACACAGGGTGTTACAGCACTCGGTGTTTGTGTTCACTTACCCTCAGTGCTGAACCACCGCGGGGCTTCCTCCACCTCCCCGAGGCCGCTGCGATCCAGCACCTCCCTGCCTCTCTCCTGGCAGCCCTTTGTGACCTGTTTAACAAATTCTATGGAGACATTGGATTAACCTGTAAATCGATAGGAAGGCAGCGTGTCCTGCCAGGATGGGACTGGGAGGGAAACAACCAGGGGTGTTACCATCCCCACAGGGTTTGTTTGTTCCTTGAGGCAGAGCAGTGTGATGACCTTCCTCATGTGAAATCCTCCTCGGGGGATTTACAAACACCAACACTTTCTGCTCAGAGTTGATAAAAAGCCTTTCCATGCCTGGATATCCTCGCTGGGAAGGGCATAGGGAAAAGCTGGAGCATCAGAGCTGCTGCCGTCCCCAGGCAGGGCTGAGCTGCAGAGTCACCCCAAGAACAGAATTGTCACACAGCACCTCCTGTGCTGCCTGCTGGGAAAGCCAGAGGGAACCCCGGGGTTATCCAGCCTCCCTGGCTGCTCCTCTGCCAGGTAGGTGCTGGCAGCTTCCCAAGGGTGCAGCTCAGCCCTGCGGGGGACAACAATCACATCACCCTGCTGGGATTCCCCTCTTTCCTCCGCAAAACCCCCATCGCCACAATCACTTTTCCATCCTGTGTTTGCTCAGCCAGAAAAGATAAAGGCACTCGTTATTTTTATGTGCTCTGTGACTTTAGAGATGAATGTGACATTTCTGAGCGACATAATTTGATGAGGAAAACAAGGTATTGGCAGCTAAAAATTAGTGATGGGCGCTTTACAAATGTCTGGATACCCAAAAATAGCTGCAGAAGACAGTGCTGCTAGTACATTTTAAGCACAAGAACAAGCAATGAAAACATTCCCAGAACCGCTCGAGGGAATAGCAGACTTTTCATTTAAGGCTGTATTATTTAATTGGATAATCTGACTAAATATATAGGTTATGTGAGGACCTGATGCTATCCCCTCTAGGATCTGCTGCATATAGACAGAAATAAAATAACAACCAATTGCATGTGAGGCAGAGCTATTGGAAATAGCAATAAATGCTATTTTTGATGCAATTGCTCTGGAGAAATCGGTGGCAGATGCATCACGCTGCTATTTGGTTAAAAGGGCTGTTTTCTCCCAGATGAATCAGTTTATGAACTGTAGTGAATTGGTTTTTGCCAAAATAATTAAGTCAGAGCCATCGGTGGGGAGTATTTTGTTTGAATTTCCATGTTTTATTTATCCTGTGCTTGATTTCCGTATGTATTTGTACAAACGCCCGATGCACGTGCTCTTGCCGTGGCTCTGCTGCACGAACGGTGCCAGTGAGAGGTGCTGGAGCTGCTCTCAGATCCCCGCGGGTTGGGTTTGTAGCAGTCACACCGGTCCTGTCAGCTGAATATATTTAACTCAGCTCTCCCTGTGTCTGAGCAGGGCATTCGCCATAGCCTGTGGCTGAATGTTGATTAGCATAACTTAATGGCTGGCTATAAATAGAAGTGAAGCAGACAGACTTGCCTCACTAACCTGTCTCTTGGGCCCTTGCCTGTGATCTTCCTTTTTTCTAGGGTTGTTTTTTTTTTTTTCCCCCCTTTCCACAGCGATAAATAGTTAAAATGCAATTACAATGTTAATTTGTTGTGTTAATGCGCTGCAGCAGGAAGCCAAAGGGAGCTGCTCTGGCAAACCGGAGAGCCAGTCAGCTCCCATCAACCATCCAGGCTGCCGGGGGAGCCCTCTGCCACGGAAAAACCGGGAAACACAATCAGCATCTTATCAAGGCTGACACCGAAAGTGATGCAATCAGGTTCAAGTGTCCCACAAGGACCAGGGCACTGAATAAAGATAAAGCCACTCAGCCTTTCCTTGCTTCACTGGGGTCATTGGGAAGGGGAGGATGTCATTTACCAAGCAATAAATCTCACTCCTGAGGCTTCCAGTTTTGGTTTTTCCTCCTGCAGCTCCTGGGTGATGCAAGGCAGGGGATGGGACCCTTGTCCCTGCATGGGGCTCCTCCCCAGGTACCTCTGTTTGTCCAGAGGGAATCCTGGTGGGGCACTTCAGGGTCCGTGGGCTCCAGCACAGGCTCTTGTCCTTCCCTCAAGTCCACCTCTTTTTTCTGCTTCTGCTGCTGTGTTATCAAGGCCTTCAGTCCCCCCTCACCGAGCTTTTCATGGCTCTCCTCTGCCCCAGCAGCAGCTGGGAGATGTCCAGACCTCCAAACTGTATCCCAGTGTCCCTCGACACTTTGGTTTTTAAGAGACAGCAGGTTTTTCATCTCCTCCCCATTTATTTGACATTCCAGGTTCTGTCCCAAGGAAGATGGCAAGAGGCACAAGTGCTGTCTTTTCTCTTCTGGAAACTGGAAGGATTTCTCCAGCCATGGGCAGGCACGGAAACCCTGAGGTGAAGAGCCCAAATTGTGAGTTAAGATCTGAAATGTTATTCTTGGCTTGAGAGTGATCCAGCTGCTGCTGCTCTCCTTGTAGGGCCTAATCCACTCTGTGAGTGTTTTAGTGCTCTCAGCACACGAAGATTATGGATATACCAGGTGCTGGTAAGGAATGCTCAGATTTTTCCCTTTGGCTAATATGTCTATTCCATTCCACCTCTCCTTCCTTATGAGTATGGACAAAGTACAACCTTAGAGTTTATTGGAAGACAAAACACAGCCTTAATCAAATACCTTTTTGGTCAGGACTTGCATAAATAAGTAAACCAGTCTCCAACCCAGATGATTTCCTGGTAACAGAAAAAATCTTTTTATTGCAGTAGCTGGCTTTTCGAGGAATTAAAACTGAATAGCCTCTCCCATTTAGGAAAAATAAAAGGCTTTTAAACACCAATTTAGAATCCATTTACAGGCTCTCTCAAGGCGCTGTATTACCACTTGGATCCAGGGTTATATCTCCCTAATAAAATGCTGGGAAGTGTGGAAAAGCAGTAAGGGAACTGGAATTTCTGAAATATTTTCTTTTACTTTTTTTTTACTAAAATATATGTTCAGATGCTAAATTACCATTAAAAATAACACATGGAAAAACCCCTAAAAAAATCCCAAAACCAAGCAAAAAAACACCCCCACAAACTCTTGTAAACAGGAGAGAATTAGAAATTCACTGCCAAAATCTGCAAATGCTGTAAAGTTCAGAGAGGGCAAATGGCACATTCCTGTTTATCATAGCCCTGGCCTGGCACAGTGCTCAGTGCTTGCAGAGAGGATTAGTGAAAGATACTGACATTAAAATTAATGTTATCAAGCTAAAGAATATTTGCTTTTCAAAAACGTCTCACTAAAGGATAAATGTAGAGCTTTCTTAACATTTCTCAGCTTGATACTCTTAGACCTGATTTTTGAGTAGTCCAACTCCTCCAGTCTGCAGTTAAAGCCAAGAGGTTTGGATTTTGAAGATACCAGAGGGCGCAGAATAATAAAATTCTTTGGAAAACCAGGAGATCCTGTGTGTTTCAAGCTGGCTACAGAGCCAAGCACGCTGCTTCGAAGGTAAGATGGGGCTGATTCTGCTGAATCCTTGGGCAGATGTATTTATTAGTGCTTGAAAAATCTGGTTGCTCTATTGGCCATGAAAAATGGCCTGTGGGGAAACACGAGCTCATCATTGAGAACACTGTCCACCTCTGTGCAGTGAATGAAGCTTGTGGGCACGGAGTGAAGAGCAGAAATGGAGGATGGTGCTGCTCTTTATTCCCTCCTTTCCCTGGGTGATGTGGAGCAGGACCCGTGTGTTGGCTGGAAACCTCACCACGGGAGAACACAGGGCGTGGGGAAGCCTTCCAGGGCAGAGAGATGAAACTAGGTAAAAATCTAGATTGGGTATTTAAATGTGGCAGGAAGTGTTTAAAAATATTAGTAAGGACCATCTGCCAAAGCAGCGTTTGCTCCTCCTAAAGTAGCCCAGAGAGAAGGGTACTTTACTGTAAATAAGTCAATATATTCCTGATCTACAGAGCTCGTGCCTTGAGACAGCTCCATGTGTCTGTTCTTTCCCCTTGTTACACCTCACATCGATGCCTTGGGCCCTGTTCCCTCTATAATCATCACATTAATGAGCTTATGCTGCTCCTGTAGGTTCTTTTACAGTGTCCAAAGACACCTCATGCACCAGAGTAAAAGACCAGGAGCTTACAGCAACCCATCCTCTCGGTGAGCTTGATGAAATTAGTGATTGCTAACACGGTGTTGGTGTTTTCCTACAAACTGAGGGGTTCAGAACCCAACCCACAGCCTGTTCCAGTGCTCTCCCCTCTCAGTGTAAAGTTCTTCCTCATGATGAGGTGAAACTTCTTGTGTTTTGGCCATTGCTCCTCATCCTGCCAATGGGTACCACCAAAAAAGTGGCACCACCCCCTGACATCCCTTGGAGATGTTTGTATGGATGGATGAGATCCCCTCTCAGTCTGCTTTTCTCCAGCTCCTGCAGTCTGCCCTCAGAAGGGAGATGCTCCAGACTCCAAATGAACTTTGTGACTTCCACTGGACCTCTCCAGTAGCTCTTTCTTGTTCTGAGGAGCCCAGAACTGGGCACGGCACTCCAGATGTATCTTTTCATATGTCTCTTTGCCATAAAACCCTGTTTAATGGTAGTATAGCAGCACTGACAATTATTTTTAAGGTGTATTTCTCATTTTACGCAGATTTAAACACTTTGCCATATTTGCCAAGAGAGACAGATTGTTAAAGGCCAGAGAAACCCTCTCCCTCTCTTGGCACTCCACAGGGCCACACAGCTGGAGTGAATTTTAATATTATTCTCTCTAATTTTAAAAAAATTAAGCCAATTTTAGGGAAAAAAAAAAAAAAGCAGTCAGGATTTTCCACTAAGCCTAGCTCACGCCTGCCCTTTAAAATGTTATAAATAGAAAAACATCATCAACAAACTCCTTCACTGTGCAAGAGCCTAATTTCTTCCTCTCCACTGGGATCTGGTGTGTTTTTCAGAGTCTGTCATTAATTGTGCTGTATTGTGAGCATTTTCTGCTTCACTAGTTAGTCAGATAGGCAGCAAATGGAGTCAGCTCTAGGTCAGAGAACACAAAAAGCCAACTCCTGCTGCCTCCCCATCAGGTAGGGGTATTGAATTGGGCTCCACATAATTGAAAACATTAGCAGGCTGGACAATAAGCCAATTCTCAAACACACGAGGCTGAAACACAACAAAGAGACAAAGTCTGAAATTCCCAAGGAGCCTGATCCGTCTGCCCATGAAAGCACTAGAATCTCCTCCACCCCTTGCAATGGGATCAGAGCAGGGTGCCTGGAAAGAAATACCAAGGGCCCAGCGATCTAAAGGTAGAGATCAAAATATTTAACTTCCCCAAAAGCTGTGAACAAAAGGAGGCTTAGCACTGCCAGTTTTTGAACAGGCATGCTGAGACATGGAGACAGAAATGGGGTGTTCTGCCATGTTTTTAAAAGTGGATGAAAAAACCTTTTTCTATCTATGAATAAATAGGCACATCTTACTTGCCCAGAGCATCTCCTTCTCTAATTTCTTGTCTAGAAGTTGCCTTTAGCCTCTTTCCAACAAAGAGGGGTGTTTTCAAAGGCAGAAAATGCCCCTCTGCTCCATGGTGTGCATTTTCCCAGACATCAGCTCTTGTTTAAACGAAACCTGGACCTCCAGCTTTCCTGAATGTTGTGGTGTTTTGACCTTGACCAAAAGCACAGAAGCTGAGGGACATCACCTGGCACTGCACACGTGATACTCACAATATTTGCTGACTGGGGCTTCAGCCCAAAAAGAGCCACACTTGAGAATCAGACACTGGCCACTGAATGAGTGATGGGCACTTCTTAGCCAGGCTCCCTCTTTTCCTGCTGAGGGGATATCACAGGCTGACCCTTTTCCCCTGGACAGTCTGTAGCTAAATGCTGAACAGGGGCTCTGCAGCAGGGAATTGCAGATCCCAGGCCATGTCTCTGCTGGGTACAGGGTTTGCAGCAGCTGAGTGTGTCCCTGCACGGGGCACAGCAGGGCCCCTGCACCAGGGGCTGTTTGGGTGGCTGTAGGTGAGTGACATCCCTGGGTAAGCACAGAGATATTCCCTTGCAGGATGTGTATGGGATAAGCTTTCCACACGGCCATAGCTACAACCTTCCTTTTCTTAGCTTGCTTCCTTTGGTTTCATTGAGTCAATGGTGATGAAGATCACCTTGGCCATGGGAATGTGCAGGAGGAGAGGTCACAGGACCAAAAAATGCTCTTCTTTTTATTTACAGTGTAATTCAACCAGAGGAGGAAAGCAGAGGCTCCAGCTCACACGGGGTGTGCAGGGAAATGGTGCCTTTGGGGATGGGCTGCTCTCTATGGAGCATTTCAAATGCCCACGAGGGCTCACCTCTGCTGCTAAAATGTGGGGAAGAAAGAGACAGAGAGGGGAGTGTTCACCACATCTTCTTGTGCAGACAGTTTTTTTCTGGGGCAATAATCATATTGCTTCCCATCAAATAGCAATTTGCATGTTATGCTGTAATATCAGGCCTCCAGGCCTGGTCCCCACTGGGGATGCTGTGACAGCAGCAGCCTAGACACGAGTTTTAATCAGAGTTCATTGCATGTGCTGTCTTCCAGGTGTCTTTTTGTGTAAGAAATGCAGAATTACAGTCGTGGGTATGCAAAATACATAAGGAAAGATGCTGTACAAATGCATGTGATGGAGCTTCCCTTATCAGGTGAGCAGCACTGGCAGCCAGCTCCTCTGGGACCTGTGAGATCGGGGATGGCAGGGATGATGACGTGCAGTGAGCAGAGGAGATAAGGCAAGGAATCATTCCCCGTTGCCTCACACTGTTTCAGGCCTCCTATCTACACCATCAGAGCCCCTCGCTCTGTGTAGAGAGAGTTTGGCACTCGGTCCAACAATACCCACCCAGCATATCAGCAGCACAGCAAAATGTTCAAAACTCAGAGCTCTGAATCTGCCCAGCTCGGCCCTTCTGAAAGGTGTAAGTCAGTGCTGGCTGCTCCTCTGTGACTGGCCCCCAAAGAGCAAAGTGATTTCCTGAGCAAAGGGGCAGCTGGAATAAGGGGGGATGGATGGGTGGATGGATGGATGGATGGATGGATGGATGCTGGTGAGTGGCTGTACCTCCAGTATCTGCCCAGAAACCTACAGAAATTGCCCTGGAGGGTATCTGAGGACATAAAACCTGAACCAAATCATACCCTCCTGTAATTCCATGGGAAAAAAAAAAAAAATCTACTGTAGCCACTGCATTCTATATGTAATAGATGGATCTGTGTCAGGACCAAGGCTGCCAGGGTTCAAGGAGCACTTGGACACTGCTCTCAGGCACAGGGTGGGATTCTTGGGGGTGCCTTGTGCAGGGACAGGACTTGGACTCGACCCCTGTGGGCCTCTTCCAGCTCAGGAGATTCTCGATTCTACATACAAGACATACATGTACATTTCTCCACCTCCACATTTGACGACAATTCATTTTATTGCATCTCAGGAAACAAACTTGCATCTTTCCGAAGGCAGTACCCTGCTGAGGGGGGTGTGCCCATTCGGAAATTCCTCTTTACAACCTCAGGCACTGTTTTTTTGCTGATGCAAATCCCACGTCAGAGGCATCGAGCAGCAGCTCCGCAGCCCCGCGGTGGGCACAGGGAAGCGCTCCCGCTGCGCAAAGCTCAGCTCACGGCGTGCCCGGCCAGGCACGGGAAAACTACGGGGGTTGGAAACGCCAAGCTGACAAACCGCCGTGAGGTGTCAAATGTTCAATTTTAGCTTCTTATTTTCTTCAGAACCGCTCTAGAGAGCACCTCGGAGGTGTGTCCCAGTTGCTGGGAGCAGAGGCTGGGGGGAGGAGGAGGGGGAAGCACGGCTCTTGTGCAGGTAAGGGCTTCAATGCCATCGGTGACGCCAGCAGAAATCCCTGGGACGCAGTGATGGAAAGGGGGGTGGGAACCTCTGGAATTGGCTTCTTGGGATGCTGCAGCTGCCTGCAGACATTGATGCTGCTGTGGAGCCACAGGGGCTGTGAGGATCACGGACAAGACAAGCAGAAACTCGGGTCACCTTCATGGAGGTCCAGAGCAGGCAGCACGCAGGGATGGAGGAGGCATTCACCAGGCTCGAAGAATCGTGAAGGAAATGACTTTCAGGCTTTGCAACAGTTTCAGAAAGGTGAAAATGAATCTGTGCCTGACACCTTTAACACCTTTAACAATGTGCTTTTGCTCCTGCTGCTGCGGCAGCTGCGGCCCCTCCACGGCCCCTGGGTGAGAATCCTGCGCTCCGCTCCGTGCGGGAGAGCCCCGACACCTTTGGGGAACGAAACAGCTCTGCTGGGATTGCTGGCAGGGGAGGGAGCCTTGTGCTTTTGCAGGCGTTGTAAATTTGATGCTGGCCCCGGAGGGAAGCGAGAAGAGGATCCCTGCCTTGCTTCCAGTGCCATCCTTGCCCTGGTGGGCAGCACCCTCCTTCCACCCTCGGCCCGTTCCGGGGAGCCCCTGTGTGCTCCTCCTGCAGTGCTCGGACAAAAACCGAGCCCCCAGTCCACGGGTGAGCCTGTCCTGGGACACGAGTGAGTGGGAAGGGCTGAACTTCCCCTGCTGAGTGGAAAACAAGGCACACAGGCAGGAAATTCCCTTCTGTCCTTATAGATGTGTTTAGCCTGGCCCCACGTCAGGGCATTCCTGCAGAGACCCCCATCCCTGGAAATGTCCTAGGCCCGGTTGGACTGGGTTTGGAGCACCCTGGACTAGTGGAAGGTGTCCCTGCCCACGGCAGGGGGTCGGAACGAGATGGTTTTAAAGTTCCTTCACACCCAAAGCATTCTATGATTCTATGAAAACAATACTTTCTATGCTATTGCTAAGACTTGGATCACGGCAAGGTCCTGTGTGCTGACAAAATGACATTGGTACTACCTGAAAATCAAAGGAAACAATCCCAGAGTGACAAGAAACCTGGGAAAAAAAAGAGAGAGAGAGATACACAATTTGATCATGAAGTAAAACTTTAATTCTTATAATGCCCTGAATGAGACACAGGAAGGGCAAATATTTGTTCTGCTGCTGACCTTCTCAGGCAAATAGCACGTGGGACCCTCTGGGGCTGGAGGCATCGTGCTGCTGGGAAGTGAGAAATCACCAAAAGCCAGAGTGGGCTGTCGAGAACCAGCTGATTACTCAGGTGAGTCAAATTCCAGCGCAGTGAGAGGCCCTTACCTGGATGAATGTGTCCAAATAACAGATATATTTTTGCCATTACTTTTTGCAGCTGAAGAGAGAGGAATTAATTTCCAGTATACGTCTGGAGTTGAAATTCAAACATATGTTCAGCATATCTATAAATTTTCTGCATGTAATTGGTCCTGCTGTCTCAGCTAGAGAATAGTTTTTGGTATTTTGAGTTGGAAAATGATCTTCTAAAAATTTTAGCTAGAATTTGCCATTTTGTCACACTAAGAAAATTATTTTGGTGATGTCTGTGTCTCCAAGGGCACAGCACTGCTGTCACATCTGGGAAAGGTGCTCCCCTGAGCTGAGCACATGGCACAGTCACAGAATCACAGAACTGTTTGGGTTGGGAAGGACCTTGGAGAGCATCTCGTTCCAATCCCCTGCCATGGGCAGGGACACCTTCCAGCAGACCAGGGTGCTCCAAGCCCTGTCCAGCCTGGCCTGGGACACTGCCAGGGACAGGATATCCAATCAGCCTCTTATTTTCAGCTCCAAAAGGTGATATTTTTGCTCCTACCTGGAACGTGTGGCTTGGCACCTGACAGCAGCCAGCAAAGCAGTGGTGGCTCTGCTCTCTGGAGGTCAGGGCAGGTTTAAGATAGAAAGGAAAAGACTACCCGGGAGATGAGCTACAAAATTAACACCTGGCTGATGGGTTCTCAGGGGTGGGTGTGTTACCTGTGGCTCCAGGTCTCTTCCTCACAGCCTCCTCTTCCCGGGAACATCCCTTCCCTGAGCCAGTGTCCTCACTGGGGCAGTGATCACCTCGGTAATGATGCCGTTTGTGACCAATCTTCCAGGATTAAAAATGAACTGTGGCTGCTGCGGCTTCCACCTTTGCCGCATAGCAACGAGAGCAGAAAGTCAATTAATTACCTTCTCGCTGGAATCCGGGGGCCCTTTCGTCCTCGGCTCAGCCGAGTGTGTAATGGAAAAGGGATCGAGGCAGGCTGCAGCTGGCCAGCTGGGAATTGCATGACAAAGTGAAAGATGAGCTCTGGGAAAAAAGGAGAGGGAGGGTGCTGGGGGGAAACCCTCATCCTACAGGTTCATTTGAAAAAAGTAAGATGCTACTGATTACACAATTATTGACTTATTTCCCTGCTTTCAGCCCTGATGATGGTTCTGCAGACACCCTGTCTTGTTGCAGGGCACCACCTGAGCTCCTGGAGACATGGGATTATCTGCTCTGACCTTCTCCCTGCTTCAGAACTGGGCTTTCAAGAAGTTTCTTTGGGTAATGGTCCCTTTTTGGCTGCTGTTTCTTTGGGTAATGGTCCCTTTTGGGCTGTTGCAGCCTCTCACGTTGCCCCAGAGTTTCCACCCAGCAGCTGTTTGGTTGCTCTGAGAGCTGGTTTTGAACGTGGCTGTTTGCTCTTTCTGGTGGCTTTCTGTGGGGAAGGTTAATGGGAAAATCATTCTAAAGATTGAATTTCCTCGGAAAGATTTGACTGATGGGTACAAACAAACTGAGAAGCCATGGGTGGTGATCTGAACAGATACGGGGTTTGACTCAGCAGGAGGATGTGCTGCTTTTAGCAGCTCGTGTAGAGACAGGGGCTTGTAAGGTCACCCTCAGCCTTCCCAGACAGAACTCAGTGCCCTGTTCTGAGGGAAACTGGAAAAGTGAAGGAAGATAAGGACTATTTTAATGTCCATTTATCGGATCTGACAGCTTCAGAGCCCTCGGTAATTATCTGTTAATGAGAGCAAATAAATGTTACCTCTGGCCCCTCTGGTTCTGCAGGGTCACTCCGGTCACCTGGCAGGGGCTGGGAGAGGGGACACCAGGACTGACACTTGCTGGGACAGGAAAGGAGGGGCAGGGGAAGGGAGGAGCAGGAACTGGGATGTGCAGGAGCCTCCAGCACGGCTGGTGGTGGCTCCATGGGGTGAGGAGGGGCTCCCTGGGCAGGGCTCTGTGGCAGTGACAGCCGGCGAGGTGACAGAGGGAACGTCAGGGAGAAATTGAACGTCAGGTGCCCAGAAAGGAATCCCGGTTTGCAGAAAGAATCAAATCTGGAGAGTCCAAGGAATGTGAGACCCTCTAGCTTAACTTTCCCTCTGGGCACTTCTGTCCTATAATCAGTTGGGATGTGAGCTGAACCGGGCTCCAGTGATTTATCTACAGTGACAGAGCTACAGCGACCGAAATGGAACAAGGAAGTTTAATCTCTGCTCTCCTGCATAAATTGGAAATTTGGAATCCCAGGTTTCCCTTTCCCCATCAGGGGTTTGTGCCATGTATAGACGTTTTTGGCAAAACCAAGTGTCCAGCTTTAACAGCCAAAGACCTTTGATGTGGCAGGAAGGATGTCAGCTCCTCCTGGAAACTCTGAGAGTGCTGTGCCTGGTTTGGTGAGTTCGATGACATTTGCAAGCCTTGGGATACAAGTCTTCAGGATCTTCTACCCAACGCAACCACCAAATGTTTATTTAATAACTAGTCCTAAAATGAAGAGTTTTAGTACTGGAAGAGAGTTCCTGAACCACAGTTCTGCTCCTGGACAGCACAGCCCTCTCCTTTCCCAGCCTTGCAGCCTCCTCTCACTCAGTTTGCTAACGTGGAGCAGTAGTAACTTTAGGTCTCATTATTAATTTACCTCATCTGCAGTTTACATGTGTGCAGGGGGAGGTAATCACAGAGCTGCCTTCCCTGCTGTTCTCTTCCTGAGGTTTCATGCTCTCCAAATTTCTTTTTGTCATAAATCAAATTAGCTAAATTGCTTAAGAAGTACTGTTCTATTAAAAGCAGATGGTGTTGTGATGCCAAAAGGTTTATTATGAGAACTGTGTTTTTAATAGTAAAACTTTGAGCTTACAGGCTGCTAAGTTCAGAGTTTCAAAGTTTACAGACTGCTTAACACTCCCCTGTGAAATAAATATTCTGGTATGCATTTACAGAGGCCTACAACTAGGTACAAATGGATGAAAAGGTATAAATGTGGCTAAAATATTGTTTTTTGGTTTTTTTTTTCTGAAGCTCCTTGGATCCCCGCACAAAGCTATAGAACTCTATAACTATAAACTCTATAAACTGAGTGCATTTGGGAAGCTCCTGAGGCACAGAGTGAGCCCAGCTGGTGCATTCATGGACTCTTTCACGGGATGCAGTGATGCACTTCATGCACCAGCTTGTCCCCTTTATCAGGAGCTGTCCCAGGAGGAAAGTGCTGTGGGGGAGCAGCAAACCAGCACAGCGAGGCTCCCCAGCCTTTGAGTTTCCTTCCTGCTGGAAAAGCAGCAGCAGGGGAGGGTAAAGCCCCCTCCATAACCTGCAGGGTGTCCCAAATGGATGCTTCACGCTGGGCTGGGCTCCTGGGGTGCTCAGTGGGGGTGAGGGGGGTACCACGAGCACCTCCGAGCCTTGGGCAGCCACCCTGTGCTGCTGCCCTCAGCTCACTGCGAGGATGGAGGGAGTGGGCAGGAATGCTGCTTGAGTGCCCAGGAAGTGCCTATTTGCAAATATTTTTTAATCTCATTTGCCCTCCTCTCTTAATTCAAAGGCTTGAGCTAAATTCATGGAAAGGCACAGAATCTGTCCTTGTAACACCCATGAGAGACCCTCGGGCTCCTGGGAGCTGCAGAGCAGACCCTGGGTGAGAACCACCCTGCCTGCACCTTGCCCAGTCCTGGGCCCATTTCTGCCTCTTATGGAGCAGAGCATCCCAACAGGAAGTGACCAAAATCCCCACGGGGGGTTTGCTGCAGTGGTAAGAGGTGAAATCTCTGTTTGCTGAGATTTCTGCTGTCAGTGTGAGCTGCACAGCTGTGCCCTGTGCTGCTGCATCACCAAAACCACATCCTCTGCTGCAGCTGTGCTTTCCAGCTTGTGATCTGTTCCCTCCTTATTGCCTCCTGGCAAGGGGTAATTTCAGACCTGCCCTAGTACCTGTTCTCTTTCTGTCCATTATCCCAGATGAAAGAAAAGATTCCTCTGCAATGGTCTGGTCCTCTCCCTGTGGGGTCGATGCTGAGACCCCCAGGGCTGGCTGGACCCCTCTGGTGCCTCTGGACAAGGAACTCGCTCCTTGCTTGTGAGGCCAATAAATATTACCCTGTCCCAGCTTTGCTAATCTGAACTGCTGACAGGAAAGCTTTTCAGGTCAGAGTGTTTGAGAAACTCTGTAGAAACGCTGCATTTAGGCTGTAATTACCAAGAGCTGTCCCCGTGACTGGCTCTGGAGTCAGCAGGAGGGGCTGCCAGCAGGGTGGTACCGAGGGTTATTATGGGCACCCCTGCAACAGCAGAGTAGGACACTGTGATCAGCTGGTCTCTCTGAGCCGTGTGAGGAACAAGCAGCTTCTCTATTTCTTGTGTCGGACAGAGGTAACTGCAGCTCCTTGCTCCCTGCTGGTGCAGGGCCGGGCGGGCTGGGTCTGCCCCGTGCCGAGTCCCTCTGGCCGCAGGGAGCCGGGCACTCCCACCCTCCCTGTGCCACACTGAGTGTTCCCAGCGTTGTGCATTGCACTGCTCACACTGACCCTGGGGAATAAAAGGGAATGATGTGTGTGGATCCTCCCTGCAAAAAGAGATTTTTTCTATTTTTTTTTCTTTTTCTTTTTTGCTTGCTTTGCTAAGAGCAGGACTCTGCCCGCACTGCAGGGCAGGGCAGCCAAGGTGAGTGTGGCACCCCATCCTCGCCCAGGAGCACCAGCATCCCTCAGCTGGCACTGGGCGTGCAGGGACTCGCTGGCAGCAGCACCAGGCGGGGTTTTCTGTCCCATCCTCTCCAGTGCTGCTGTGGGCTGAGCTCTCCTCCCGTTCGCACCGAGCTGTGACACACCTCGCTTTGCCCTTGGCTTCCCTCAGGGCACAGCTCCAGCTCCACGTGTGCTTCCCTGGGCTCAGGTTTTGACCGTATCCTTTACATGGATTTTATTTTTGGTCTCTGGAAGAAAGGCCCCAGACTAATGGATGATTCCTGCACGCAGAGGCTGCACATCCAAACCCTGCTGCTGGAAACAGCACCCTCCACGTGTGAGGCTCCACAATTTGGTGTGGGAGTCGGGTTCAGAGACCCAACTGCAATTTTAGCAGCAGCCCCAGCCCCTGGCTTAGGTGAACCTGGTTTCTGTCACTCCAAAACACTGAGAGAGGTCCTGCTGAAGGAAGATACACAAACCTGTGCCTGCAGCCTTGCCTTGTCAGCCTTGGCTGAGCTGTTGGGAAGATCACAAAGCAGGGGCTGGGGTTTCCCAGAGTGCTCCCCTTGGTTTTTGGGTAGAGCAGGACGATGTTTGCAGGAGATGTGAGTAACTGTGTGTTGCTGACCTGCTTTTAGCAGAAATGAACACAAAAAGGAGAAGGAGAAGGGACAGATGGGGGATGGAGCGGGCTGAGGTTGAGCCCTCCTGACAAGAAACACCCCAAAGGCAGGCTGGCTGCCGGCCAGCCCTCTGCCCTGAGACGCCCTTCCCACAGCACGCACAGATTAAATACAATTAAGAAAAAACAGCATTAAAAGAATAAGAAAAAAAATATAGATTATGTAAAAACTCTCCAGTACTGGGGTGTCATCTCACCACATGGAGAAATTTCATGTACAGAGCCCAGTCACTGTTTTTTACAGCCCCTACAGCTGCAGCAGAAGAGCTTTTTATTTGGAAGTTGATATTAAAAAGCTTGGCAACAATGAAGTGTGCACCTTCCTTTCCCAGTCCATAGTCACTTCCTGTGAAATACAAGGGCATGTACATATATGAATATTTAATTTGACAGTGATGAAGCTTTATATATTAAAAATGCTGTTAAAGCTCGTGGGAACAATACTATTTGTGTAGTGAGTTGGGAATTTGGTACCCAGTGGCTACCACTTAATTTTGACGTGAAGCATAAAGACAAACAATGAGTTAAATTTAATTCCAACCTATTGAAAGTGTTTTTGGGAATGTGTTGTGCTCAAATTGCAAATTAATTTTTAGTTTATAGGTGATAATGGTTCATCAAGGCTCTTCCCTCTGGGAAACGGAAATCACAGCAATTCTTGTACAAATTGTATCCCAAATTACAGATCAGACCTTGTCTATTTTGCAAATAGTGAGGTTAAATTAAGAAGCCTTTTTTTTTACATGCAGTAAATTTTTCTTATCATAATACACATTAATCTAAAATTATGTTATTCCCAGTCCTTTATATGTATGGTCTTTATTTACGAGTCTGTAATTTAGGCAGCCATTTTCTGTTCAGTAAAAAAAATGAAATAAAGAGGGGACATCCTCTGCGGGCTTTCTCCTGGAGACTTTGCCTCTGGATTTCGCTCTGCTGTGGGTATTTTACTGCAGAGTATCTGTCAGTGTGGCTGCAGCTGTCTTTGTCTTGAACACCGAACTCTGGATTCAGCCCCAACAGCCAGAGCACGAACCCAGCGGCACCTGCTGTGATTCTACACCCAGAGTTTTCACTTTGTGCTTTTTGCTGTTGGCGAGCTCCAAACACGCTCAGGAGGGAGAACCCAAAGCTTGGGGCAGCCCAGCGCCCACAGCCCCCTCCCCTCCAAACCCACTCACCGTGCTCCGCGTCCTGCCACCGACGCCTTTCCCTTCCCTTCCGTCCCGAAATTCCCAGAGCTATTAACTGGGTCACGGGAGCTGCTCCCCATCCAGCAGTTTGTCTAATTGCCTTTTTATAGCGTGCCGTGCAACTCTTTATTATCCTGTCAGAGCTGCCCAGCGCGGTGCAGAGGGGGATGAGGAGGCTGAGCGGGGATGAAGGGCGGTGCTGGGCAGCCTCTCGTGTTTGTTGGTGCACTGCTGGCGCTGCAGGGGTGGCATCGGCCTGGCCAGAAACACAGCACCGCTTTTGGCAAGGGCTGGAGGGAGGTGGAATAGCTCCCAACTCCTGGGATCGCCTCCCTGGGTGGACACGCACGGGTCCGGAGGGGTGGCTGCTGCTCCAAGAGTGCCTGGGCTGACCGGTACGAGGTCTGCTCCTCGGGCAGATGGGACCATGGAATTTTCTTGGCTGGTTGGGCAGAAGGTGCCTTCTGCAGCAGGTTGGAGGGGTGTGGGGAAACACCGCGGCAGGAATTGAGGGGTTGCACAGCTGCATTCGGACACCCAGGCTTTTCCTGAGGGCTACAGCGGAGGATGAGGGTGAACATTCAGGGTTTGCACATCCCCTTCTTCATATGGTCCCAATTTGCAGTCTGGTGCGTTTGTAGCAGTTCACAGCCCCCCAAAGCCCATGAGAATCCAGTCCTTTGCGGGTTGGGAGCCGGGCTGAGCAGTGAACTGGGAGCGATGCCCATCCTGCTCCCAAATACCCGCCCTTCGTGCAACTGGCACTGCTCTGTGCTGCCCAGCAGCCCGGAGAGGGGCTGGTGCTGAGGGATTTAGAAAGACAACACACCCAGGATTGGCCTTCCTGGCTTGCTTTAAATGATTTTTGAGCACAAATAGCTCTTTTCCCTCGGTTTATTAATCAGAAGACCCAGCCACAACCCTCGCCAGCCTGCTCTGCAGAGATAAGGCAGAGTCCTGCGGCTTGGATGTGCCTGGGGAGGGTGGGGGTGTCTGGCCGAGCTGCCCCCGCAGGAGCAGGGCTGCACCCCCCAGGGCTGCTCGGGGGGTACAGGAGACCCCAGCCCGCCCCGGGGAGCGGCTGCAGGGAGAGCAGAGAGTGCCAGAGCCCCCGCTGGCAGAGGGGAGGCTGCGGCTCCTTCTCGGGCTCGCTCTCGCCTTTCAGCTTCGGCTGAGACGATTTGCAGCTCAAACGCCCCCCTGAGAGCCGCTAACCTTTGGATAAGGTTTGGCACCGTTATCCTGCTTGGGTTAATTGGGAGTTAGGGAGAGCCCAGGAGTGAGGCGGCTGCCTCCATCCGTCCGTCCGTCCGTCCGTCCGCCCGCCCCTCCAGCCCTCCCCGGCGCGCCGCGGGCAGCGATGGGGAGAGAAGCAGAGGTAAATGCCCCGACCCTCCTCTCCATCTTTCCGGGTTTTCCTCTCTTCCTCTCCCTCTTTCCGTGTCCCGTAGCCCTTCCCCCCGCCCCCGCTCCTATTTTTGTGCTTTCTCCCCGATTTCAGCCGCCGGTAGTAGTTCGGGGGGAGGGGGGAGTGGGAATTTTTTTTTTTTTTCCAGCCGCTGCTGCAGAAAATCTTTTTCTCCCTCTCTTGGAAACGGGGCAGGAGCGAGCCGGCGTCCCGGAGGCAGAGGGACCCCGGGTGGGTGTTCCCAGCCGGGCAGGGGGTGGCGGGGGCGGTTCCGAGGTGCGCCCCGCCAGCGGGGAGAGGGGAGGAGGCTGCGGGCTCAGCTCCCGGCGTTAAAACCGGGGGGCACAGCGGCACCCCCAGCTCCTGTTTCCCACGGAGCCCCCAGACCCTGACCTCTCAGCATCCTCTGCATCCCCGCGCATCCTCGCACCCCCCGGTTTCCCACTCACCTCGGGGTCCCACGAGGCTCAGCAGCCCCCCGGAGCTCTGGGGGCTCTCAGCTTGAGGGGTCCCCCGGGCAAGAAAGGGGCACAGCCCCGGACAGCAGTGGGAGAGAGACCCCCGACCCCCGGGCACCCCCGGCCGGAGGAGCGGCCCGAGCCCGCCCCGGGCACGGAGGGTCCCGCGGCCCTCGCAAGGCAGCCCCTGCCCCGGGCACTCTCTGCGCACCGGCCCCGCCATCCCGGGGTTATTTTCAAGCTCCCTATCGCTTTTTGGTTTTTTTTTTCTTTCCTTGGTTGGAATTTTTTGGTTTTTTGGTTTTGTGTTGGGTTTGGGGTTTCTTTTGTTTGTTTGTCTGGCTTTCTGTCGGTTTGAGTTTTTTGCTGCGTTTTTGGTTTTTGGTTTTTTAGTGTGGTTTTTTTGGGATTTTTTTTTTTTTGGGT
>VZRO01004947.1:344185-370891 GCA_013397915.1 Daphoenositta chrysoptera | reverse complement strand
TCCTCCGCAGCAAGCTCTCCAACGTGGCCACCTCGGTGTCGCACAAATCCCAGGCGAAGATGAGCGGCATGTTCGCCAGGATGGGCTTCCAGGCGGCCACCGACGAGGAGGCGGTGGGCTTCGCCCACTGCGACGACCTGGACATGGAGCATCGGCAAGGGCTGCAGATGGACATCCTCAAGTCCGAGGGCAGCGAGGAGGGCGGGGAGCCGCCCCTGGAGGGGGACATCCACTACCAGCGGGACGGCACAGGGCCGCTGCCGCCCTCCGGCTCCAAGGAGGCCTGCTCCGAGCTCTCCGGGCAGGGCAAGCCCAAGATCACGGCATGGGAGGCGGGATGGAACGTCACCAACGCCATCCAGGTACGGGCACCGCCGCGGGCCAGCGGGCAGCGCTCCCGGGTCCCCCTCCTACGTGCTCTGTGTGCCTCGGCCAGCAGCCGTGGGCTGATGGCAAACTGGCTTCGGGAAAAAGGGAATAAAAGGGGGAAAAAACCAAATAAAAATAGGTGAAAGATAGAAGAGAATAATAGGGTGGGAGAAAGGAAAGGGGAAAGAGATTTTTAAAAAAGGAAACTAAAACTCCCCGATCCGGCTTTCTGCTTTGTGCCCCGAAAAGGGCACAGCGCCAGGGAGGGGCCCAGGCCCCAGCCCTGCCACGCTGCAGCTTCTGCGGGGTCGGGGCTGGCCGCTGTCCCCATCAGGCTGCCCCAGCAGGGGTCAGGGGGCAGGGAAGGACAGGGGGTCCGGGGGTGACTGGGCTGGTGGTGGGGCCGCACTGGAGCTGCCCAGTCTGGCCCCTCTGGATGTCCCCAGCTACGGAGGTCTTGGTGCACGGAGAGGGGCTGGGGACAGAGAGGGCAGCGACTGGGGCACAGCCCGGGCACCAAACCCTGGCTCGCCTGCTCTGGGCGCTGGGGGTGCGACGGTGCGGGTGTGAGTGCGCGGGTGGCTGTGGGGGCGGCTCGGCGCAGGGACAGCGGGCTGCGCCACCGCCCGGCCGCGGCTGCGTGGCGTGACTGCGGGACCGCCTGCGCGGGGATGGAGCGCGGCAGGCACGGAGCAGCGCTCGTGACCGCCGTGCTGCGGCTGCCTGGGCCCCTCCGAGATCCGGCAACACGGTTTCCATTTTGTCTCTTCCCAGGGGATGTTTGTTCTGGGCCTGCCCTATGCCATCCTTCACGGTGGATACCTAGGACTCTTTTTAATAATTTTCGCTGCAGTGGTTTGCTGCTACACTGGGAAAATCCTTATTGCCTGTCTTTACGAAGAGAATGAGGATGGGGAGATAGTCAGGGTGAGAGACTCCTACGTGGACATCGCGAACGCGTGCTGCGCGCCCCGCTTCCCCACCCTCGGGGGCAGAATCGTGAACGTGGCTCAGATCATCGAACTGGTCATGACCTGCATCCTCTATGTGGTGGTCAGTGGGAACCTGATGTACAACAGCTTCCCCAACCTGCCCGTCTCCCAGAAGTCGTGGTCCATCATTGCCACGGCAGTGCTCCTGCCTTGTGCGTTCTTGAAGAACCTCAAGGCAGTCTCCAAGTTCAGCTTGCTCTGCACATTAGCCCACTTTGTCATCAACATCCTGGTGATCGCCTACTGCCTCTCCAGGGCGCGCGACTGGGCCTGGGACAAAGTCAAGTTTTACATTGATGTCAAGAAGTTTCCCATCTCCATCGGCATCATTGTCTTCAGCTACACCTCCCAGATCTTTCTGCCTTCCTTGGAGGGGAACATGCAGAACCCCAAGGAGTTCCATTGCATGATGAACTGGACTCACATAGCAGCTTGCATCCTTAAGGGACTCTTTGCCTTGGTCGCCTACCTGACCTGGGCTGATGAGACCAAGGAGGTCATTACAGACAACTTGCCATCCACCATTAGGGCAGTAGTTAACATTTTCTTGGTGGCCAAAGCCTTGCTCTCCTACCCCTTGCCGTTCTTTGCAGCTGTAGAAGTCCTGGAGCGGTCCCTTTTCCAAGATGGAAACAGGGCTTTCTTCCCCAACTGCTACGGGGGTGACGGGCGCCTCAAATCCTGGGGACTCACCCTCAGGTGTGCCCTGGTAGTTTTCACCCTGCTCATGGCTATTTATGTCCCCCATTTTGCCCTCTTGATGGGTCTTACTGGGAGCCTCACAGGCGCAGGGCTCTGTTTCCTGCTCCCCAGTCTCTTCCACCTCAAACTCTTGTGGAGGAAGCTCTTGTGGCATCACGTCTTCTTTGACGTTGCCATTTTCGTTATAGGTGGTATCTGCAGCGTCTCTGGGTTCATCCACTCTTTAGAAGGCCTCATAGAGGCTTTCAGAACCAATGCTGAAGACTAAGGAGGGGCCAGAGTCGGGTGCAGGAAGAGAATCGCATTGAACATCCGCATAGCCAAATAATTCTGCATCCCTTTAATGGAAAGAGTCATTATTTTCGTTACGTGCATCCAACAAATTCTATGTCATAGAATCTGAAAATTAAGGAAAACAAGAAGAGATGAAAGTGCTCGCCCTGATGTCTTTTTAAATAAGCTCAGATTTAAATCTATTTTTTTGTTATTTAGATTTTTTGGAAGGAAATTATCTGGTGCCCCAGCCCTATCTCCTCACTCGTTGCCTGAAGCTTGGCCCCCCACAAAAAGCCTGTTGGGAAACAGTGGCAGTTTTCAACACTCCTCACAGATATGCAATTCAGTGTTTCAGGAGCTGAAACACAGGTGCCGATCCCACGGGATTGGGTCGCTGCGCTCACAGACGGAAGCAAACCCCCCTTTAAAGGAGCAGGGACCTTCGTTTTAACCCTTTGAGAGATGGATGTAGATGAGACCCTGATTGTACGACCAGCCCAACAAGCCCAAGCAGCGGCTGACGGCCGGAGATGCCGCTTACCTGCAATGTTTACACCGTAGTCACATAGATGTCAGGACTGCTTGATTCTTCCATCCAAATCCTCACCGAGGAACGGCGCTTCCCATCGAATACAAATGTGTTGCCTCTGGTTGAAATCGCAGCCCTGGAGTCCACTTCTCCGTGACTTATGTTTCGTTTCGTTTTAACAATTGTTATTTCTAAATTATGAAAAGCTAAAAAAAAAAAAATAATAATATATGGTTGGATTTGATGTCGTTCAGGATTACAGGAACAAAACTACGACACAATTCATTCTGTGCAATCTACCAGATCCGTGGAGCTGTTTCCAATGTACGTGTGGTGTCATTGTGGTAAATAAGATGAAAAATGTATATCAGAAAAAAAAAATCTATCTTTAACATATAATGTGGTACATAAATATATCGAACAATAAAGAGAAAACATAGATGATGAGGCTGGCCTGGTTCGTGGGGGGCTCGGAGGAGCTGGGCAGGGGCAGAGGGAGGTTCATCCTCCCCCTGTCGGGGCTACAACACATCCTCGGGCTGGGGGGAGGCAGCGCCGGGGTGCCATTGAAGGTGGCATTAAGCTGTTTGCAAGACGTAGGACACATTTTTTGGGAAGAGGTCGTCCTACATCCTGGGGGTGGCAGTGCAGTTTTCACCCCCTCCTCACAATTTTGCTTTCCCCCATAGTGCTCAGGAATGGATGGAGTTTGCAGATGCGCACCGAGGTTTTTGTTCTTATGAAGGAGGGGAAATAAAACTCTTCACAAAGAAACAAAGGAGGAGAAATAAACGAAAAAAAGGGTTGGGTGTACCCCTGGCGTGATCCAAACTCACCAAACCCTGCCCACGGGTGTGGAGAGTCGGGCTGATCCCCGCTGCGGGCAAAGCCGCCACCGCGGGGGAAGTCAGCCCCACACTCCACTCCTGCGACCGAAAACACCTCGATTTACACCGTTTTAAAAGCCACAACAACTAATTGTCCACCCGCTGCCGCTACACAGCGAGGATGAGGATGGGGGGACCCGCCGGCAGCACTCCCGCAGCACAGGCACGGCTGAGATCCCCGTGGGGCTCCTATTACTGCCCCCAAATCACGTCGAGCCCCGGCAGGACTGGGATGTCCCCCCGTGTCCCCCGTCCGGGCCGGTGCGAGCGGGCAGCTCCGCAATGCGGTACCGGGGCGGGAGGGGGTGGTGGCACAGCCTGGGGAAGGGGCTGCGGGCGGCAGCGGGGCACCTCCCTGCCCGGAGAAAAAGGCATTTCGGGCGGCTTTCCGGAAGGAAAGCACCGGGGAGCTGTGGGGTCCGTGCCGTGCGGGGACAGGGCGGTGTGGCGCCGGCGGTGGGCGAGTGTGGGGGGCATCGTGGTGCGGCGCCTGCCCCCGGATTAGCCCCGTCTGCCTCCGTGCCGGCGCCCTTTCCTGGGGATATCCAGCTCTTTCCTGTCCCGTTCTCAAGCTCATCCCCATCACCTTCATGCTCACCCCTATCCCCATCCTCACCATTTTCATCCCCATCACCCCTGCTCCCACCCCGATGCAGGTGACCCGTGATTGCCGCCCTGCCGCAGGCACCGACAGCCCGATCCGACCGCGCCTCCCCGTGAGCTCCCCGCCCGCAGCCGGCCCGGAGCTGCCACGGCGGCGCAGCGCCCTCGCCCGACGGCGCTCCCGGCCCGGAGCCACCGCGTGAGAGCCGGGAGAAGGGATGTGCCCGGCCCGGATCCACCCCATCACCGCCGGGAGAAGGGATGTGCCCGGCCCGGAGCCAGCCCATCCCAGCCGGGAGAAGGGATGTGCCCGGCCCGGAGCCAGCCCATCCCAGCCGGGAGAAGGGATGTGCCCGGCCTGGAGCCACCCCCTCCCAGACGGGAGAAGGGATGTGCCCGGCCCGGAGCCAGCCCATCCCAGCCGGGAGAAGGGATGTGCCCGGCCCGGAGCCACCTCATCATAACCGGGAGAAGGGATGTGCCCGGCCCGGAGCATCCCCATCCCAGCCGGGAGAAGGGATGTGCCCGGCCCGGAGCATCCCCATCCCAGCCTGGAGAAGGGATGTCCCCAGCCCGGAGCATCCCCATCCATCCGCCCGGGATGAGGGGAGCCAGCCCGCCCGGGGGTCCTCTCTTCAAGGCGCTCGCTGCTGTTGCTTCTGCCCTGAACTCTCTGTCCCAGCTCTGTTTTCTCCCCAGGGCCAGCGAGGGAGGAGATCCAGCCGGTCTCCCCGGCCTGAGCAGGGCTGAGCCAACCCCTCGGACCCCGGGAATAAGTGGAGAGCTGGGGTTCCCTGGCAGGTTAACGCACTGCTCCGCACATCTGCGGTTTGCATCGGCTTTGCACACGGTGGTTTCAGGGTGTTTCTGGATCTGTGTTCCCTATGCCGTGCCATGCCTTGCCATGCCGTGTTNCCATGCCGTGTAATGCCGTGCCGTGCCGTGCCATGCCGTGCCGTGCCGTGCCGTGCCGTGCCGTGCCATGCTATGCCATGCCATGCCATGCCGTGCCGCAGCAGCATGGCAGCTGGCTCTCCTCTCCTGCTGCCAGCTTTTTGTGTCTGGATGCTCACAGACTAACCTGCCCTGGTCTTTGTGCTTTACAGGGGCCAAAACTTCTCTGGTTCAGGGTACATGAGGATGGAAACCGTTTTATGAAGCTTTAATTTTGCAAAGGTTTTAAACCTAATTGAGCACTTTTATTTTTTTTCCCCGCCCCCTTGCGAGCAAACGTGGTTCCTGCCGTACTTGGGGCTGTAAGATTCGTGCCCTTTTTGTGACAGCGATGGGAAAGTCAGGGATCCTCGCTCCTATTCCTCAGGGTGAAGAGTAGGGAAGCATGAGCAGAAAGTGCCCTCAGCACCTCAAATCCCGGAGCCCCCAAGCTCCTGCTTCCAGGGATGTGCCCCGGCCGGAGGAGCCCCCCAGGCACTGGTGCCCCCGCTGCAGGGCAGCTCCCGGGGGTGGCCGGGCACCTCCTTGCCTGGCTCCCTGCAGAGTTCAGCTGTGGCGAAGGCAGCGATTTCCCAGCGAGCCCCAGAGGGCTTTGTCTCGCTGTCAGCTCCGCTCAGGCGCTTCCCTCCGTGTTCCTGCCTCCCGGCTGACGTGCGAGCAGCTTGCGAAACGAGCCGGCTCCGCAGGCCGAGCGATAAGCAGAGGCTTTGTCCTCTAAACTTGTCCGTGCAACACTTGTGCCTTGGGCTGGGAGCTCGGGCAGCCCCTCCAGCCCGTGGCAGCAGGCGTTTTGATGCTGTGCTGGCACCGGTGAAAGCCTTCGTGAGCCCAGAGCTGTGGGACATGTGCAGCCCTGACAGCAAGGGATGCAGCGGAGTGAGGAAAATAACCCCCAAAATAGCAGCAGGTTTAACTTGAACAAAGCAGAAATCTCCTGAAAAGCCAGCGCGATGGCAAAGTCTGCTCTGTGTTCCAAATGGCTTTTGTCTGCAGCTTCGTAGCTTCTGGTCATGTGCTGCAACAATCCTCTAAACCTTCTCACTCTGAAAACCAGACAAACAAAGGCCCTCTCTGCACTACCAGGGAACGGATTTATTTCTCTCTCTGTCTGTACAGTTCCTCAAACACAATAGGGACCTCTATTTGGGCTCGTTTCCTGAGACACCAGGGTAATACCAAATCCCTGTTGCCCTCATGCATCCACAGAGTTGTGCCACCCAGCGGGACCATCGGTGGGAGCTGGAGCGAGGTGGGGGCCGAGCCCACTCCTCCCTGGGTGCAGAGGGCAGGTGTGGCTCTGCCTTCTCCTCACCTACACAGCCAGAGACCTTGGCTCTGGTGGCAGCTCGATGTCTTGGCCTCATGTAGGTTGGATGCTCCATAGCACATATTCCAGACTATTTCCAAAAATGCCTATTTTGATGGTGGCACCAATGTTCTTCATCAACGGATTCTGTACATCTTTGGAGTTTGTGTTTCAGGTGAGGAGCTGGAAGCTCCACCAGTGACCCCACTAACACACTCATCTGTCAGACCCTTGTTTGGGCCCCCAAACAGGGATGTGTGACCACTGGTGTTGGGCTCCTGCAGAGGGCAAGGGGGAGGAATGGAGCAAATTGGGGAGGCCATGGAGGGCAGTAGATTTTGGCTCCAAGAGTGCTCCTCTGGGCTCAGTTCTGACATGCCCATGGGGCTTGATCCTCTTGGCTGCTCAGGTGGTTGTTCCTCCATGAGTGGCCCAGGATGGGGATGTGGAGCCAAGGGGGGCACACAGGAGGCAGAAGGGAGGTTGTAGGACTGTCACACCTGCTCACATCAGGCACGTAAAAGCCCCTGGATTTCTTGCCCCTCAGTGCTGCCAGAGGACAAGGCTCCCTCTCACTCAGCCCCTTCCTGTCTGGCGAGGTCTGTGGGTTGCTGGGGGATTGACAACAGGTCATGTCCACAGCCAGGAGGTCTTGCCGGCGTTTGGGAGGTGACCCATGCCTCATTACCTCTGCTGGCACCCGGCATGTGACCCGGCACAGCCTCCGGCAAACAGAGCACTTTGTTCTGACCCTTTGCACTTCCCTGCCAGCGAGCTGCCCTCTAATCCCCCCGAGGAGGGATTTTCCTCTCCCACCCCAGCTCCCTGTGCCTTGGTCCCCTCGGAGAGCGGCCCGGGGTAATAATTTACTGCCTGCCACAAGCCACTCCTTCGGACTTTTTCTTCGACCTTCAGACTGCATTGCCAAAATAAAAACAACGGGAGGGAGAGCGGCACAAGCTGCTTCCCACAGCGAGAGTGTGGCAGTGCCCGCCTGCCCTGCTGCCGGATCCCGGGAGCCCTGTCTCTGCAGGTAATGCCCCTTTGCTTTCCCTGGGATGATTGTGACTTTCCCTTTCTTTTAATGAGTTCCTGAACCCCTCTGGGAGGAGCGGAGGGTTTTGTGAAGGACTCGTCCCCCTCTGCCAGGAACCCAGCTGCCCTGTGGAAGAGCTGCTCGCCAGGGCCAGCAGCTGGAAATGGAGGGGGCTGAGTTCCAGCAGTGGGGTTGTTTCCCAGCTGTGGAGAAATCCAGAGAGGAAACAAGCAGCCTCCTTGCTCCCCCTGCAAATGCTGTACTAGTTGGGAAGATTTCTGGCCTTAGCTCTGCCTCCCCCAGGAAACTTCCATCGAAGGAACTTCCACCACCCTGCTTGTCCCTGCAGCCCCACATCAGCTCACTGGGTGGGCTCCTGTGGGGGCACCCACAGATGTTCCTTCTCTGGGTAATTTCAGGGGCTGGCAGATCAGCAGGGAAGTTTGGTGTGTGTGTCCCCTTGCTCCTGGGCCACCTGCACACGAAAGGAGCCTTGGCCTCCGCTGGGAGCTGCAGCCAGCACCAGAAGGGTGAAGTTTACACCAGAAATTTCAGGCTGTGTTGGCTGTGAGAGTCTCTGGGGCCGGGCCTGGTGAAGCTCAGGGTGTCCAGCAGCCTTTACCAGGGCATTCCCAGCCCCCTCGCTGGCAGGACAGGGAGGGCTGTTCCTGCTCAGTTCCCGAGCAGGGGAACAGAGCTGGGCTTGGCAGGTTTCAGGACAGCTCTGAGCAGGGGCTCACAGGTGCTGGCAGTGCCCAGCTTGGACTGGGCTGCTCACTGGATCCAGCATGTGTGACTCTGCTGGGGACAATCTCCGGCTGTGCCAGCACCAGCTGCTTCCCAGGATTTGCACGTGGATGAAAAGGGGTGAAAACACGGATCCCACGCAGTGGAGCTGGAGCTGGCAGCTCCCAGGGGTGGAGCAGGCAGAGGGGCATTCCCAGGGACGCTGCACCCACGGGCTTTCCTGATGAGGCCGGTGCTGTGCCAGCAGCGAGGGGCCTGGGTTTGGGCAGTGCAGCTCTCAGAGCCACTCCTGAGCTGCTAAACCCTGCTCAGTCCAGCCAGGACAAGGCTTCTCTGCCCTTGTCCCCTCCAGGCTGAGCACATTTGAGGTTTGAGTTGTGGGTGGTGGCCCTGTGTCACACTGAGCTGTGCTACAGGGGAAAAGAGGCATTCACCCCAAAAAGCAGGTTTTGGGGGTTGTGTTTTTAGGGTTTGTGGTTGTTTTTTGTTTTTTTTTTTTTTAAAGACCCTAAAGTGCAGGCTGTAATGTGCCCTGAAGTGCTGCTGGGAAGGAGAGGAGGGGACAGCAAGCAGGAGAGTCGAGCCTTCCCCAAGGACAAGGCTGGCCAGGAAAGGCCTCTTACAGTCAGGCTGCTTCCAACCACGTGTTATTTATTCATTGAGACTGTGCCTACACTTGAAAAGCACTTGGGAGCAAAAAAGTCTCAGCCAATTAATTTAATGGCAATAATAACCTCAGGAATTTATTCCTCAGAAGATGTAAAGGCTTTACAAGAGAGCAGTAATATTCTGCCACAGTCATATTTACAAAAACAGAGGCACAAAAAGTGGCAAGCGTTGCTCAAACCCACCTTAGCTGCCCTTTGGAATAAAAACCTGATCCTCAGCGGTCTTGTCTTGTCTCCTTCCTCCAAAACACGGGGAAACATCCCAGCACCTATGTGGGATTTCTTGGCAAAATCAAAGGCAAAGCCTCAGGCAGAGCCCTGGTTTTTTGAAGCTGAAAGAAAAATGTAGAGAGGGAAAAAAAAGGAAATATTTTAAAGAGTTGGAATGGTCACCAATAATCTATTTAGTCTTTCTTTAGTCCTCCTAAAATGAACAAATAGCCTCTGAGCTTTTAAAGAACATCCTATCCTATCCCACACTATCCTATTCTATCTTAGCCCTTACCCAGCAGAGATAACTGAGTAGCCAAATATTTTAGGTCAGCTTTCACTGCAGATCCACGGACTCTTGCTTTGTGCTCTCTAGAGAAGTATTTGTTTTAGTCTTATCTGGACCTTCCCTGCAATTCCAATTGCTCAGGACTGTGTGGTTCCACTTCAGTGATACTTTTATGATTATGGTTATGGATATTGCTAGATAGGGAGATTAGGACAATCTTTCCCTGTAAAATAGTATATAAAATATTGTAAGAGAGAGAGAGAGGGTACTTCTCTGTGTGTAGAGGCAATGGGCTGGACCTGTTGTCCACGGGATGTGTCCTGTCCTGGAGAAGCTGCAAATGTGGCTTCCCTGGGATGGCCCTGCCTGGAGGGATCCATGGAAGGACCACGCAGCCCTTGACCCCTTAGAGGACTTGGGGAAGTGAAGGCAGCTTCCCTCCCTTGGGGAAAAGAAAATGTTTCCAAGCACAGGCAATGTCCGGAGGCTCTGAGCTGTGCCAGTGCAGCTGAAAAATTTCCTTTCTGTGGCCAGAGCTTGCTCCACCCATGGCCTGGCCAGGTCTAGGCAGGAGGTGTGCACAGAAGGGGTTAAATTGCCCCAGAGCTGCTCCTCACCTTTGAACTCAGGTCCAGCCAGAGGTTTTCCTGGCACAGATGTGTTCTCTGGAGGGCAGGGAAACAGCAGCCAGGCACAGAAGAGCAGCAACGCTGGCAAAGCCCAGCCCTGACATCAGCAGCTCTCCAGCTTCACCAGAATTGTTTAATTTTGCAAAGGAGTGCGTGGGTGCTGGGCAGGGGGATGGGCCAAGGTCAGTGCTGGTGTAAGGGGCATGGTCACCCTGGTGGCACCTGCAGGGACACGTGCCTGTGTGATGTGTGTGCCCTGCAGGCGCTCCACTCACAGGTCCCTCCAGCATGGCACCAGTGTTTCCTGCCACGGGCACGGGCAAGGGCCAGCGAGGGACAGGAGCTGCTGCAGCGGGTGGCTGGCTGTGGGCACACAGGACAGGGCAAGGGGAAGCTCTCACCTCTTCCACGTGGGCAGGGCAGGAAGCTAACCCTGCTCACACCTACCTGTCCCACTCACAGCATCACGGTGACAACTGCTCACCCTGGTCACCCCTCCGGGAGAGCCACAGGGCTCCCAGGCAAAGCCCGTCGCAGCTGCCCCAGGCAGCTGGTGGTGTCTGATGCTGGATCTGCAGTGAGGACGGGGATTTCCTGGTGGGCCGTGTGTCCCTGTGTTTCCAGGGAATGTTTTCTGCTGTGCCAGGGGGCCACCGGTGTCAGGGCAGTCACCCTGGCTACAGGTAGGGTGAACCGGGTTTCAGCTGCTCAAAAGCTTCTAAACCCAAAATCTTTTCCCGAGAGCAGAAATACATGAATTCAACAGTTTTTGGGTAAATTTCTTCTGTGGTACAGAAGCCAAACCACTCAGCTCTCTTCCATTCCCTCTGTCTGCCAGCCCCAAAGCACTTTGTCACCGGGGTGATGGCAGAGCCCCCAGTGAGCTCCACCAGGCTGAAAGCTGGGTGGGTGCTGCCCAGCCGAGGGCCAGGAGCTGTCCCTGTGTCCCAGAGCCGCGCGTGGCTGGCAGGCAGCCAGTGCTGCACACAAGGACTTGTTCCTGCTCTTACTCCTGCGCCCTTCACCTTTGCAGACGGAGGAACATCTGCGTGCTCTGCTTCCCGAGGACACCCGGCGCCCGCAGCTGAATTCCTGCCCCAGCTGTGAGGAGAGGAGATTATTTCGGCTGGCTTATGTTCGTGGCCCGGATGGAGCCCTCCTCCACCGCCCTGGGCAAGACAAAGGGTAAGGCTGCAGGATGGCACGGTGCCACCGAGCCCTGGGGGTGGTGAGGGCATGGAGGAGGATTCCCCGTGGAGGTCTCCGGTTAGTGGTGGGCTGCAGAACCTCCCTGGGGGGCTCCAGCCAGGCTCAGCCTGCCCAGCAAGGGCTGCAGGGAGCCCGGTTCCCATGGGACACACGCAGGGGACTCGTGTGTGAGGGGAGGTGACACCTTTGCATCGCACACCTGGCCCTGAGTGACACCAGCCCTGGAGCGTCAGTGACCCTCAGAGAGGGGGTAGGATGGACAAAACCGACCCAACATCACTCTGCCCATCACTGTCTGTATTCAGATTAGGTGTTTTATGCATTTTAGCAGTTAAAATTTTCCTTACAGGATCCTTCTGCTTTCTTGTCTTTAGATAGGAAGTGGGTTTTCAATTAAAGATGCCTTTTTCCATGGAAATTAAAATCATGTAGATTTTGTTGATAACACCAAGATTTTCATTAAAGAAACAAAAGCAGAAGGCCTTGACTAAAAAATGGAAGTTAACTGATGAAATTATTCTGAAATTTGACAATTTCAATGCAAGTGGAAATAAAACTGGAGAAAAGAAAAATGTATTAAGGGATATTCTTAAGCAAATGTCAATGCTGATAGCTCCAGAATATTGGCTAAGCAAAAAATCAGGTTTTGACCTGAGAGAAGGAACCATTTCAAGCAAAATGCTGTTTCCCCATCCTCATTACACATGGCACCAAGCACATCAGATGCCCCAGTAGCTGCAGTCTGGGGTGAGGGACCTATCCCACGGTGGCCGTTCTGCATCCCACAGGGAATGCTGCCCACAGCCCGGCTTTTACCTCCTCGCAACTACCACTGAAACTGCTCTGCAAGCTGCTTTCCTGCTGCTGCAGCTGCACACAGGGAACATTTTAAAGGAAAGACAATGGAAGGAAAAAGCGACTGCTTTATTTTTAATGAAGAGAGAGAAGACACCAGCCCTTATCCCAGGTCCCTTTTGCTCACAGCTCAGACTCTGGTCTCAAATCATCAGGCTCCCTGTGTTTGCAGTTAATAGTGCTGCAAAGCACCAGCCTGGCTGTCCCTGCTGCAGCCCTCCAGGATTTCTGAGGACAGTGGAAAAAGCAGCTTCTTCAAGGTTTGACCTGAACCAAATGACAGTTTTCACCTTCCTCCAAACCACTGGATGGCAGACAAATTTCCAGCTGACTTGTAAAAAATTATTCAGAACACCTGATCTGCCTGCCAGGCTGTAATTTGCTCCTAGCTGCCACCTGCACCCCCTCCTCCCCACCCAAAACAATCCCTCCCACCTAAATTCTCACTCCTAGGGTACAGCTAGCAGGTGCCTCTTCATCTTTTGAAGCTGGTCAGCTTTTCCTGCTCTCTTTAAAATGCTGCAGTGAGGCAGCAGCAGTGGCACGATCACTTTGGGGAGTTGAGGGTGGTTGTGTTCAGGGGTTAAATGAGCTGCTGTGGGAAACAAAGCTGTTTCTCTCTGGATTTTAGGAAGGGGCTTTGGGCTCCTGGCCGAACAGGGCAGGCAGGGTGGGCTGGTGCAAGGATGGGAAGTGTGGGGAATGAGAGGTCTCTGTGCTCAGTGGTTGTGGACTGCTTCCCGTGCTGCAGGACTCAGCCTCTGGGAGATGTGCTCCCAGGTATGTTTGATGAGTTGTTCTCGTGGAATTATTTTTTTGCGAAGTGCTTCAAGCTTTAGCCACCTGCTGTTTTCTTTAAGTTCTGCATGTAGCTTTTCTCTAAAATAGCGAGGATTGGTTGGCTCCAGCTTGCCCCGAGCCAGGGCTGCTTGGCTGGGCTCCCGCTCTGGTTGCAGTGTCCCTGGGGTGCAAGAGAACAGGATCTGCAGGACAAAATTGGACAAGCCAGGAGCTCTCCAGTGGGTGGCTAAGAAAGCTTCCCCAAATGCAGAAGTGCTTTAAAGTCTTTCCTAACCTCTTCCTGGACTTGCTGTAGTGTCTCAATGGGAATGAAAGTGGAGTTCAGTACTGGCTTGCAGCTATCTCTTAGATCTGTAGCAGGGGAAAACTCGAGCTTTTTTTTTTCTCTCCCCAGTAAAAGCACGTGTTTGCAGGAATCCTCCTTCCCACCTCCCTCCCTGCTCTTCTCTGAGCTGAAACTGGGGCATCTCCCCGTTAAGCTGCGAGCATCCCCTGCGCTGGGTGAAAGCTGTGGGCTGCCCCTCTCTCATCCCTGTCCCTCCAAACTCTGTGCTTCCTCCAAAACATCACCTGCTGTCCCGGTGAGAGCCCTGCCAGCCCTTCCCAGAGCGGGAGAGGACGAGGGACTCGCTCGGAGGGGTTTGCAATGTAGGTTAGGCAGGGAAGGCTGCCGAGAGCGGTGACATCAGGGAGGCGGTGGGAGGCAGCCCGCAGATGACGAGTCTGTGAGGTTGTGTCTCCGTGCAAGGTACGCGTTGCATTAGTAATGTGTTTGTAGCAAATAACGCTGGGCTGGCATGGGAATGTGGGTCAGCACTGCCAGAACCGTGCGAGGAAGAGGGAGCTGCTCGTGCTGTGCTGGGAAGCAAACGTATGTTACTGAGGGATGCGTGGTGGGGGGAGATTTGGCTGCAGTAACTGCTCCAACTTGTGAGTAGCAGCTTTCTGCTGTGTGAGCGGGTGCTCCCCGCCTGGGGGTGCCTCTGGCTGGGAGTCGGGGTGGAATGGTCTTTGAGGAGGGGGAGAGGGGTGCAGGGGTTTGTGTTCCTGATGTGTAGGAGTCACATTGGACTGGGGAGCTCCTAGACTTGCTTGCCGATGCTCTCTGCGGCCCCGGCCGTGCCTGGAGCATCCGTGCTGCACCAGCAGGGACAAGGAGGGACGCAGCCGGGCATGGCTAACCAAGGATTCCAGCGTATTTTCGTGACCTATTTCTGGTTCTGTTGTTCAGTGTGTGCGCTCAGGAAATCTTTGTGCTTCAGGGGGAGTTGCGTTTGTTAGTGACAAGGAAAAGCCTGCTCGACTGCTTGTGAGATTTAAACCACAAACTAACCTGGTTTTGAAGGTGGACTTGGGCTGGGGAAGGTGGCTCTGGACCTGAATAGGAAGTGATATGGGATGGGGATATACCTATCCCAAAAATGGGTATGGTACCTCAGTGCCAGAGACTTTAACCTCAGAGCAAGTCCCTTTAATGAAAAAGCTTTGTTGGAAAAGGCTGCCCTTGGTCAGCAGGGACTTGTTGAGTGGCTTCACTTCCAGCAAAGAGGCAGTGGAGCAGAACAGGGCTGGTGGAGGGAGGCATGAACGGGCTGCCAGGCTGGAAGGGGCTCCTGCCTAGCTGCAGGTTGCTAAAACAGGTTTGTCCAAGCCCCTTGGAGCAAGTCAGGAACTTGTCCTGCATCCTGTGCTGCTAGTAAATACCTTCAAGGCAGTTGGATGTGTTTCCATGGCTCGCCCATGTGCTCTCCAAGATGTCCAAGGTGTGATATCTCCATCTGTGCCTGAGCCTCTGTGTTTCCTCAGAGTCTGGGGCTGGAGCAGTGGCAGCAAGCTGACCCTGGGGCCAAACCCAAGCTTGTCGGGGTTCAGATTTGGAGGAAATGGGCTGTATCACCTGACGGAGCTGCAGGGAGGGGGAGTGAGGTGTTAGGTGGGGCTGCTCTGGCAAGAGGCTCCTGAGCAGGGGTGGGAACCTTCACTCCTCTCCCTGCTGCTGCCATGTGCAGCTTGGGGCTCGTCCACACACACCTGTGTGCCCTGGCCATCCCCTGTGCCAACCTCCTCCCTTTCCCTGAGCTTTCAGTGGGCCTTGCTTGCTCAGAGACAGCAGCACTGGTGTCCCTCTGCTGTGGCCACGATACTGCCCAGGCTGTGGGACAGACGCTGCCCCGAGGCAGGCGTTGGATGACCTTCAGCAGACCTGGGAGAGCCAGGGAGAGCCAGGCTGTCAGGGAAAGGACTCTGCCCAGTGGGAGGAGATGGGGTTTGATCTGTCTGGGTGCTGCCTGCGTGCTGTCCCTGCTGGTGGGTGCCAGCTGGGACAGGATCTTGGACCTGCTGCAGGGCAAAGTATGGACAAGGTCAGGGGCTCCAACCAGCCTGGTGTCATAAGTTCTCCCACTGCATGGCTTTGCTTTAAATTCCTGCTCTCCCTTTCTTATCCATTCAGAAACTCAAAACCCACAGCTTTGTTTTTTGGCTGCTCATCAGAGCTGCCCCCAGATCTGCTGGTGGAGCCAGTTCAGAGGCTCTCAGGACTTTGCAGGTCCCTCTGCCTGGCAGATCCAAATATCCACGCAGGAAGGGCTCTGTTATGGGCTTGTTTGCCTCAAAACTCATTGTCCTACATACTCGTTGCCCAGAGAGATGGGCTCTGGCAGTCGGTGCTGTCCATTCCTTGGTCTGTGGAAGAGCTGTTCCAGGATGACAACTTGCTTGTGTTCATAAAGCCTCTTCTTTTTCAATGGAGAGAAACACGTTGCTGTGAAAGTTTTGATTCTTTCTTTCTTCCCTTTCAGTGGCAGAACTGAGGAGTAAAACTGAGTCTTGAAATAATTTTGCTATCTACTCCTAAGCAAAACAAGGAACTCCTCTGTGCAGGCTGCACTCCTTGGGCTTCCCTCTGGCTCAGCCTGTGCAGCAGCAGGGAGCAGGCTCAGGGCTCCTCTCTGTGAAGGGAGAGGTGATGATGGTGATGAGTGGTGGCAACCGCCTGCACGGCTGAGCAGCAGGGATGCTCCACGGTGGGAATCCCAGCTCCTGGCACCGGCTATGTGTCCTTGGGCAAGTCACTCCTGTGCTGTGTGTGTGCTGGCTTACCTCCTGCAGGGCCTGAAAGGTTTCATTCATGTCCCTAATTACTCGCAGAGTCCTGAATGAAAGGGACAGTGGATGTGCCAAGTGTGTGACGTATCCCAGTACAACCTCGTCCTTGTAAGCACTCTCCCTGTCCCCCCTGGGGACACAGGGGTGGCTCAGGAAGGCTTGACAGTGGTGCTTTAGCATGAGTCCCCTCGGCCACCAGAGAAGGGTGTCTGTTTTGTGGCACTCGTGCCTGTCCTGTGAGCTATTGAGGGCTCCTGGTGAGGCTGGGAGGGAAGATGTCCTGGTTCCTATAATTTCCTGGTTATTTTGGTATGTGAGTGGCAGGGGGAGGAGGGCGGCTGTGGAGAGAAGAGCAAGGTCAGTGAAGAACAAATGTGCCTCTGTGCACTTGTGATCACGCTGCCAGCTAATCGGCTTCGGTGCTCCAACTTTCCTCACAGAGCTCATCAAGCACGGCCGGGAGAGGATAGAGCAAACCATCAAGGCCTCCGGCTCCAGGCTCTGCTCGTAGTGAGTATGAAACCCTCCCAGTGGGATGGGAGCCCTTTAACAGCTCAGCCCGCTCACCCCTGCGCTGGCTGGGCGGGGGATGGAGCTGGCTGGCACCGGGCAGACGTGGGCAGTGCCCGGGGACAGCTGCCAGGCTCCGCTGCTGCCCGGCAGCTCCTGCCATGCTCAGCCCGGCTGCGCAGGAGGGCTTTCTGTGGGATGGCTGGGGGTCTGTGCCTGGTGCTGTGTGGGGGCAAAGAGTGGGAGCACCCACAGGTGAGATGTGGGGAGGCTGGAGGGGTCTTTGGGCCCCCTTTTTGGGAGGGGCAGGGCAGAGGGTGGCTGTGGGGATGAGCCTTCATGCTGAGGGGGATTCAAAGCTCTCTGGGGCAGGGGAGAAGGGAGCAGAGCTGTTTTTTTCATCTTATCTTCTTAATTCTGGCTTTTGCAAGGAGCAAGGGAGAACCCTTAAAGCCAAAGAGAGGAATCCCTGAGGCAGGGCTCACCCATTCCCAGTGATGCTCAGGCAGGATGGATCTGAACCAACAAGTGCTCAAGTCCAGCTCCTCCAGCCCCAGCAAAAGCTGCACCAGGCAGAGAAGAGCCCTGGTCTTTAATGCCTCTGCTCCTGAGCCTGCCCTGGCTGCCGTGGCAGCTCCTCTCTCCTGCAATGCCAACAGCCCCGAGCTGCCCTGCTCTGACCCAGCCTGGGGAGTGGCCTCTGGCCGTGCCAGCCCCATGGACCGTGGTGGTTGGACCCAGCTGGACTCTGCTGGCTGCCCTGTGGGGATCTCACTGGGCTGCAGCATCCCTGGGCAGTGGGGTGGGGGCTGCACCTGCCCTGAGAGGGGCCTGGCCACGGCCAGGAGAGCTGTGACTTCACCTGGCCTGGTGCAGTGCTGCTGCTGGGGCTGTGCTGCTCCTCATCTGCTGCTGCCCTGAGCAGCTTCTGCTTTGCAAGTCACGGGCTAAGGTTTAACGTGCTTGTGCTCCCAGGAACCCTTTTTGCCTAACCTCCTGCCAGCACACACTGCTCCCTGCCTCGCCCAGAGTGTGGGCATCCCCATCTTTGGGGATAGCAGTGCTGGGGAGCTCAGCTCAGCCCTGCTGTGATGGATGGGGGGCACACACTGGGGTCTGCACTGCTCCCTGGCAAGTTAATGGTGTGAAGCTGTTTCTCTCTTGGATTTTGTTTTCAACACTGACTTCCTCTTCTTTTCCCAAGTGCTGAGAGAGTTGTTTTTTTAATGGATCGTTCCCGGAGCCCAGACAAAAGCACTCAGGTGAGATCATGGCTCTGAACCAGCAAATCCTCACCTTTGGGACAAAGGGGGCTGGTGCCTTTAGATGAAAAGCAAGGAGAGAGCCTGTGTTAGCCTGCTGGCAGTCTTGCTGCTGCCTTGTCCTGTGGGTGATGCTGGGTGGAGAAAAACAGCAGAGAGACCCTTTTGGACAAGGCATAATGATCCCAGAGTCTGGGGAGGGGAAGATTCCTGGGAGGAGGAGGAAGAGCATGTGTGTGTACGTATCCCCTTGTCTTTGGGAAGAGGGGGGCTGCAGCTCTGTGCTGCTGGGTGTGCATAAGGCCATCTAAAGAGACCTGAAAGTTTTGCTGAAGTATCAACTGGGTCTCTTGCTGATGGGTGTTTATCAATGGCACTGTGTGAGGGATGCTGTGTTGAGCAAGGGAAAACCCAACCTGCAGCATAGTCCTTGTGAATAAAATTCTTGTTTTCTTCTCTAGCCTTCAACACCAACTGACAACATCAACCTTGGACCTTCTGCTAACCCCAAGTAAGCTCCCTGCAAAGCCAGGTAGGGTGTGGAGCGTGACGGGATCTGGCGGGGGGATGCAGATTGTCCCTGTGTCTCACAGGGTGGTGTCTGCAGAAGTCTGAACAATTACAGTTCTTGCCCTTTAACACCCCGTGTGTCATCAATGCACAAGCTTTCAAGACTAAGCTGTAGCTGGCACTTATAATCATCCTCTCCTGGCCACGTCTCTAGCCCCTTGTCCCTTTTCTTTTAGGCGGTAGTAAGGTCTAGTAGTAAGGTTATAAGTGAGGAAGGTCTGCCTCATCACTGCTGGCTTCCTGACTATGTTTCTCTAGAAACAGGGATAAACTGTGTCCCCTGTAAGGCATCACTTTGTCCTTACAGGTGCTTTCACTGCTGCTGCCTTCAGCTCAGGGGCTGCTCATTGTGCTCTGCAGGGTGCACTGACACCCACAGTGTGAATCCTGAGTTGGCTGGGAGTGAGGGTCACCCACCAGTGCCCTTTAATCCCTTTCACAAATTCACAAACACAAGTTTTTCCAAGCAGGATCTCTGCTTTGATGGTGGTGTTACTGTTGCGTGTTTCTCTCCCAGAAACATTAACTTGTTTCATTCTTGCCTAACAGTGCCAAGCCAACAGACTTTGACTTCCTGAAGGTTATTGGCAAAGGAAGCTTTGGAAAAGTAAGTGGGCTTGTGCAGGTGGGTTGTAGCTCTTTAGAGGCAGCTTGGAAGGAAAATGTGTTGCTGAAGGAGTTTCTGGCTGTGTCCTTTGATTGCACCACTCCTGAGGTGTTTGGCCTGAGTGGGACTGAGATTAAATAAGATCTGAGGTAGTTATTAATAGTCCATTCTTACTTTAAGGTCCTGCAACCTCTCTAAGGACTGAAGAGTGAGGTGCTTTATGCTCGGGGCAGATAGCAAGGAGCAGTGCTTGATTCAGAATAAGTTTCAGACTTATTCAGCAAAAGATCTCCAGAGAAATCTGTACCTTGGAGACAGCCAGGATTCACTTTAAATGGGACTGTCCCCAAATGCTCCAAAAGTATTTTCTATTGGGTGTCATGGGGATATATGTGGAGATACTGTGTTTTTCTTCTGGCAGTGAAAAAGTGCTGGGAATTGGGAGGGCTGGAGCCTGGTCTTTAAAACCCTGTACCTGGTGCTCTGAAGCAGCCCCCTCTGTGTGATCACTCACAAGAATGTGGAGCTAATGAGGAAACTCTGACCAAGGGGAGACTGAAAGCTGTGACCAGGACCTTCTGTTGCAGGTGCTCCTGGCCAAACGCAAGTGTGACGGGACTTTTTATGCAGTGAAAGTGTTGCACAAGAAAACCATCCTCAAGAAAAAGGAGGTGTGTCTGCTCTCCTGGGCTGCTTCTGCAAACAGTGCTGGGTGGATGGGCTCTCTGGGTGATGCAGCTGGGGTACCTGGTGTTCATGTAGGCAGATCACATGTTAAACGTGGATTTCTCTGTGCCATGAGAACAAAAGAACAGAGATTAATTAGGTCAGTTTGGAGGGAGTGGTTCTCTTTTTGGAGCTGGAAAGGACTCCCCGACTCTTGTGGGCTCCCAGCTTCCATCTGTTTTGAAAACAGCAGTGAGCCCCTAGGGCAGGCTGGGCTGGACCCTTGCCTGAAACCTTAATGCCTTGTCTGCTTTTTGATAGCAAAACCACATCATGGCAGAACGCAACGTGCTCCTGAAAAACGTCAAGCACCCCTTCCTTGTGGGACTCCACTACTCCTTCCAGACCTCGGAGAAGCTTTACTTTGTGCTTGACTATGTAAATGGAGGAGAGGTGAGTGCACTTACAGGCTTGGCTTTAATCGGTTTTGGTCCTTCACAAACATGCTGCCTTATTTAAAACTGTTCCTTGTCAGAAGATAACGGTGTTGAGGGATGATGTTGTTTTGACTGCTGGCAAGGAGCAGCCAGGAACACCTGGCAGGATACCTTGCCTGTAAATTGAGTCAAGATCTTGCTGGCTATGACCTGAGTCAGATGATTCCCAAAGTAAAGATGCTGAGAAAAGCAGTGTTGGGGCATTTTAAAATCCTAGGGAGAATATGGGGAATATTGCTTGGTGAGCTTTAGGAAAACCCACTTGTGGGCCAGCTCTGGATCAGTGTCTAGTGCTTGGGTGTGATGCCACTGCAACTTTCTAGATTTCTTCTGTCCTGTAGAGGCTTACGTTTTTCAGCTGTCTTTCTGTGTTATCTGAAACTGGCTGGGAGGTATTGTTAAGGTGGATATCTTGCCCAAATTGAGTTAATGCTGGGGACCTTCACATGTTCAGCTCTCTGCATGTACCAGTTCTGATGGCCATACTGCCACTGCAATCAGCCTGTGGGTTGTAGTAAGCTAAGAGCTTAACCAGGTCAGCAGATGATGGAGAGTTTGAGAATTAGTTATTAATTTATGTGAAGGAAGAGGAGGACAAATGAAGCAATATCTAGAAAGGTGTTTGGATTGCTTAAATTCACTTGACTTGGGCTTATTTCATGCTGTTCATGTGCTACCTGCTGCAAACCACTTTTCACTTACATAGCTGGCTTTCAGCCTTGCTCCAGACTAGCCTTCAGTTATTTAGAGATGTGATCAACCCTCTCACCTTCCCGTAGCTCTTCTTCCACTTGCAAAGGGAGCGCTGTTTCCGTGAGCCCCGGGCCCGGTTCTACGCTGCCGAAGTCGCCAGTGCCATTGGGTACCTGCACTCCCTAAACATCATCTACAGGTCAGGCACAGGTCCTGGGGGGCACAGCAGGGGCACCAAGCCTGCCCAGCCAGGGGGTGCAGTGCTGGGAGGGAAAGGGGTTCACCGGGGAAGTGAAATGCATGATTGGAGTAGCTGAAGAATCTCCTACCCCAGACAAGACAGTGCTGCTGGCACTTTACCCTGCAAGAGGGTCTGCACAGGACCTGGCAGGCAATAAACCATTCTTTCCCCTTCCCAGTGTCTGTCTGAGAGTATTAAGTTTAAAGATATATAATAAACCTGGCTTAATAAGTAAGAAATCATCTCTCAGTAACAACTTATGCCTGGAAATCCTGGCTAACACCTGATCCTGTGTGAAAGCAGCCTACCTATGTTTGAGTGTATACTGATGGGAATCTGCAATTTGGGAGGGTCTTGGTGACCTGGATTGGGAGGCTTTGTTAGCTCCTGTTCCTAGCTGATGCTGTTTCAGATCCATGTTTCCCAAATATCTGGCCAAATCTGCTCAAACAGCACTTTGTCTTGCAGGGACTTAAAACCTGAGAACATTCTCCTGGATTGCCAGGTATATTCACAGCTTGGGCTGTCTTCCTGCTGGCTTTAAAAACGTCAGGACCACAAACAGAGGGGCTGTGGCTCTGCAAGCTGGGCTGTAGCTGACATGATGGCATGGATTTTGTCTGTCTGCCCCACTGCACTTCTGTGGGAAGGATGAGTGGGCCTGGCCTCTGAAGAACTGCGTGGTTTTGGGGCCCTTGGCTCGTTTCCAGAAGCTGGGACCTGACTTGTGGTCAGCGATCAGGGGTGTGAAGAGCAGGTCACTGCAGCAGCTCTGGTGCTGACTGTTACATAAAATGGCTTTGGGATAAAGCAGCAGAAAATCACAGCAGTGCTGTATTTATTCATAGCTATCCCACTGTAGACAAATAGAAAAATAGTAAGAACAAATCTAGACTTTATTTTCTCTATAGGCTCCAGTACCTGTGGTATAGGATGAACGTAAGGGGAGGGAGGGGAGGCAGATGAGTAGTGGGTAACAAAAACCCACATGGGAATTAATGTATAGGCAAATATTTGGAAATTCTGTCCTCTCTCCAGAAAGAGTGGGACAAGCTAAGATTTCTCTTTTCTGTAGGGACACATAGTATTGACAGACTTTGGACTCTGCAAAGAAGGAATGGAGCAAGAGGAGACAACTTCTACCTTCTGTGGCACTCCTGAGGTACTGCACGTGCTGGGGCTTTGCTGTGACCTGGGGTCTGGAAGCCTTCAGACATTGGATGCTCTGGGTCTTGGGCTTATGTGACATCTCAAAAAATGATGGGCTCTCTGAATTATGGGCTGTCAGTCTGAAACTTGAGCTCAGATAAGGCCTTCCCCATTCAGCAGAGACAGCTCTCCCTGTAACAACACAGCAATTTTGGAGTATTAATCAGCTGTTGGGGCAGGGGTTCCTGCACTTGGAAATGGCCAGGCTTGTGAAAATAGCCGTGGGGGTGGAGACAGCCGTGTCCCTGGGAGCCTGTGAGCAGGGTGTTTGCCTGCTCGGAGACCCCGGAGGTGCAGAACAAGGAGCCTGCTGGTACTGGCTGTACTGGACCTGTGTCTGTACTGGCTGTACAGGACCGTGCTGTGCTCTCCTGCGTCCTTGGTGCAGAGTGCCCTGCACAGAGGAGAGCACCAGGCTCCCCCTGGAACGTGAATGCTGCAGAAAGGAGAGGAAATGCCTTTTCTCCAATGCACTCCAACTGGGGTTTGTAAAAACCTGTTTTCAGTCTGGCTTCTTGGAGGCTTTTTTTCCTGCTTCTGACTGAGCCTGGGGATTTTGGTAGCACTTCAGCCTAGGTAATGCACCCGTCCTGCTGCTTTCCCCAGACAGCCTGACAAAGGCTCTGTAAACACAGCACCTTTCAGCATTCCAGCTCAGCAGAAGTGGGCAGGAATTTCCCTCCTTTTTCAGTGGGGTGCCTCTTATGCAATAGGACAGCATGAATCAAGCAGGAATGTTTGAGCTTTGTTTTCTAGTTTTGGTGTGTGTGTGTTGGTGTTTTCCTGTTCTAGACGCAGCCTGAGAGTACAGAGAATTCTATGGGAAACTGTTCTGCAGACTGCTCAAGTTCTTGCCTGTTGCTCCTTGGTGGTGGCTCTTGATAGTTTTGCTGCTTTGGACAGACTTACTGGGGCTGAAAACTGCAGCTTTCTCAAAACTGCAGGAGCTTTTTAGAGGTGTGATGTGTCAGTGTGGGACAGGTTTGCTGGTTGAATTGTGGCAGGGTCAAATCCTTGTACAAGTCCTCTCTAGGAAGAGAACCTCCTGTAGCCTGGAAGGACACTTTGAGGGCTTTGGTGGGTATCTTTAAACTCCATTGCTCCAAAGGAAGTGGAGAGTTTATTAGATCATAGCAGGAAATGCATCTGTGTTATTCCTAATGCATTTGCTCAACTTGAGCTGCAGCCAGGTTTGGGACTTAGAAGGGCAAAGCCCTTCCTTTATAATTAAACTCAAATATTTCCTTCTGATTTCCCAGTACCTGGCTCCTGAGGTGCTAAAGAAGCAGCCCTATGACAGGACAGTAGACTGGTGGTGCCTAGGAGCTGTCCTCTATGAAATGCTCTTTGGACTGGTAAGTTTGGAAATGGGTTGGTTTACTTTACACGGTGGAAATTTTATTTTCAAAAGCTGTGGTGTGAGGTTGGTGTGGTGTTCACAAGGTACTCGATAGACAACAAAATCCTGAATCAATGACCTGGTTCAATCCTACCACTGCCCTTTTGAGCAGAGGTGTGGCAGATCTCCCCCATCTACTCACTGCAGGATTCATTTTGACCTGCAATTTGTGGCTCCTTCTGGTAGCTCATGTTTTACCTGGCTGCTTCTCCTCTCTTTCAAATTAGCCTCCTTTTTACAGCCGGGATGTGTCTCAGATGTATGACAACATTCTGCACAAGCCACTACAGATCCAAGGAACCAAGACTGTGGCAGCTTGTGACATCCTCCAGGGACTTCTCCACAAGGACCAGAAGAGGAGGCTGGGTGCCAAAACAGACTTTGTAGGTGGCCTCCACTAGGATCAGGAGGGAGGGAGGATGGATGGGAAAACTTCTATTCTGAGCATTTCTTTCATAAGAGCACTGCCTTGGAAAAAGCTTCCCACACAGTCTGTCCCTTCAGCCTCCTACAAGGGGCACGTGGGGTTGACTTGGATTTCCAAAGGGAAAGGGGTGGTGGCCAGACAAGGACACCAATGTGTGATGGGTCATTTCCCTTCAAGGGATTCCTGGACCCTCCTGCGTTAAGGATTTGTGGATATGGGTGTGTGGTAACTTCAAGTCTTGCTTCAACCAGTTAAAGCTGTGAGAACAGGTGCTGGAAAAGGAAGGTTGGCAGAAGATTGACTTTTCCTTCCTGCTTTCCATACAGCTTGAGATAAAGAACCACGTATTCTTCAGCCCAATAAACTGGGATGATTTGTATCACAAGAGGATTACTCCTCCATTCAACCCCAATGTGGTAAGTTGGGTAATTGTGCCTGCTGTACAAGGGGATCCTCTCCAGCTCTCTCACACTGACACAGGGCTCTGAGGTGTGGGTGGGGAGCTGCAGATGCAGTGGTGAGGGCCCTTTTGGAAGAGCAGCCGTGTTGGACAGCCTGAACACAAGGCTCTGGTTTGGGTCTGCTCGCTCCATGGCTGTCTCTGCTCCTTGGCTCAGGCTGGCCCAGCTGACCTGCGGCACTTCGACCCCGAGTTCACCCAAGAAGCCATCTCTGCCTCCATCACCCGCACGCCTGACCTCGCAGCCAGCAGCTCCAGTGCCTCAGATGCATTTTTAGGATTTTCTTATGCACCAACTGAAGAGGACATTTAAATTTTACAAAGGCTTTGTGAAGCCATATTTTAAATGAATGGGTTTTATGTTTATTTTCTTTTTTTCTTTTTGAGAGGATTGGTACTGTCCTTTGCTCATGGTTTAAGGAAATTGGCACTAACACACTAACTGGTTGGGATGGAACAGAGATCTTAATCTTTGCTGTTTGGTGGATTTTCTCCCTAAAGGGATGTTTCCCCACCAGGGAAAATGGGACACTGATTATGATTTTCCCCGAGTGTCTTGTGCTACTTGGCAGAATTGTATTCACTCTGTGGTTGTATTTATGGTTGAGGTATGTGGCATTATTCACATAAACAGCCATGTCCCTGTAACTGGACACATTTTACTTTTTTTTTTGGTGGAGCTATGCTCAGCTATGTCCAATGTCTTTCCCCAAGCTCTCCACAGAGAAGGAAACTCTTCACATCACCAAGAACAGTGGCTTCCTTCCTTTAAGTGAGCTCTGTCACTCAGGCTACTCATCCTGGGCTGATGGGAAAACTGTTCCTTAGTTATTGCTCCAAAGGCAGCTGCAGATCTGTCACTCCTGAACTGCACTGTGGCCTTTCAAGCCAGTCTGCCCCTCCTCAAAGTGAGTGGATCATCTCCAGGTCCAGGATTGGGATGCTACTGTAGCAACAACAAGGCTCTGATGGAGGAGCCAACGTGTAGGAGGAAAATCCCAGACTGAAGGGGTGGGGAAAGAGGCTGAGTTGCTTGGAAAAATAAAAATAACTTTATAGCTGAACTCTGGTTGGGTTTGGGGGGTGCTTTCACAGCATGTGCTTGACTTGCCCCGGGCACACCAATGCTACTTTGATGAGCACGGGGCGGTGCACAGTGAGGGGTGGCTGTGCTCCAGGCTCCAGCACTCACCTGATGTGGAACTGTTATTTATTCTGCCTTAATTTAAATGCTGGTGTATTCATTGAATGTCACTTCCCTTTTTTTTTTTTTTGTTTTAAGCTGTTCTGTGCCGTTGCTGTGGGGAGGAGAGGGGGCTCAGGGCAACACAGGGACAAACAAGGGGCTTTCTAAAAGTTGTGTGATGCTCATGCTGTGGGGAACCTTGCGCTGGAACAATTGGGTTTTTTTATCAGGCTTTATCTTGTATATGCTGAAGTCATTGGAAATATGACGTGGTTTATAATAAAGTGCAAACACTGCTCTGCTTCTGTGGCTGTCCTGGATCTGAGGGGGGAGGAGGGCAGGGAGGGGGTGTTGGTTTTGTGCTGGGCCTGAGCCCATGGGGCTGCATGCAGGAAGTTGCTAACACAGCTGGGCTTAAATTGAAGAGGAATTCCCTACTTCAAGCTGATCACAGAATCATGGAAGAGTTGAGGATTTTAAGGGCTGTGGGCAGGGACACCTTCTGCTGTCCCAGGGTGCTCCAAGCCCTGTCCAGCCTGGCCTTGGGCACTGCCAGGGATGGAACAGCCACAGCTTCTCTGGGCACCCTGTGCCAGGGCCCCACCACCCTCACAGGGAAGAACCTGCAGCTCTCAGCACTGGGATTTTAGGCACAAGCAACATCCAAGGCCCAGAAACGCCAAGAGGAGCTCCAGCACAGCGGCACGGCCCCGCTGCCGGCCGCGGCCTGAGGCCCAGGGCCCGGGCGGAGCGCCCAGCCCGTCCCCGCCGCGTCCCCCCGCCCTCCGCAGTGGTACCGCCCCCCGGCC
>VZRO01004947.1:330790-344145 GCA_013397915.1 Daphoenositta chrysoptera | reverse complement strand
CTGCTCCCCAGAGCGCTCCGGCAGCCCCGGGGAGCCTATGGAGAGCGGCCCGCGCAATGCCATAGTGTTCAACGCCTCCAAGGGCGAGAGCTTCACGCCGGCCGGCGGCTACAAGGCCCTGCGGAAGAGGCTGCGCGGCAGCTGGAAGGTGCAGAGGTGAGGGGCGGCTCTGGGGGCACGGAGAGGGCCCGGCGGGGCAGGGCGGCCCGCGGGGNCCCGCGGGGGACCCGAGTACCCGGTTATGGACTTCGGGGGTGTATCCCGCGAGCTGAGGTCGCTCTCTCGCGTTGGTGGCGCCCTGTTGCATCCTCCGCCGCTGTGGGATGCTGAGCGCGGTTCTGTGGAGCTGCAGCTGTCTCACCTGTGGAGGAGATGCGGTGTCAGTGGTGAGGATGGAGCTCCTCACGCAGGTTTGTGAGTCTGTCTCGATCTGGAGTTCGGGACAAAAAGGAAACAGCGCTTTTGTAGGTGATGCTGTTTATCCGAGCGCTGCGAGGTGGCACGGCATGGCACTGATTGGGAGAGGGTCAGGCTGGAGATCAGGGAAAGGTTCTTCCCCCAGAGTTGCTGGGCACTGCCCGGGCTCCCCAGGGAATGGGCACGGCCCCGAGGCTGCCAGAGCTCCAGGAGCGTTTGGGCAGCGCTGCCAGGGATGGACAGGGTGGGGCTGTTGGGGGGTCTGTGCAGGGCCAGGGGCTGGGCTGGATCATCCTGGGGGTCCCCTCCAGTTCAGCTCATTCTATGAAATGTGCCCAGACCTAAAAGAAGAAAAATAAAAATAACAGGAAGCTCCTCAGGTGCAAAGTTTAACAGCAGCTGTGACAGCTTGCAGCAGCTCTGGATCTGCCACAGTGCCTTGTCAGAGGAGCGTTACTGTTTAGCTGGTTGACATTTGTAAGGATTATTTTTGCTCAGGTTGTCAACTTTAAACCCAGATAAAAGGATGCGAAGTGACTGAAGTGATTTGCTTTGTGTTCATTTGCCAGTCCTTTAAAAAAAAACAAAAGGAAAATGATGTGGTTCGGGACTATATCCAAGAATAATGCGTGTCTTTATTAATCAATTCATAGCTTAAAAGATGAGATCACATCTGAGAGACTGTTTGGGGTGAAATTGTGGATTACAGCAGGACCAAGAGAGAAGTTCAGTGCTGATGAGGTAAGAAGTCAATAATTGTTTTCAAATTAATTATGTTTTAAAATTTGCTAAAGTAGAAAAGAGCAAGACAGAAGACTTTGCTGCAATGCTGCTTTAAATGAATTCATATAAATGGAAATTTGAATGCTTTTCTTATAGAATCAAGTTAAATGTAAGCAGTCAAAATCATTTACCTTTCCTCATCGCAATATAACTTCCTGCAGTTTTGTGTCTAGCTTCTCACTTTTTTTTTTCCTGGATCTTTGTTGTTTTCTAGTTTTCCGTTCTAAAGAAATTCCTGGAGGATGGTGGGGCCATCCTGGTGATGCTGAGAGAAGGTGGAGAGTCCCGGAATGGCACAAATATTAACTTTTTGTTAGAAGAATATGGGATCATTTTCAATAATGGTAATGGGGCTCACTGCTGCCTTTTATTCATCAATTTACAGCAAAATTGAAAGAGCAGATTCAGCCTTTGTGGATACAAGCCAAGCAGATCTTTCTCACAGTCTCTTTTGATCTAAAAGATGTTTTTTCTTAAAATCTGCGTGCACATGGCAGGGTAATACTGGAGCACAGCAAAAGCTTTCCATGGACAGAGTACATGGACAACTTGGCCATCTCCATTCATTTACTGTAGTTGCTAGTTTTAATTTCTTGATTAAAAAGTCTTTAAGACATTTTCCACACATTTTTAAAGGATTGAATCACTTTATGCTCATCCTGAATAACAAGTGGCACTTTTCTTTAGCAGACCAATAAAATGTCATTCATTAGTTTTGTGCTACCAATGGGGAAAAAAACCCAAACAACCCAAGGCAACTGTGTCTCAGTGTACATAAAATATTTTGGGCCTTTGGTGGCTTTTCTAGACTAGGCCTTTTTTTTTTTTGGCATCAATAGGATTCAATTCCTGCAGTGTTTGAAAGATATGTTAAAAAAATCAAGTTGTAAAAGGTGATACAGGCTGTTTTAACTGGACCATCTTTTTGCCTCTTCTGCTTTGCAGGAGATGGAGATGTGCTTACTTTTTGTATTTTTGTTTGAATTTGCAAACATATTCCTGTCCTAAATCTATTCTGTCCAAAAGGAAACAGTAGTGAAGGCTGATTTCAATTCTTTTGGGATCCAAATGCCAGCTTTGTGCTGTTAGAAGCAAACACCCAGGGAATCCAAGAGCTAAACTAATTTTTCTTTGCTGAATCTAACACACTGATCAGCTAAGGTGTAAATTTCTATATTTTTTTCTTTTTTTCAAGATGCTGTAGTACGAAATGTGTATTACAAGTATCACCACCCAAAGGAAGCACTAATCTCTGATGGAGTTTTGAACAGGTAAATATTTGGGGTATGTGAATCTTCACAGTAAACTCTTGTAATCTGGATTGTTTTCAGCAAAGTTTGTTTCTCAATATCTCATAGGGGAATCAGTGAAGCTGCAAAAAAACCAGTGCTTGATACAACAGATGAAGATGGAAGGGGCCATGACTCACAGTGAGTGTTTTCTGTGAGGAAAATGATGTGAAAATATGTAGAATACCTCAGAATGGGCAGGTTTGTGATTAGCAGCAGTACACTGTGCTTATGGTGAGGTTTTCTAATGCATTTCTTACGTTCTTATGCTTCTTAGATTATATCTGGAAAGCAGAATCTGTTTAGTAGGGCTTGGTAACCTCTGAAGGAGCAGGAGGGATAGGTTTGGGAAGGAATTACTGTTCTCATGACCAGATCTTTTTTGCCTCTAGTCTGTGGGTTTGATTTTGAGTTCTGTGAATGTGTCCAGCCTGCCTGATGCATGCAGGTGCTTATGGAGTTTCTGTATTTCCTGCAGAGCTCTCACCTTTGTTTATCCTTTTGGAGCCACACTGAATGTGATGAAGCCAGCAGTGGCAATTCTGTCCACAGGATCTGTCTGCTTCCCTCTCAACAGGCCTATCCTGGCTTTCTATCAGCATGAGGTAGGAGCTGCCTGGGGCACTCCCTGCATTCCCCCTGCCCCACACAAAATCTCTTGAGTGGATCTTTTGGGGATACTTACAAACCCACCTCAATTTTTAATGCACCTGCAAACTCCAGGTGACTCCTTTTTATAGTAAACTTCTTTGCATGGGGTTCAGAGGAGAGTAAAGGAGGTGGTCAGCAGAGATTACATATTTTTGGTTGATCGGTGGATATCTTTAGTTCTTGAAAGTTTTGGGGTTTTTTCCCACTGTTTTAGTAACAATTTATTAAATAAAATTATCCTTAGCTTTCTAAGTACACCATATTGAATGAAGGAAGAGGCCTGTCACCTCAGAACCAGTAGAGTTTTCATATATTGTCTTACTCATCCAGCCCTGTTCATTTATAAAAATAAATTCAGAAATCTGGTAGTAGTCAGTGGTTACAAGCACAGGATTGATATTGTTGAGGAATATGTGAACAAGTTAACACAGCTTTTTACTATGTAGACAAGTAGTGCAGTGCAATAACAATTGTCTCTAAAACTGTGATTTGGAAGGAATTTTTGCTATATTGTATTCTTTGTTGGTAGAGTAAAGGTGGAAAGATGGCAGCCCTGGGATCTTCCCACATGTTCAATGACCAGTATTTAGATAAAGAAGAAAATGGTAAGATCATGGTAAGTTGGAGTTTTTTGGGAGTTGGTTTTTTTTTTTCTTTAAAAACACCCTAGTGGATCTTCACAATGTTTGCAAAGCACTCCAGGCTCATCTTCATTTTAGAGCAAGACAGCTATGAAATGGATTCAGTATGGGGATTCTAAGCCAATACTAACAGTTATTCTTTGATTCCTTACCTATTTTTTAATCATTTTCATGCTATGTTAATAGATTTAACATGAATATTTAAGCATACTATGAGATTACTTGAATTCTCCTGAAAGTAATTGCGTTTTGCCCTTCTCCAGGATGTGCTTTTCCAGTGGCTCACAACATCAGAGATCCATTTAAACCAGATGGATATGGAGGACCCCGAGGTAAGAGAGATCCATCACCAGGAGGTGAAGAACAGTGTGACCTGGCAGCACCAGTCGTGGCACACCATGTATTTACCACAGAGTGGGTAACAGCCAGATGGGTGCTGCTGTTGTTGCAGAACCTTTATTCATGGTCTAGGACTGAGTAGACAGATGGCTTAGGTGTAAAAAATAATGGTATCACTCAGCCTTAGGTTGCTATTCATTACCAGATATAATTTGTGAAAGTCTCTTTGCAATTGCCCACGTTTATGAGATTTACTGCTCTGGTGTAATGAGTTTGCATCTCACTCTGAGCCCTCAGACAGGAGGAACGTGCAGGAGGGAAAGGCAGATTTTCTGTATGTGAGTAGGGACCAACCTATGTGTCAGTTTTAGTTGTATACAAATGCTGTATTAATTTAGAAATATCTTTATGTGATGAAGTTGTATACTCTGTGTGCATAAAAGAACAACAGTTTTGCACAGTTAATTAGTAAGCTGGCTGTTGTAATTTTAAAGAATTAACAGAAATCCAGATGAAAGATCCATGTGTTGGGTAGCTTTAGAGCTGGGAGAAGAGTTGGCACAGTTACTGATCTAGTGAGCTGCACTGCAAAGGGCCACACCTGGTAAAGAGTGAAATAATTACTTCTAGGTGAGGTTTTATGTGAGATATCAGCTGGAAGGAGGCAGTGGGAATGGGCTGGCCGTGTCTAACGACAGGGGTGTGTGTCTGTGTGTGCAGATCTCGGACTACACCGTGCTCCCAGACACGGCCGCGCTCTCGGAGCAGCTGCGGGTCTGCCTGCAGGAAGGAGATGAGAACCCCAGAGACTTCACAAAGCTCTTTGATACATCCCTTTATCAGCTGGACACAACTGCTCTCCCTTCAGTTATCAAGTCAGCAGCTGTAATTTTCGTATTACTTATTTATTTATTCCATTCTGGGTTCTGCTTTCTGTGTTTGTGCTTAACTGTGTCTCCTTAAGAGCAGGAAGGACTGAGCTGTAGGCAGCGTTTTGAATATGGATATACCAGAAGATGGATTTGTAAAGTGTGGCAATGATGTTTTCTCTTGCTGCTTGTCTTAGCTGTATTTTCTGGCCTTCTTTTCTCCTTTTTTTTCTGACTGCATGAGATTCATTGATCTGATATTTTTAGAACCATCTGCACTGGTGTAATGGGCTCTTTCTGGAGCAATAACTAAGAGCTGCTCCTTTTCCCACTTTTGAATTACTTGGCATTTACTGAAAGCTGCATTTCAGTCACCTTTGCATTTCCCAATAATTGTATTTTGAGGTTTATCAGCTGCTCAGTTTTACCAGTTTTTGTCACTATCAACTTTGTCCATCATAACTCCTCTGTTACCCAGATCATCTCTGAACAGCTTAACACAGATTCCATGAAACCCCACTCTGCTGTGGACACTTTTTCTTCTTACTCTGTGTTTCTTGTATTTTCATTAGTTGTGAATTCACAGTAGGATCTCCCTTCTGATCCCACCATAACAAATACTTCTTTCAAAAATAACTTTTGGTTATTGACTTCCTTGCAAACATTTTTGAAATCCCAGTTCTGCTTTTTTGTGCTGGATCACTTTTTCTTCATCCGTGTTCATTCTGCTAAAAGTCAATGGAAGAATTGAGCTGTGACTTTTTAAAAGCATCTTATATATCCACCTATCATTATCTTCCTCTGTCACAATTTTAATTTTCTCACTGTAGAACTTGTTTATTACTGATCTGTAGTTCTCTGAGGTCCTTCTAATATGGACACCCCATTTTTTTGTGCTGTTACAGTGCAAAACGTTGATGCTGGTTTGTTCATAAAAATCCATCTCTATAGCCTGCAAGTGGAAATAGATGTTGTATCATTTTTTCTCTCAGACTTTGAATTTTTCTGTGCTGCAGAGCTTATGAAGAACTGAATGTGAAACATGAACCCCTCCAACTCATTCAGCCTGAATTTGAGACTCCACTACCTGTCCTCCAGCCAGCTGTGAGTAATTTTCTTGCTTGTACAGTACAGGGAGAACCCTTCTCCATGAAGATTAGGCCTGAGACTCTTGGAGGTCTTTTCCAACCTTAATGAGTCTCTGGTTCATTTGTTTCATGCAAAACCTCTGTCATTTCCATAGTTCTGTAAAAAAAGTAGTGAGAAATGCTGTAGTAATAATTAATCACTTGGGAGTAGAATACACTTCAGGGACCATCTTTTAGAAAGAGCACTTATTTACACTTCTAATTTTTATTAAAAGAGCTTCAAAATGTAGTGTGTGGTACCAAAACAGAATCCTTGTGTGATGAGCCTTTGGTGGAGTAGCTGCTCCCAGCCCTGTGAGGTGCTGGCTCAGCCTTCCCGGTGGTATTTCAGAAAGCAGTGGTGGTGTAAGTCCTGCACTGAGTGCTGCCAGGGAGGAGCCCGTCTGTCCTGCTCTGCTTCCATCTCCCAGATCCTCAGGGGAAGCAGAAAGTGGAGCATTGGTCTTTTACAGCAGGAGCTGATCAAACTTTTACCAGCAGAGGTTTGGGCTGACAGCAACAACACGAGCTATGGTGGTGTCAGACTCATTTCAGAAAGCAGGAATCTCTGAGTATCTGAATTTTGCCATCATTGTTCATCTTTCTTTACCCTGGCCACTCAGAAAGCATTACTGGGATCCTTATAGCTGCAGGATTGCAACTGAAAGTGGTGTCCCATACACTGCTTTTTAAAAACCCAAGTCAAACTTGTCACATAAATGGTGCCTGCATGAATCACAAAATACTCTGACCAGAACTGATGTCAGTATATTTTCAGGGTGAGCTGTTATGGCCAATTCAGTTCCTCAGCTCTCAGCCATCACCTGGGTCTCATGGAGCAAAACTGAAACTGCAAATAAGAATATCTAGTTGTAATGCTGGGTGATAATTCTGGCATACTTGTGACTAAACTCTTTTGGAATGTTCAGTTATTTTTACGGCATAAAAATGGAATTTTCAAATGGTGGCCCTTCGTTCGGTGGGCTTTGGAGTTGCTTTTGACTTTTTATAGGTTTTCTTCAGTCCAGTATAAGTTCAAAACTGTTGTCTTAGAGATCTATAAAATGTAAGAAAAATATGTGGCAATCAACCATGCTGCTTTTTTTCTTCAAGGTTTTTCCACCTGCTTTCAGAGAGTTGCCTCCTCCCGCTCTGGAACTGTTTGACTTGGATGAAACTTTTTCCTCTGAGAAGGCACGTCTTGCAGAGATCACAAACAAATGTAAGTGGAGCAGAATGTTTGCATGTTTATATAAAAAGTCCAGTTTTTTAGAGGAAAAATGTTATATTTAATTTTAAAGCATGGACCTCATTTGGGAAAATCTACTGCTCTCATCCTGATCCAAGAAATTGAAAGGCTTTGGAAATTGATAGCGTGACTTTATGTACCATGACATTATACTTTGTCTGTTACATGACATTTTATCATGCTTCTGCCTGCTGTTTCCTATATTGTGCATAAATTGCTTTGTGCACTCTTGCTGATGAATTTCACATCCTTTTTATGCTTTGAAGTTAAAATGCCAAGATTATTCCAAACACCTGAAGAAGATGAGCAGGTACTGGCTGCAGGAATACATCATGGCTAGTCCACTGAGCTTGGTTGTGGGACTGAACCTCCCAGGATGCCCAAAGCAAATGGAGATTCAGAGCAGGTTTTTGCCAGCTGTGTGTGATACTCACCTACCTTCCTCCCTGGGTGCTTTTTTAGGCACCGATGATGACCTGGAGTTTTACGTGCGGAAATGCGGCGACATCCTGGGCGTGACGAGTGAGCTCCCAAAGGACAAGCAAGATGCCAAATATATCCTGGAGCACATCTTCTTCCAAGTGGTTGAGTTTAAGAAACTGAATCAGGTATTCTTAATAACAATTACAAGTGAGTAGCTGGTAGTAGCAGCAGTGAGGGTGGTGTGTCGTTGTAGCAGCTACACTTGTCACAGGCCAGAGGTGCAGTGAGGGAAGACAGGAGTTGTGCAGTAAATGAGACAGTGAAGTGTGATCCAGGGTACTTAGGACTGGTAATCTCTATAAAACATGTACTGCTCAATTTATTAAGTCTCTCATTTACTTTAATTGGGGGATTAGTACATGCAAGTGTGGTTTGTAACTGCAGCTAAATCCAGTTTGTTGCTGGTGCCTGAGTGAGAGCAGGGAGTCCTCAGGAGTGCTCACAGCTCTGGCCAGGGCTGCAGTGCAGAGGTGACACCAGCATTGCTCCTCAGCAGCTGTGCTGAAATGCAGCTGTGCTGAAATGGTTCTTCATAGCAGATCTGATGCTTCAAAGTGTGTTTGGAGCATATTGGCAGAGCAGCAGTTTGTGCTAGCAAGAATTGCCTGTTTCACACAAACTCTAGTTAAGCCAAAAATCTTCTATTCTGTTGTTAAAACTCTTCTTTTCTTCTTTCTTTTTTCTTCCTCTTCCCTCACTTAAGGAACACGATACTGACCCAAGTGAAGCTGGATTCCAGAACAGTACCTGAGATCTGGCTTTCTCCAGTTTGAGATAGACCTTTTAGTGAAAATATATTTTTCCAATTTTAAAGCCTTTCCTTTCAGTATATTGGGACTGTCTCAGTAGTTCACTGAATGCTTGGATCATTTATGTGTGGTAGTTCAAATAATTAATGCCTTCTGGGGAACTGCTTGTATTTCGCAAGCACTTTCCAAAGAATTTCTTATTTTTCTACTTCTTTATTGAAAGTGTAATTTTTTAATATATTAAAAAAATAATATACCAAGAAAATGTGTTTTGGGTCCTTCTGTCTGGCTCCAGCATTTATTTTCTTGTAGTTAAGTCTTACTGTTGGTTCTCCTGGTGTACATGAGGTCCTTAATTGCCCTGTGAGAAGCGTTGTTATTTTGGTTTGTGAGCTGAGGACAAAAAAATAGAGCCATAATTTAAACAGGAGCTGCTGAAAATACATTTATCACCCTCAGGCAAGCCTTCTTTTGTCTCTCTGCCAAAGAGGACTAAGGAGAGGTGAGTTTGCTGCTGTAGAAGGAAAATATTTCTTCCAAGGGAGGGAAAGATTTGAAATTAAGCAATAATGACATTTTTGCAGGTTGCTGTTTCATATCAGACTGGAACTACATAATTTTAAAAAGAGAGGACAGCACATGGATGAAAACCTTAAGATTTAATGGATCATTATTAAGAAACTGTGACACTGCACAGAAACTCAGGAATATTTTTACTTCCATTTATTTGATACCTAGCCCACTCCCTGAGGTAGTGAGTTCAGTAACGCACAGGAGTGGAAATTCAGGTTAAATTCATTGACCGTGAAATGTTGAAGCTCAATGCACAGCAAAAATAGAGCCAAGGAGATCCGTGGTGAGAAGAAAAGATTTGTAAGCATCATCAACACCACATCTCTGTTGCAAAGACATTTTTTATATTAACGTGGTGAAATTGCTTTATAAAGCCTTTTTTTTTGCTGCCAATCTGACACTCAGATTGTTAAATTCTTCCCCCACTCAGGCCTTCCATGTGTTCTGTGCTTTACCTTGCTCTGCCATGGTTTTTAAAATCAAAGCTGCTTTTTGCAAAAAAAACTGTTCACCTTTTATGCCCCCAAAATACCTTTTTATTTTACATTTCTTCATGCTTCACATACCCTCTTGGCACAGGTTTTTCTAAAGGGGGTGTCCCAAAGCCCCTTCCAAGTTCCTGCCCAGTTGAGATGATCTAATATAACATTAGCAGAAGTGGTTGTATCTCTTCCTACCTTACAGAAATTGAATTTTCACAGCAGCACGTTGGAAATTTTTCATTTCTTCCTCTGTTTTCCTTTAAGGCCGTGGCTGTGTTTGTCACCCAGAGCCCTCTGTACATTCCAGCTACAGATTTACACAACAAGCTTAATCTCTTCTCGTGTGCAGTATCAGTACTGATCAGCCAGCACAGGCTGCAGCTGAACCCAGCCCCTGAGTGCTCCCGTTGCTAATTATAGCTCTGGTTTGTACTCTTCTGGGGTGTTTATTCTTCAAACTGTAAATACTTTCTGTTTCCCAGCCCTGTTTCAGAGTTGTTTTGTCACCTGCTCCTGATGTTGTAACATGGTTTAGAGAAAAGCCATGCGAGCAGCCAGGGGATACAAGCAGCTCTCTGTTTTCTGGGTCTCTCTGAGGCCTCTCTGACAGCTGAAGAACGAATTTTTCACGGAATGGATGCTTTTTTACTCCCGTGGAATACATGTAGCTAGCATCTCTCTTTCAGAGCTGTCCTTTTGACTCTCTGGAAGTATTTAAACTTACTTTGTAACTAGAAACCCTTTAGTCATGGCAGTGTGATACATGTAAAATTTATGTCTGACTGATGGAATTTTAAAGGAGTACAAGTAGGTGAGTACTTTCAGGAGGTGAGGTGAGGCCAGGGGGCAGGTTAGACACGTAGCTAGCGAGGGAGTTTATATATTAATGAAATTATTGCTGCAATTTACAAAAGTTGGTTACAAACACCTCTTGCTGCTTTCCCTTTTTGTCTCTGTCCTCTCATGCAACACGACTCATTTATTACCCCTTAATCTGTCCCTAAAACAAGAGGGAGAACAGTACATTGGTTACTCAGCAAACCAAAAATGTCCTGAAAAGTGCTTTTAACAAGTCCTTCTCCCTTTCTTTGCTGTAAGGATTGTGTGAGTGCGGTGAGGTCTAACAGGAGAGCATGAAAATCTGTAACAGGGGTGGGTGCGATGGTCCGGGCAGCTTTCCTTCCCTCGGGCCAGGGGCTGGGCACGGCAGAGCAGACCTTCCCTGCGCGGCGGCAGGTGCTGGATCCCCGCGGTGGCACCGTGCCCGGGCACGGCCGCCTCGGAGGAGCCTGCCCCGGGCGGTGCCCGAGGGGGCTGCACCCGCTGAGGCTGTTCCGGAGGCCCCGGGTGCTCAGGGGGCTCAGGCTCAGGTCGGGAGAGCAGCGAGAGTCAGAGACCAGCGCCAGAGAGACATTTATATCTTTATTGCGTTGATACAAAAGAGAGGGATAGGGGAGGAGGAGGAGCCAGCAAGGCTGCGGCTCTCGGGGGTGCCATCACCAGCCCAGACATCCCGCACCAGCAGGGCCCGCTCGGTCACCCCAGGGGGGCAGGTTTAACTTGTCATCACCACTCCAGCCTCGGGCTCCATCTTCTGTGCCGCAGCGTGGGTCCCTGCTCCTTGCAGGAGGGTGCAGGCACCCGGCAGATCCAGCCGGAGCCAGGGCAGCAGCGTCACAGTCTGGTGGAGACAGCAGGGACAGCGTCAGGATCACTCAGCTGGGTCTGCAGCGTGGCAGAGCTGTGGATCAGTGCAGGGTACTCCTTGAAGGCACCAGGGCAAGCCTGAGGAATCACCACAGGGGTCTCCAGAGACGATGTGGCTGGTTTGGAGCAGCCCGGCAGCTGTAACTCCTCCGTGCTTACATCAAGGGACATGCTGGTATCCATAAAGGATTTTATTGCCGAGATGTCCCACCTGGGTGTTGGCACGTTCCCAAGGGCTGAGAGGTCTCCAGCCAGCTCAGAGCTCCTGAAGAGCAGTCTCTCCAGTCGCTTGCAAGGTGTAGAGGTCTTCTGTGATGCCACATTCATCAGGCAGCCATCTCTGCTGGGGTGCCCCCAGGCCAAAGCAGACAGCTCAAAGGTGGCCTGGCAGTGGTGGGCCTTGCAGCAGAAAAGACAGAGGTCGGAGAGGCTCTGGGTCAGGCTGTGCAGCTCAGTCTTCACACAGCTGCTCAGAGACTCCGCCTGCTTGACAACACAGCGAGAGCTGCCACTTGCTGTGGTGTCCAAGTCCATGGGCAGCTCCCAGGCGTTCACTTTGGAAGCACTGCTAGAGTCCATGTAGTAACTGAGAACAGGAAAAGAATGGCTGTGGCTGGAGGACCTGGCCAAGAACCCACTTTCTAGGATTTCCTTTCTGGTCGCGATGCTGGTGCTGTGCCTCCGGGTGGATAGCATGGTGCAGAGTCCAACAGCTGTCTGGTTTATGGCAAGAGACCGGGATGACCCTGTCAGACTAAACATGTTACTGTTCATTACTGCTCACTTAGGAATTACAGGCTTACAGTAGCAGGACCATTCTGGCCAAAATCCTGTCTCAGTCTTGCGAGGAGCTGAGCAGGATCCAGGGCAGGTAGGAGGGCATCCAGCCTGTCACTGTTTTTTAGAGTAAAACAGCTGCAGCCTGTTCGTTGCTCAGAGGTCATCGGGGAGCCTCCCTGGAGCTGTATTTATTTGACCTCAGCCTGTATATCACCGCTCTTAGCTTTGTACAGGGGATAGAGAGACATTTTACCCTCACTCCTGAAATCAGAGGGCCGCTAACCCCAGCTAGAATTTAGTCCCTTTGGGAGGGAGGCACCAAAATCAGGCTCTGGCTTGGATGGGAGAGGTTGAGGGGCAGCTTTCATCTTGCTTTTAGTCCCACATGTGATGTGATAACCCTGACCACCAGCTGACTTCCAGCACCCTCCTGAGGGACTAGGGCAGGCCAGGGAAGGAGATAGCTTTGCTCCAAACCCATCTTTACTCTGCACACATGTTAAGCAGCGATAAATAGCTCCTGAATTTACTGTGAAGGGGCTGTATGGTCACTCTGTAAGGAAAGTCTTCTTCAAGAGACTAAATCCCTTTTCTCTTCGTGTGCAAGAAATAAAAGAGGAATTAAGAGAACAGAGTAAATAACACTGCTTACCTTCAGCTTCTAGAGACCTCTTGAAGTTCTTGACCCTTTTCTGCCACTGTTACTTGCAGGGGTTTTATAGGTCTGGTAATCAATTAACAGGCTGATTTCCTAATTAAGCTAGTTTGGGAGAGGGAGGGGCTTCTGCTTGCCTCTTTTTAAGGACAGGCACAGTGATGGTGGGCTGGCCATTAGCTGGGTGATGGAGGTACCCTGAGTTCTGGGAGGGCTGGGTTGTGTTTGTCCTGGCAGTGGACCTCATTAAGGTAACACCTTTCTTTAAGTTTTGCCTTGTTTTTTGAGGTGTTTGTTAGGATTATCCACATGCACAGACCTAGATTGGATGGTATATATAGTTTATGTTGAACCATTTGGACAATGCTCTCAGGCACAGGGTGGGATGGTTGGGGCTGTCCTGGGCAGTGCTAGGAATTGGACTTGGATGATCTTTGGGGGTCCCTTCCAGCCTGGAATACTCAGTGATTCTGTAACACATGTGGTGCTCCTGCCCTGTGTCCAGGGCTGCTGCTGTGGCTGGGGGGGCTCAGGGCAGGGTGGGGGGGGTGTAGGGGGGCC
>VZRO01004947.1:308296-329717 GCA_013397915.1 Daphoenositta chrysoptera | reverse complement strand
GCGCCGGGGCACCCCCGGCTCCGCCCGCGCCCGGCTCTGCCCGCTCGGGAGCGGGGGCTGAGCGGGAGCCTCGCGGCCGCTGCCCCGCTCCGCTCCCCGCGCCCCTTGGCGCCAGCGATCCGGGCGCCGCTGAGCTGTACCGGGGAAATGGGGCCGGAGCTCAGATGCAAAGTCCAGCCCGAGGGGCAGCAGGGGCAGAAATGGACAGAAAGGCTCTTTCCCCTGCTCTGGGCAGAGCAGCACTTGCCAGCAGGCGCTGGAGCCCAGGGCTGAGGATCGCCTTTCAGTCTGGGGTGTGTGGGTGGGTGCCGCTGCGGCTGGGGCTCGCTGGGTGGAGGGGGAGATCTGGCGCTCTGCTCTCTCATGGTGCAGGTTGCTCTCGAGCTCTCCTCTTGTATGGTGGAAGGCACAGGGTGGGATGCATTTTTATCAGATTCCTTTATTCCTCCCTTTATTCCCTATTTCTTCCTTTATTCACCTCTAGTGAGGACCAGGATGAGCCGCATTACCAGGATACAGACTTGGATGTGCCGGAGCAGCGGGATGCCAGGTGCAAAGTCAAGTGGACACAAGAAGAGGTGAGTGAGAGCCTGAAATTTGCTGAGGGGGTGCTTTGGGGTGGTGCCGCTGACCTGGCACCCTGGGCTTGGGTGACTCCACCCCAGCCCTCACCTGCCAGCTCCCTATTCACCTCCCGCTGTCTTGCTGCTGGGGAGGATCGTGTGTCTTGTACTGAGCTCAGGCCTGAGCGAGGCTCGGAGGTTCAGGGGAGTTTGAAATGCAGCCTGAAGAGCAAGAGCTCAAACATTTTTAGCTCAAGCATGTGAGTACTGAGCGAAACACCGCTGCCTGCAGCACTCCTGTGAGCACAGAGGGGTTCCACGGGATGGCTGAGGCCTCCAACGAGCTGAAATGTGCAGTGGAAATGTACTCCTTTTTCTGGAGCAAAAGCAGGGAGTACTGACACTTGGGATCATGGCTTAGTCATCCTGGCTAAGAGCCTGAAATTAACTGGGATATTCTCTTCCTTCTTCCCAGTGTCACCATCGTTGCTGTGTGAAAACTACAAGCTGGGGTCAGAACACCAAGTAAGGTGGTCTGTGGGGAGGGATCAAAGCCTTGGGCTCATGTTGGGCAAGGAATAATTTCATTATTGAGCCAGCCAGAGCCCACAGACAAGGACCCCTCTAAGAGGCTTTCTGTGAGCTGTAGGAGTTTGCACACACAGTCTCTAGCAGGGATCACGAAAGAGATGCTGCAGAGCCCTGTAGCACTGAAAGAGAAGAGCACCAGGACTAGTGGTGATATACTTCAGTCAGTCAGCTCTCCTGGCCAGACAAAAGCAGTGGCTGAGCTGGGAGATGGACTGTCTGGTCAGGAGTGTTCTGGGGCTGGATAAGCAGGCCCTTGGCCACAGAGTTTGAATCAGACTGTATTGGAACAGAGCTGGGCTCTTGTTTTCTATTTAATGTAAGAGTTTGTCCTAGCACAGAGCTCAGGACCAGTCTGTGCCAGTTGGGCTCCAAGTTCTGGAGGGCTGCTGAAGGCTGGTGTGAGCTGCCTTCCTCCCTGGACACAGAATGGCCATAAAACCTTGACAGTTCAAAATATCTAACTTGTTCTTTTAATGCCCTCAGCCCTGTGGCAGGTGTTGCCTCAGTGGATCTAAAAGTGGATGTCTTTGTCCTTTGCAGGATGAGCAGCTGAAGATGTTAGTGAGCCATTACGGGCAGAATGACTGGAAGTTCCTGGCCAGTCACTTTCCTGTAAGTGACCCCGTGCCCAGCTGGAAATCCCAGTGTTTGCAGGTTGCTGCTTCTCCTTGTGCTGGTTCCCCGTGTCTGTGCAGTGGGACTCTGTTCTGACTTCACAGCTCCAGGCTGTGAAACTGGGAGGGAGATCTTCTTGCATAGAGGGCTTTCCAGGGCCAGTCTGTTGGAGCTGGGGTGAGAAACTGAGGCTCCTGTCCCTGTGTCCAGTACCCTGGGCCTCCATATGTATTCCCCATGTGCTTCTACAGCTGTTCTGTGGGACAGCCTGTGTGTATGGGGACTGCTGTTGCTTTTGGAGCTCTGTGGGCCTCTGGAGCCTCTGGTCTAACACAGGGCTGTTCCCATTCCTGTCCCCAGAACCGCAGTGACCAGCAGTGTCAGTACCGCTGGCTGAGAGTCTTGAACCCAGACCTGGTTAAGGGTCCTTGGACCAAAGAGGAGGACCAAAAGGTAAGTGAGGGCTGAGAGGATCAGAGCGTTGGGCTGTCTCTGTCTGCAGAGAGGGTGGAGGTGTCAGGCCCATCCTCAGGGGTTGCAAGCTGTGTGTGATTGTTCCCCGTGGTGGATACCTGTGAGAGCAGCTCTGTCTGCCCTGCCCTGAGCAGCCCAGGCAGCCATGGTTGGGATGTGAAGTGATCTAGGCCTCTCCAGGTAAACACCTTCTCCCTTTCACACAGTGCTGCTACAGTAGGCTGCCAGGGGAGAGAGCTGAAAAGGGAATTAATTCATCTGCCTGCTGGCAGGTCTCCACCTGGCCTGGCCAGGTTGGGTCTAAGAGAAAATAAAACTGGCATTTCCTGTGCCACAGTAGGCAGGCTGGAGTGGATGTCTGAGGCTGGCTGGGTGAATCATGACTTCTGTGAGCCTGTTTCTCTGCTGATTCCAGAGTCAGCTGAGAGGGGCCAGCCCAGACAGACTCGTCGTCTTGATGTACTTAAGACAAGTTGGAGTGAAATCCAACTTTTACCAAGGTTTTCTGGTACAGAACATCCTAGTTTGGCAGATTCTCTGTAAGACTTCTGCTCCCCCAGTTCTTTCCCTTTTGGTCCCATTATGTTATGTCAAGCCCTAAGGAAGCTTCTCCTGATGTCACTCCCCGTTCTTGCAGCAGAGCAGTTGTCGCCTGCTTTCCCCTTCCCCTTGTCCTGACTCTGCCAGCCTCCCCATCCTGGCCAGGCTGGGCTCCAGCTCCCTCCTCCTTGCTTTGGCCCAGCTCCTTGGCCTCAGTTTGGCATCTTTGGTCCATTTGTTCTTGAAAGGCAAGAGTCCACAGCAGAGACATTTGTTTTGTGAACATCACCCCTCTACCTGCACCTTTCAGCTCAGCACAGCTGGCCAGGGTAGAAATGCTCTTTGGGAACTCTTCAGCCAGGATTTTGGTGGGCTGAACATTGCAGGAAGTAGATTGTTTCATCCTGATTGTGCCCTGGACATTGTAGGAGCCCAGAATGGATTCAGTGCCCAGCAGCATTTGTGTTGGGGCTCAGGCAGAAGTGACAGAGCCCTGGGTGAAAGGGAGGAGGCAAAGTGGATGGTCCTTGAGTGAATTTGGCTCTCTCCCTGTGTGTCCTGGTGCTATCAGGGCGTGGAGCTGCAGCCCTGGCTGTCCTGGGTGTACCACGCTGTGAAAGGGAGCAGCAGCCCAGTGCACAGCTGGTGGGGGCTGTTGTCACACAGCCACGTCCTCAGGGAGGGCAGAGGAGCCTTGCAGCAGGTGGGGCTTGGCCCTTGCTCAGAAATGGGAATGTGTTTCTGCATCTGGGCCCCTGCCAGTCTCCACCCCATCTTCTGTGAGGGGTCATCTGCACTCACAGGTGCCCTGTGGCAAAACGTCTGTGTGGAAACAGCCTCTTAGAGAAATTTGGCTGAATCCTTGCTCCCATGAGGGTTGGAACACCTGATTGCCCTGCTGGGTCCCCCCAGCTCTTCCCCCAAAGGGGCCTTTCTTTGTCTGTCCTTACCTGGTCTCAGGAGAGGCAAAGAGCAAAGCCTGAAGATGACTGTACTGACCTTCCCCTCCTTTATTCCATTTCCTTATTTCCCTCCCACTCTCTCCAAAGGTAATTGAACTGGTTAAGAAGTATGGCACCAAACAGTGGACGCTGATAGCCAAGCACCTGAAGGGGCGGCTGGGGAAGCAGTGCCGGGAACGCTGGCACAACCACCTGAACCCCGAGGTGAAGAAGTCCTCGTGGACAGAGGAGGAGGATCGCATCATTTTTGAGGCCCACAAGGTCCTGGGGAATCGTTGGGCAGAGATTGCCAAGCTGCTGCCTGGGAGGTAGGACCCCTTTGCTTGCTGGGGTCCCCTGGAGATCCGTGTAGGGATCTCTTGGGATGGGGCTGGGGAGGGTGTTGGAGCTGCCAGCTGAGCTTTAAAGCTTTAAAGCTGCTGTAAGTGATGGTTTGTTCCCTTCTGCTTTCCCTGCAGGACTGACAATGCTGTGAAGAATCACTGGAATTCCACCATCAAGCGGAAAGTGGACACGGGAGGTTTCCTCAACGAGACCAAGGAGTCCAAGTCACTGTACTTCCTCGTGGAGGTGGATAACAAGGAGAGGCAGAGTCAGGCAACAGCTGAGAGCCAGGTACTGCACCAGCACACTTGCAGCAGGCAGCTGGGTCAGTCCCCTGCCCTGCTAATGCATTTTGGAGCTGTTCATCCACCCTTCTGCTGCTCACGCTGCCTTTGCCACAGCCTGGTGTCTGCACAGACAGTCTGTGCCTTCCCCAGCCTCCCAGATCTCTGCTCCAGGAGCTGGAGGTGTGATGGGAGCCTGAGTGTGTTATCCAGGCAGAGCACAGCACTCTGCTGGAGCTGTTACCTTGCCAATCCCAGCACAAAGTCTGTCTTGGACACCGAATATTCTTTTGGCTTCGTTGTGCTGTTGCTGGTGGGAGGAGGAGGCTGCTGCAGACAGTGTGTGTGTGGGAGCAGGGTGAAGAGATACTGTGTTCCTTTCCTCCAAAAGAGGAAGCGGGAAAGTACACCCAGTGATTGTTTTCATAAAGAAAGCATGTAGTTTTTGAAGGCAGCTCCTGAAAAATAGGAAACGTAGAACTAGTGCTGCATGCTCAACCTAAGTACAACTTTCTCCTGGGGCACTTAAATGACATTTTCAATTAAACAGTCTTGTGCTCCTTATGTTGCATGGACTCCTGCTCAGTGTATGGGAGAGAGCAGTGAGGGAGAACGGGGATGTGAAACAAACCCAGTGGAAGGTAGGAGAGTGGGCAGAGCTGAACGTGTCCAGGTGCTCTGTCCCCAGGACTTGACACTGTTCCCCTGCTTTCTGCTGATATCTGGACTTCCTTTGTTGTATGTGCCAAGAGCGTCCTGCCGAGCTGGCCAGTGGATGTCTCTGAAATAAAGGAAGAAGATGTCAGCGATGAGGAGGTGACAGGTGTCCAGGAGCTGCCCTCGGAGCTGCCAGCTGCAGGAGTGGCAGAGCAGAACGTGGAGGGGACCCCAGAGGATGCAGTGCCCGAGGATGGCACCTCATTGGTGGAGTCACCATACAAATGGGTCGTTGAAGCTGCCAACTATTTGTACCCAAGCTGTGCCCCAGCCTTCAGTGAAGCTCTGGACATGATTGAATCTGTAAGTAACAGACCCTTGTTCCTCCAGTTATTGTAGGGAGACTGATCCTCACTCCTTTTGTCTGAGTGAACTTACTGGGTCTCCTTGATCATCATCCTGAGGAGGACCAGGTCTGTCATTGCCTTGCAGCTTCCCCCTTTCTCTCTTCCAGGGCTGGGTTAGACCTTTCCAGCTCTGCCAGTATTGCTGTGGGCTTGTAGATTTTCCTAGCTGCGTGTCCTTGTGCTTGGGCTCTGCCTGTGTGGGAGGCTCTAAGTGCTATCAAACCTGATTTCAAGCCCTTCTTTGCCAGCCAGAGTGTCCCTAGCTCTCCTTTTCATAATGGTTCAGGCCCATGCTCTCTGGCTTTCCTTTCTGTCCTGTCATGGGGTGGGATAGGACAGGACAGACTGGGAAGCCAAGCCCGATGTACTCTGCAGGACAGACCCCTTCACACTGGCACAATGCCACCATTTGCTTTCAGTGGAGGTAGCTTCACCAAAATTAGTTATTTTCAGCCAGTCAAGCAGTGCTGAGGTCCCCTGGGTGACAGAGGCACACCAGGGTGGGAGGCTGGCTAAAACCAACAGGGCACTTTGCTGCCATCAGAGGGAAGTTACCTCTGCAGCCCCCAGCGTGCCTGAGGCTCTTACCATCTGTGAAGGAGTCACTTTGCCTGTGGATAGCAACACAGTGCCTGAGGCTGAGCAGCACAGCTGTGGGCCCTTGGGGACCTGCTTGTGTGGCACTGGGTGTTGGTGGGGTGGAGCAGCTCACTCCTGACCTGGGCTGTTAGCTTTAATCTGCTTTCAGCTGCCCAAGTTACACCAGAGCCCCTTGTCCAGCTGTACTGGTGTGCCCACGACTGTGGGCTGCTCTTGGGTGATAGTTGCTTCATTCAGCCCCTATCCCCAGCCCTCTGCCCAGCTGCTTTTCCTGTCCCCTCTCTGAGGGGGTGCAGCTGTTTGTGCAGCTGTGCTGTGAACCAAACAGGGAAACCAGCCTTGCATAAACAGCAAAACCTGCCCTGTGCACAAGAAGCAGCTTTCAGCTGGGTCAGCTCCTTGCTCTGGCTCCAGCTGTGCCCACGGCAGAGGAGAGAAGGGCTTGAGCTGTCCCTGGCCAGGCTCCTTCCAAAGCTTGGTGCCATCTCACGCCCCCACTTATTTCCCCTCCCGGCTCAGTCTGGCTGCTCAGCCTCCACCCTGGGCTGCTGCTGACGCTGTCCCTTGTGTGCAGGACCCGGATGGGTGGTGTGACCTGACCCAGTTTGACCTGCCCGAGGAGCCCTCGGCCGGGGGCAGCAGTGGCAGTGCCAGCCCGGCCAGGCCAGCTCCCAGTGAGGTGGCCCTGGCCCTGCCCAGCGTCACCGAGTACCGCCTGGACGGCCACACCATCTCCGACCTGAGCAGGAGCAGCAAGGGAGAGCTCATCCCCATCTCCCCCCACGCCGAGGGCAGCTTTGGCACCCCGCCCTCGGTGCTGAAGAGGCAGAAGAAGAGGAAGATCTCCCTCTCGCCCGTCACGGAGAACGTCACCAGCACCAGCATGTCCTTCCTGGACTCCTGCAACAGCATGACACCCAAGGGCACCCCTGTAAAGACACTGCCCTTCTCTCCATCTCAGGTATCTTCTTGCCCTAATGTCATGTATTCCCATAGCTCTGCCAGCTTTGTGTTCCTCCTGCCTTGAATGAGGCTGTGCCAGTGTGCAGAGAGTTCCTGTGCTAAAAAATGCTCAGAGCTGGTTTCTGGCACTGCTGCTCCTCAGCGCTGCCCTTCCTGTGGGAGCAGCAGCCTGTGTCTCCATCTGGGAGTGCTTGCAGTTTTAAGGAAGCCCAGCTACCCTGTGTGAGGGGCAGGGCACGTGCCCAGCATGAGGAAGGAGCCCCAGCGTGGTGGAGAGCACACTGCTGCTGTCCCCAGGGCACTGCTGTCCCCAGGGCACTGCTGTCCCAGCTGTGGGCAGCAGAGTGGCAACAGTGAAAACCTTTCCCTGTCTGTTTGCAGTTCAGTCACACAGACAAGGGCAGCAAACACCTTGTGCAGATCGGTGCTGCTGTGCTTACGAAAATGCTCCTGGACTTGTCTTTGTTGCAAAAGGGACTCAGGATCTTTCAGCCTTTGCCACAGCTCCCACAGTGTCCACACGTGTGGTCTCCAACACACATCACCTTGTGGTGGTCAGACCCACAAGGGTCTCATGGAAGTGGTGGAGTTCTGTCTATAAATCAGAATAAAGCTCCTGCATTTTCCAGCACAGTTCCCACGGCAGCTCTGTTGTCCAGACCCTCCCCAGCTGTGCCTTCCAGACCTTTATTTCTGCTGTTTCTGCAGCAGAAAACATGGGAAAGCACCATTTTGGACAGGACAGCCCAAAATGCAGGTTCAAGTGGACCTTGAATGAAAGGCCAGCAAGAAGGAAGAAAGCAGAGTGGGACCCATAACATACAGCTCTGCAGAGTGTAAAAGGCAGGAAAGTCTGGAGTGAATCTGAGATGGCAGAGTGCATGTCCTGCCTCAAGCTGTGCTACAGCCATCAGTGAATGTCACAAATGCAGTTTTTCTCTTCCAAGAGGCTCTTGGGTAAAAACTGCTCTTTATGGGAGCAGAGCTGTCACTTGGTGGATGTAGGGAAGTAAAATCCTAGCAGAGCTAACACAGTTTGCTGTTTTCTCACAGTTTAAGCTGAAGACAGCTCAATGCAAGACCTGTTAACTTTTACCCTTTATATTACATGGACTTCCCTCATGTTTGCCAGCCTGAGGCTGGAATGTCTTGGGTGAGCTGGGGTTACCAGTGCAAGGAGAGACTTCTCTCCCACTCAGCAGCTGGTAGCTGTGATAGTTGTACCAGCTCATCCCTTATGGGAAGTGAATAACCTCTATAGGTGTGAGGCACCCTCTGGCCACTTCAGTGTGTGTCCATGCACAGAACTGTGAGTCTGTAACCCATCCTGCTTTGGGGGATTGCTCCTACTTCAGGGTTTCCCTCATATTTAGGAAAAAGTAATGGCTTGTGACTCAATGCTGGGCTGCTTGAGACTGAGTGTCTTTGATTTTTCTTCCCTGTGCTGTGCAGTTCTTGAACTTTTGGACCAAACAGGATACAATAGAACTGGAGAACCCTTCCCTGACCTCCACGCCCGTGTGCAGCCAGAAGGTGATTGTCACCACCCCGCTGCACAGGGACAAGACCCCTCTGCTCCAGAAGAACTTAGCGTAAGTCCTTTCCTCCTCCCTGAGGAGTGGCCTTTTCCACACAGGAGTCTGGTCCAGTTCAGATAAAGCTCTCAGTTCTTGTCATGGCATTACTGAGAGAGGGGCAAGGCAGGCTGGGGATTTCCTTAAATCACTGTTTTCCCCCAAAAACAGCTCTTCTCTGAGCTGCAGGGAGCGAGTGCCCAGGCTGGCTGGGGGCACAGCTGAGTGACCTCGGTTGTGCTCAGCTGCTGGGTGGGTTGTGGCCTTGTGTGGGTCCCAGCCTGTCTGATCCCTTGTTTTGCCCACTCTGCTTGCAGGTTTGTCACACCAGATCAGACATATGTGGTGGACAACACACCTCACACTCCCACGCCTTTCAAAAATGCCCTGGAGAAATACGGACCAATTAGACCGCTGGTAATTACTGAGCAGGGTGTGGGGCTGATGAATGCAAATGAGACATGGGGTGGGGGAGGTTGGGGCAGGGCTGTGAGCAAACTTTTATCTGTGCCAGAGCAAAGGGGGGGTTTGGTAGTGCTAGGCTGAGAGAGGAGGGGTGAAGGGGACATTGTCACAGCGATCATTTCATTTGTAAGGAGCTACAGGACTTTTAGCTCCTCTGTAAACCAGCTAAAAGTGCCAAAAGCTGCCCTCGAATCAGGCTGCAGTGCTTGGCTACTGATGACCTTGGGAAGAAGCAGGGAATTTATCTGCCTAGGCCTCCTCCCTGAGGAGCTGGATCTCCCAGCATTGTGTGCACACACTGGTCTCCCGATGGCACACTGATAAGTCTCCCACACCTGGAGATCCTGTCAATCCCTCAGGCTAGCAGAAAACGTGTCATATCTTACCCAGCTGGGAAGCAAATAGATTTTTGTGTTTGTCCTCCCACTGTGAGCTCTCCCGACCCCATTGTCCCTTCAGGGGAACCCTTGTGAGCCTGCCCAGCACAGAGGTTTTGACTGCCTTGTGCTCTCTCTGCCTTTTCACCCCAGCCCCAGACTCCTCACCTGGAAGAAGACTTGAAGGAGGTGCTCCGAAGTGAAGCTGGCATCGAACTCATCATCGAGGATGATGTGAAGCCTGAGAAACAGAAGAGGAAACAAGGGGTGAGCTGGCTGTGCATCCAGTACCAGCTGCTGAGCTGCCCTGTGCTCTTAAGGAGTGTTTTGGCTGGTTTTATTCATCCTGCTATTGGTGCCAAAATGTTTTTAGCCCTGTGGCTGCTCTCTTTTAATCAGCAAGAGGGGCCTGAGGTTAAGGCCTGCTTAAAATACTGCCAGGAGTGTCCTGGTTTATGCTGAGCTCCGGGCTTGCTGGCACTCTTGGAGCACCTGGGGCACGTTGGGCTCCCAGAAGGCTCTGAGCTGGTGTGAGAAGTCTCAGTTTCCTGGTGGCCTTCCCTTTCTTCTGAAAGCTCTTCCTCTAAACTGCTGGCTCGAGGTGCCAGGAGCGGGGCACTGGGAGCTGCTGTGCCCTGTGGTGGGGAAGGTGCACACACCTTCTGCCTGAGGTGCTGGTGCCACGCAGAGCGGGGGTGATGTGGCCTCGGTGTGCAGCCTGGGCCCTCAGGATGGTGCTTTCCTGGGTGGATTCCTGCTGACACTGCTTTTCCTGCCTCCTCCAGCTGCGCAGGAGTCCCATCAAGAAGGTGCGGAAGTCTCTGGCCCTGGATATCGTGGATGAAGACGTGACACAAACCCTGCCTGCCCTCCCCAAGACTGTGTGTTTCAAAAGAGCCCAGGTGAGGGGCTGTGTGCTCAGAGCTGGCTCTGCTCGCACAGAACTGTGCAAAGCAGCAGAAGCAGCCTGGAGCTGCCTTTGAACAGCCCACGTGGATGTGCATGAAGGGCTGGGTTTCTTCTTTCCTTATGCTTTCCTTTTTCTCCTGGTGCAGCCTGTGAATTTCCTCTCACGGTCCCTGAACCTCTCCTCCTCGAGCAGGAAGAATGACAGTGGTTTGCTCAACAGAGCCTTTGTGCAAGTGCAGCCAGAGAAAATGTCCTACAGGAAAATGCCCAGCCACTTCAGGCCACCAGCCCCGGTAAGCCCTGCAGCCACTGCCCTCCCCTCCCAGGCAGGAGCTGACCTGGCAGTGCAGCCCTTGTCCCTTGAGGAGGGAGGGATGGAGCTCTGAACTCCTGCAAGGGCATCCCTACACTGCCAGGGCTGTCTTTACACCAAGGCTGGGAGTTGCTGAGCCAGAGGTATCATTCTACATTGCTCAAAACCACAGCTCAAAACAGGCAAGTTAAGGGAAAGCCCTGAAAGGGCTCGTGGATTGTCTTGAAATGGAGCATTCACCTGGGAAACTGCTGGACCTAAACCCCAGAAATTGCCCTCTCAGCTGTGAGGAGTAACTGGTGGGGTGCAAGTTCCTCCTGGTTGCCAGATGGGTTCTGAAGTTTAATTTCCCTTGTTAGTTTTGTTTATTTTTGCAGTCTTTTAGAACAGGATGTGGACAAGATGTTTGTCCTCTCCCCTGACTGTTGTGCACATCCTTTCTTTCCCCTCTGCAGATGACCAGGGCTTGGAAAGCAGTGGCCTGTGGTGGAACCCGAGACCAGCTCTTCATGCAGGAGAAAGCTCGACAGTTTTTGGGCACGTTGAAACAGAGTCACACATCAAGGACCTTAATCTTATCATGAAGGATTGTTCTGCATTTTAATTTTATTTTTTAAACTTTTTTAATAAGTGGATGGGGAACAACAGGAAAAAATATCTTCTGCCAGGTCTTAGTACGTGGGAGTGGATTTTTTTTTTCCCCTTCAGTTCCCAGGTAGATCTATATTGTAAAAAAATTGGGTAACTGCTGGCTAGTGTGTGGAATGCAAGCTTTGGGATCATTATGGAAAGGCAAATGAGGGAGGCTTGGACAGCTGACAGCAAGACCTCTCTCTGCAAGACCTGAGTTCTGGAAAAGTGGAAGCAGCAGCCGTGTCCCACGTGCAGCAGGTGCTGGAGACCAGCCCCACAGCACCCCTGGATTCCTGCTGCTGCTCTGCTACCTCAGGAACGGCTTCGGGAAGGTTCCTGCGAGCCCTGAGCCTCCCTCCCGGCTTTCCCCGGGGCTGGAGTGTCCCCTGGGCTGGAGGAGGAGGGAGGCCGTGGTGCTGGGGGGTGACCTGTGCCTGCAGCCCCTTGCTCCCCCGGGGGCTGCTTTGTCCTGCGCTGGCTCCAGCGGGGCCTCTCCCCCTGACTGTGCTCTCTCTTCCAATAAACGATGGTGCTCACATCCCTCTGCCTCACAGCCCTCGGGGAAGGCAGCAAAGTGCTGGGTTCTGTGTGGGATCGTCTCTCCTGGCGAGTTGTTGAATTCCTGTTGGCTCCTCTGCAGGGAGGAGAAGGGGTTTTCCCCCACACTCTTTGTGATTTCATCAACTGTTTATCAGTTTTGGCTACTTTACGGGCAGGTGCCACAGTGTATTCGAGCTCGGGGTGGCTGGGATCCCTGCAGAGCTGCAGGGACGGATGGAGGCTGGAGAAAGCAGCAGGAGGGTGGGATGCAGCAGAGCCTTTCTGTTCCCCTTCCTGCGAGAGCTGAAGCTGCATCCGTGTAGCTGTTCCAGTGTGGGAACTGCCCCTGTTTCGAGGCAGCCAAGGATGAAACGTGGTGATCTTAGCAACATATTAACTTAGCAATTGGAAAGGTGTTGGAAAAACTGAGGAGCAGCTCAGCAGAACAGGAAGAGGTTTTTGGGTGAGCTGTGAAGTGCTTTCCTTGGCCAAAGCCATCCTGGCAGATCTGCCTCTGCCTGGGGGTGTGCACACAGCAACGATGTGCTCACCCCAGGGTGGAAAACCAGAGCTGGGCTCTACAAATCTCGTTTCAGGTTGTGGCTTATGCTGGAAAGAGTCAAAAAATCCTTGCTGACAAACTTGTTAATAAAACCTTGGATCCTGGGAAATGAGGCAGGTTTAGAAACCCAGCTCATTTTTCATTTTTACAAGCTCCGGGCCAGAGGAAATCCGTGAAGTAATTTTTATTTCTGTTCCTCAGTGTTGCAGTGTTTGCTTTGGAAGGACGGCTGGGACCACTTGTCTGGAAGCCTGGCTTTAGCTGTTCCCATTCTGGTGTTATTTTAAGAGAAATTGTCATAAACCCATCCCTCTCTGCTCGGGCTTTGGTGGGCCTGGCTGGTCCTGCACTGCGTGGCTGTGCAAACCCGAGCCTGGAATTGCAATTCCTTCCTGGAGCTGACACGAGCTGGGAGCTCTGAGCAGGCAGGGGCTGCTGGAAGATAAATCAGGGTGTGAGCTCTCAGGGTGAGAGCTGCCCCCAAATTAGAGGAGGATGAGGCTGAGAATATTTACTGCTTCTCTGAGGCTGTAAATCCAGGCAGTGCACGCATTGTAGAATGTTTGCTGGGAAAGATTGAGGGGCAGAAAAATACCAAGGCCTAGCATAGTTAGTGAGTAAAAGGACAATTAGCTTTTAATTGGAAAATGGGGCTTCTAGTGTGGAGGTTGCCAGCCTGGCTTGATTTTCCTGTGGCCCAGGAACAGACATTGCTCTACAGGTGGGGTTAAAAAGGTTGCATTTGCTTTGTTTTCCCATTAGTTTGGATGCTCTTTCTTTCCAGTAAACATCTCATAGAGGTTGAACTTCCTGCTGGCTGTGGAGGTCCTGGACCAGAGCTGGAGACCCTGAGAGGGGGTTTTGGTGGAGACCCCTCTCAGTCTGAGGCTCCCTGTCCCTGGCTGATGTCCCTGAGAAGCCTCTGCAGTCACACAGCCTTCTCAGGCTGCCCAGCCTTCCTTCTCAGGGGGAAATCTGGATGTTTAATTTAGCTTTCAATGAAAGACCAGGATGAAAGCGTTGCAGGAGCGCTGGCTGTGTGTGGGAGGAACCCCCTCCCATGGCCCAGCTTGCTGCACGAACCCCATGTTGCTGCTTGATTTTAAAGTTTGTATCTTGGCATTTTGCATTCCACAACAGAGCAGATGACTCCCTGTTTGAGTCCAGACATGGAAAAAGGATTGTTTTTTACTGTGAGTGGGAAGGGAATAGCACAGCTGGAGCTCCTGGGTCATGGCAGTGCCCTGACTGCCAACAGGACATTGTTTCCAGCTGGGACAGGCCTTAAAGAACCTGGGAAGAGCAAAAATAATGGGGTAAGGAGATGAAAAAAGGACATCCATGGTTTTTTATTGGCAGTCTTACTTTGAAATAGAGCCTGGTGGGGCTGAGGAGTGCTGAGCTCACACAGCTCCATGGTGGGCAGCACGGGAGCTGCTGGGCTCCTTCCTGCTGGCTGCGGGGATTTCACTGCCTTTTAATCTCGTTTTCACAGCTAATTCTGCTAAAGCCTGTGCAAACAGCAGGTTGCTCACAGGGGACTCTGGCTCCACACCCAGGGGCAGAGCGATCTGACCGTGGAGGAATTCAAACGGTGAACAGTGTAATTCCTCGTATTTTGGGCATTTCTTGCATCTGAAGGAAATACAAGAAAAAGACAACTGATGTGGCTCAGGTGGGGAACAGGATGCAAGGCCAGCCCTGGCAGAGCAAGGGCTCTGTGGGCACGGGCTCCATGGTTTGTGTTCGGGGCTGTGGTGTTCCCCAGGTGCTGGGAACAGGTGAGTTGTGGGGTTCCCAGGTGCTGGGAACAGGTGTGTGGTGTTCCCCAGGTGTTGGGAGCAGGTGAGTTGTGGGGTTCCCAGGTGCTGGGAACAGGTGTGTGGTGTTCCCCAGGTGTTGGGAGCAGGTGAGTTGTGGGGTTCCCAGGTGCTGGGAACAGGTGTGTGGTGTTCCCCAGGTGTTGGGAGCAGGTGAGTTGTGGGGTTCCCAGGTGCTGGGAACAGGTGTGTGGTGTTCCCCAGGTGTTGGGAGCAGGTGAGTTGTGGGGTTCCCAGGTGCTGGGAACAGGTGTGTGGTGTTCCCCAGGTGTTGGGAGCAGGTGAGTTGTGGGGTTCCCAGGTGCTGGGAACAGGTGTGTGGTGTTCCCCAGGTGTTGGGAGCAGGTGAGTTGTGGGGTTCCCAGGTGCTGGGAACAGGTGTGTGGTGTTCCCCAGGTGTTGGGAGCAGGTGAGTTGTGGGGTTCCCAGGTGCTGGGAACAGGTGTGTGGTGTTCCCCAGGTGTTGGGAGCAGGTGAGTTGTGGGGTTCCCAGGTGCTGGGAACAGGTGTGTGGTGTTCCCCAGGTGTTGGGAGCAGGTGAGTTGTGGGGTTCCCAGGTGCTGGGAACAGGTGTGTGGTGTTCCCCAGGTGTTGGGAGCAGGTGAGTTGTGGGGTTCCCAGGTGCTGGGAACAGGTGTGTGGTGTTCCCCAGGTGTTGGGAGCAGGTGAGTTGTGGGGTTCCCAGGTGCTGGGAACAGGTGTGTGGTGTTCCCCAGGTGTTGGGAGCAGGTGAGTTGTGGGGTTCCCAGGTGCTGGGAACAGGTGTGTGGTGTTCCCCAGGTGTTGGGAGCAGGTGAGTTGTGGGGTTCCCAGGTGCTGGGAACAGGTGTGTGGTGTTCCCCAGGTGTTGGGAGCAGGTGAGTTGTGGGGTTCCCAGGTGCTGGGAACAGGTGTGTGGTGTTCCCCAGGTGTTGGGAGCAGGTGAGTTGTGGGGTTCCCAGGTGCTGGGAACAGGTGTGTGGTGTTCCCCAGGTGTTGGGAGCAGGTGAGTTGTGGGGTTCCCAGGTGCTGGGAACAGGTGTGTGGTGTTCCCCAGGTGTTGGGAGCAGGTGAGTTGTGGGGTTCCCAGGTGCTGGGAACAGGTGTGTGGTGTTCCCCAGGTGTTGGGCACAGGTGAGTTGTGGGNTGTTCCCAGGTGTTGGGAACAGGTGAGTTGTGGTGTTCCCCAGGTGTTGGGCACAGGTGAGTTGTGGGGTTCCCAGGTGTTGGGAACAGGTGAGTTGTGGTGTTCCCCCGGTGCTGGCAGCTGTGGCAGGACACGCTGCTGGCCTGGCTGCAGTTCCTGCTGCAGCCCAGCCCTGCCCTGCTGCCTGTCGGTTCCTCTGTCACAGCAGTGGTGGCACAGAGCAGAGGAAATTCTCCACTACAGGATGCTGGCAGCTCAATATCAGCGAGGTTCCATGGGCTTTATCACAGCTCCGAGCAGGAAAGGACCCTGTGAGGAGTGCAGGGGGATGCTGAGGTCAGGGTGGGGTGTCCGGGGTTTCTGCTTTGCCAAAAAATGCTTTGATCCCGGGGATTACCAACAGCAGCAAAGTGCCTCCTCTCCTGCCTGTGCTTATGGTATTCATCGAGTAGTTGCTCAGCAATAACCTTGTAATATTTCCCATGTGCTTTTTTTGACACTCTAACCTGTGGGTTTAGCGGTTTGGGAAATTAAAAGGATGATTTTAGCTGGGCAGACACGTGCTGAGGATTAGCTGAGCAGCTCCTGGGTTTTGCAAGAGATGGGGACCACTCGTGCTAAGAGCTGGCTGCAGCTGGATGGGGAAAATAATTGTGCTTTGGAAACTTAAAATCCTGCCTGGCCCCGTTTCTGGAGTGAGAAAACTGCAGTTCTTCATCTCTGCCTGAACAGAATAATCAAATATTAAAATATGGTACTAGGTCAGGGGAAAACATTTTGCTGTGGAAACCAGAGGGTCCAGGGTGAGGAAATAAATGTTCTCACTGGGAAAATGTTAGGAATCAGAAATTTCAAGTTAAAACCCCTGCTGCAAATAGCCCCAGCAAAGCTACCCAGGGGCCAAGCACAGACTCACCTCCCCTGGCCAGGGGCAGCCTCTGGCCTGCACAAGGGTAGCTGGCAGTGGCCAAAATCATCACACCAGGTCTGTGACCTGGTCACCTAATAGCTTGTGACAGGCAAATCTAACACTTTATAGTGGGTTTGTGTTTGTAAATGCATTAGGTTGGCTTTGGTTTTGTTTTCCCAAGACACTAAATAGATGCCGTAGGAAAACAAATAGATGTTGCATTCCTAATCCCCCCTAGAGTTCTTCAAAATTTGTTCTGTATTGGAAATCTCACCCAAAGCTTTGAGCAAGGCAGCCAGCCCAGGGAATGGGATGCCTTGTACAACAGTGATGTCTTTAAAGGTGGTATTTGGGTTTTTTTTGGGGGGTTTTGGTGCCAGTGTGCTGTGCCCAGTCCCACGGGCACTGGGCTGCTGAAAGTGCCTAAATCAGTCCACTAGATAAGGGAGAGCCCAGTGTCTGGCTGTGGAAATAAAGTGAGTTATCTGTAATTGTACAGCAGGTAACAGGTGCCAAAATTGCTGTCAGATCTGCAGAAAAGGACCAGATAAGAGGAAAAAAAAATAATAACTTAAGATTAAATTCTGCTGATGTACTCGTCTATTCCCAGGGTCAGTGTAAATCGAGGTTTGAATTAAGCCCAAACAGCCCAATTAATGTCTAAATCTGCCGTTTCTCAGGCCCTGCAGAAGCAGACAAACACAAAATCAATATTTGCTCTAACTGTTGCTAAGTTTTCTTTACAGATTAATTTCTGCCTAATAACCCCTGCAGCTGCAGCCTCCGGAGCCCTCCCTGCCGCGGCTCCTGTCCTGCCCCGTGGCTCCCTCCCAGCCCAGGATCCCGAGGGGATGTGTGAGGACCCTGCCTGACCCCCTCCTGTAAAACCCACCCTGCTCTGCCCTCGGGGGAGCACCCAGCACCCTTCCATCGCAAGGAAGAAAATCTTTCCCCCCTCTCTGGATGTCGAGCATCTTTTTTTCCAAGGCTGCAGCAAGTCCCACGCTGTGGAAACGCAGCTGGATTAACACCCAGCCCTACACGCCGGACCCGTGCTGAGCCAGGAGATGATTCTCTCTCTCGTTCGAGTTACTTCTGGTTTGAAGGATTATTCTCCGCTCCTGCCACTAAGGGGGAGTGTTGCCACGCCGTGGAGCGGCTGGATGAGCCCGAAGCAGCTCGTCCTTTCCCTCCTGGCAGCCGCTTTTCCCTCCTGGAGAGGTGGGAAAGGCAGGAGTGAAGCCGGGATCGCCGCAGCATCAGCCAGGGCAGGGCGAACACCCTCCTGTTGGGGATCAAAGTGGCAGCGACACGAATTCTGAAATTCGTCTTGGACAATAAGTGCAAACATCGTCCTTTGTCACCACATGGCTTTGGTGTGGGCTGAGAGGCTGATGGTTGATCCATGAGGCTCCAGGAGGATGGAAACTGGTGAAGAAAGGAGGGCACGATGAGGATGCAGGTGGGTGGAAGGACTCCTGGCAGTGGTGAAATGAGCTTCCCTGCTACAGGAAGGAGTGGGTCAAGAAGAGAAGAAACGCCCCAAAACTGCCGGTGGAAAGGGTCCCTCCCTGCCTGGAGAGGAGAGTTAAAAATGGGGTGAGAGGCTCATGGGGTAGGGCAGGTCAGGATCTCTGCTTCTGGCAGCTTTCCTGTGGTGTGATGCTTGTGTCATCTCAGATGTGCTCGAGCTGACCTCGGGGTCATTCCCCTGCCCTGTCAGAGACACAAAATGAGTGTGCAGTGCAGACCTTTCCCTCCTTAGAACCCCCATCCCTCTGCCTGTGAACTGCAGAGAACCCCCTTCATCTCTTTTTTACCTCTCCCTGCACAGGCTTTGGGGATCTGCAGATGCCAAACACACTTGTTTATGGCTTGCTGCGGTTAGAATTGTGAGTTTTCTTTAACAATATGTTCTCTTTTCAGTTTCTCACTTCACTTCAAATGTCATCCTTTTTCTCTTCTCCTTTCAGGGCCACCCAGGGATTTTATTCACAGAATTGGAATGAGCTGCAGAAGGGATAAAGATCATTCATGGGAACCTTGAAAGAATTGTCTGAGCTCTATGAAGCAGAGATTAAAAATAAAACAGGGAGGTGAAGCACGGGCTCCAGCACGAGCTTCTTATAAATACTTGTCCATGAAATCAAGAGCTCTTCCCAGCGTGCTGGATGGTCTGCACGGGGAGGAGCTGCTGAATCCATCCCAGGAGTGGGGAAATAGGAGCACAGCCCAAGGGCAGGGACACAGAGCAGGCTGGAGAACCTGCCAGCTCTGGGGGAAACACGTCTGTGCTGCCTCCTCCCCGGGTAAAGGGACAGGTGAGCTCTGCCAGGCGTGGTTTCGGAGCTGTGCCACTGGCAGGAAACCCCAGCTCCTGGGGAAGGAGAGGGGAGAAGGAGGAGGAGAAGGAGCTGTAATCCCCTGCTGCCTTCAGGCACAGCTTGGGGTGCTTTTGGTGCTGGTGTCAAAGGAAGGGCCCTGCTTTGCCTCCCCCCTCATGGGAACCCCCTGGCCAAAGGCTGATCACTCCCAGCCCTCAGCCTGTGTCCAGGCTGGTGTTTATGGCTCTTGTGTCCTCCCATCACATCAACAAAATTCTTACAAAGCACTGTCCTCCTCCAGACTGGTGTTACAGGTGTTTTCCGGGTCAAACCCAGTTGTGCATCCAAAGCTGTGAAATCCCGAGGGAAAAGGCCTGATCTGGTGTTGTGCCAGCTCGCTGTGCCCAGGCAGAGGCTGTGACCCGAGGGAGGGTGGCTTGTTGAGCTGTAAATGCCCAGGGGATGCTCTCTGCGTGCTCTCTGCCAGCTGTCCCCATGCAGCTGCCCTGATTTGGGGGATTCACAGGTGGTATTTATGTCAAAAGAGCCTCTCTGAAGCATAACATGTTTGTGCAGTTCCTCCTGTTGCCTGCCCTGGGTGAGTGACCTCGAGAGGTGTCTTTTAAGATAAAGTGAAGGGAGGTGAGCATTTTTTCTGTTTGATGAAAGGCTGTGCTGTGTCTGTCGTGGGTGTTTTGAGCACTCTGTGGCTGGCTGGAGACCTGCTGAGCTTCCTCTGTTATCAGGACAAGCCACATTGAAATGCAAAACCTTCCCCATCTCCCTCCTATTTCTTTAAGATTCCAGTTGGGGGTTTTACCGGTGCCATCTGACTCTGGCCTGGCTGTTCTCTCCTGCCCCTGTGGGCACAGCGCTGTGGGAGGATTCCAGGCCGTCAGATGGGGTTTGGGGGATGGAGAAGGAGCCAGGTCAGGGTGGGAAGCTGGTGAGGGCACAGTGGGATGGTGCAGTAAGGACAAAGAGCTCTCCATTGGACAGGAAGGCAAAGCTGCTGTTTTTAAGGATAAGTCCTCCTCCTAGGGAAAAAAAAAGCCATTTTAGGTATTGCTGATAAGGAATCAACTAAATTCCTCCTTTCTGGGTCCCCATCTCTGCAAGAGATCACTCAGCTATTCAGCTAAGGCTTAGCACACGGGGCATTTGAAAACATCTTGCTGCAAGTGCCTGGAAAATGCTATCATTTAAATCCATAATAGCTCTGTTAGGAAATGTGCCCCAGGCATCCACATCAGCTCGTGGTGGTGCCGTGTGTGTGTCTGGTACCGCTTCCCATCGCCCAAGCCATAAATAATGGGAATCCAAAGCACCACCAGCCTGCCTGGGCTTGGAAGCAGCTCAGGCCTCGGGCCAAAACGTGGTCCAGGGTGCCCAGGTGGGCTCCCAGCCAAGGCTGGCGCTGTGTGACAGAGCCTGGTGTCCTCCCAGATGAGCTGAGTGTCCTCCCATCTGCTGCTGCCAGCAGTTTGCTCATCCTGTGCCCCGCCGGGGTCTCTGCTGGGCGGTGGGAGAGGCAAAGTGAGGTGGGAAAGCACCAGTGCGTCTTTTCCTGAGGAAAAAGTAAATTTCTGGAAACAAACCTGGGGGCAAACAGCTGGGTGCCATCAGCTCTGTGACACTCAGACACGTCGGTGACAGGAGGTGACAGCAAACCCGGCTTGTGCTGAGCTTTTGGTGGCAGCACTGAGGTTAAAGAGGGAGCTCTGTTAGCCCCTCTGCTGATGCCTCCGTCTTTTCCTCTCATAAAATATGGATCTGGGAGATCTGGAAAGCTCTGCTGCAGTTACTGAAACGCTTTTACATCACGTATTGCTTGCTGCTGCCCACACGCTCTTCTGAATAATCATAAGTTTCTTCTATAATTATGTTTATTACACACTGCTATGGTGACACGCTATCCTGCGCTGTGGAGTTCCAAGCTGGAATTCTGCCCTGGGTGAGCAGCTGATTCCTGGGGTGCTGCTGGGGGTATGGGGGGGAAATCCTTCCGTAGCCTTTCTGTCAGGCTCCCCCTGCCCAAGACAGCATCACAGCAGGAAGCACAGAGATTAATAACATGATCATCTTTCTTGTGTGCTTTGATAAGCAAGCTAATTAATAATGATGGGTCAACAGTTTTTAGGATTTTAGGATTAGCACCAGGTTTAGAGGAGGATCATGTGCCTGTCTGAGCTGCAGTGTGCAGATGTAGGCAGGTGTGTGGCAGTAAATGATGTATGACCCACATATTAAAGTAGTTTTTTTGTCTTAAAAAAAAAAAAAAGTTTATGGACTTAATCCTCTTCCTCCACCACCTGCCCTAGTTTATTCAATCCCTCTTATTTAGGATAAAAATGAGACTTTAGTGTTAGCAGGTAACTGATGGCTTTGGGGTGAGATGGGCAGCCCCCAAAGCCTCATGTTATTTTATGAATTGCCTGCCTTATGTGTGAGTTACAGCTGAGGAGCTGGGGACACCTCGTGTCTCAGCAGGCCGACAGAGGCTCTTTCCTGCTCCTCGCACCTCACTTTTCCTCCATCCCCGAGCACGCAGCCCCAGGGCAACGAGTGATGCACGACAGGAGGGGAGGTTAGCAGAGCCCTCTGAGGAGTGCCAGGCAGAGACTGTGGGCTCCCCGCCTGCCCTCCTGGTGCCCACCTTGTTCCTGGAGCTCACCTTCCTCCAGGAGCTCATCTTCCTCCTGGAGCCCTCCTTCCTCCTGGAGCCCACCTTCCTCCCGGAGCCCTCCTTCCTCCCGGAGCCCACCTTCCTCCTGGAGCCCACCTTCCTCCTGGAGCTCACCTTCCTCCCGGAGCTCACCTTCCTCCCGGAGCTCACTTTCCTCCCGGAGCCCACCTTCCTCCTGGAGCCCTCCTTCCTCCTGGAGCTC
>VZRO01004947.1:270382-307791 GCA_013397915.1 Daphoenositta chrysoptera | reverse complement strand
CTTCCTGCTGGAGCCCTCCTTCCTCCTGGAGCCCACCTTCCTGCTGGAGCCCTCCTTCCTCCTGCAGCCCTCCTTCCTCCTGGAGCCCTCCTTACTCCTGGTGCCCACCTTCCTCCTGGAGCCCACCTTCCTGCTGGGACCCTGCCAGCCCAGGCACACAGTGCCATGGATAACAATAGGGTAATCAGCCCGTAAGCTGCTAATTAAAATGTAAGTGTACAGCAGTGAGAAGGGGCTGGTGAAATGCTCTGTTTGCACAGCTGATGAGACAGTCAATGCCCTGCAGCAGCTCTGTGCTGCATGGATGGAAGCCTGGGGACCCCCCACTGCTGCAGACTCCCTGATCTGCTGATCCTTGTGTGTCCTGCTTCTCCCTGGTTCATCCCAGTGGGTGCTCTGCAGCAGAGCTAGGGATAAGGTCTTGGTCAGTTTATACTGAAATGGTGTCTAAAGGTGCTGGTTGGGATGTTTAGGGATGAGTGGGATGACCCTTCTGCTGTGGGGAGCAGTGATGGGGTGTGACCTAGTGGGCACAAGGGGGTGGCCAGGGATCTGCAGCCCCTGGTGCCCCTCGGTGACTCCTCCCTGCTGCCCCTGCTGTGAGCTGAGGATTTGCTCAGCCCCACCTGCCCGTGGAGGTGTGGGGGGCTTTGGGTTAATCACTGTTTGCCAAAGGGCTCTGAGAGCACCAGGAGAGATGCAGTCCCAGGCGATTTGTGCAATGAGCCAGACCCCGACAGAGCCTTCTCTCCCTGCTGCCTGTCCGTGGGGCCTGAGCACATCCAACATTTACTGAGTCCAGCACGGTCAGTACCTGCTGCACACTGCACACGAATCAGGGCTGAGAAACAACTGTTAATTCCTCTTACAACGGCAGGAAAGGTAAACAGAGAGGACAGGAATGAGGTGGCTTTATTGTACAGAGACTATTCCTAGGGAAGCTTCTCACCACTTTTTTTTGGCAGGGGCTGCCCTGCAGACCATGCCTGTTGCTTTGACTCCAGATTTAAAAATGTCCAGCCGTTTTCTCCTAATTTTTCCCATCTCCAGACTGCTGTACCTGTTCTGAGTGCCTCTTTCCCTCAAGCTTTGATCCTGAAGCAGAGTCTGAGTGGTAGAAGTTGTTGGTGCTGGGATGAGAGTGGTGACAGGAGCCCAGGGTGCTGCTGAAGCTTGGTGTGAGTTTTGGGTCAGGGCTGGTGCAGGGTTGCTGTGTGTGATGCTTAGTGCAGTTCTCACAACAACCCTACAGGGCAGAGAAATAAAGTGATATGGGGCAGGTGAGTGTGGGGGTCTGTGCTGGGGATGCTGGACCCCCCTCATGAGCTCTAATGGAGCAACACATCTGTCCCTCTATAACTGGACAGAAATTAAGAGTAGGGAAACCCCTGGGGCAGCAAGCTCACTTTTCTGGGAAACATCATCTCCACAGCCAGGCACTGAGATGCACAGGGTTCCTGGGCTTGGAGGGGGCAGCAATTGCCTTTCTTATCCTTGTTTCCTGAGAAAAGCAGCCCTGGCGTGTGGGAAGAGGTGCCCCAGCTTTGCTTTTATTTACTGAAGAAGGGCTCTTCCAGCAGCTGCATACTTAATGGCTTTCTAGGGCCATTCATTAACCTGACAAGCAAACCCAGAGCAATGACTCTACCTGCTCGCCGTGACGTCTCTTTTTACCCCAATAAACCTTCCCACTCCTTCCAGCTCAGCTGATGAATCTGCCCTGAGATGCAGGGAAGGGTATCTCCAGAACAATGAATCCACGTCAAGAGATTTGTGAGCAGCCAGCCAAACAATTCCAGACAGAGAGACATGAGAAAGAACATCATTCCCGAAAGCACTGCATTATTGATTAAGCATTTGTGATCCATAAAACATAGTAAAACCGTGGGGCTGGCTGCAGAATGAATTCTACCAAAAAAAAAGGTCGTCTTTTACTGTCTCTGGTCCTCAAGGACGAAGGTAAAGTAAGTTTAGTACCAAGCAAGAATTCATCTGTATAATAATGGTTTTTGATGACTTGCAAAGGTTATTTTATGATTAGCCATCTAATTATAAAATGGCCAACAATTTCATCTTATCCAAATCTGCATCAGCTAAATTATGAAATGCCCTTGTTTTATGCAAATTCTGGAAATATTGCTTCCTTAACCTCCCAACCCTGCTGTCTGTCACTGCTTGTGTGGAGCATAAATCTCAGGGCAGTGCCAGAGCTGGATTCAGCTGCAAACAAAGCAGGCTGGATGGGTTCCACGGGAACACCTGGCAGTGGTGAGGGATGGAGGAGGTGCAGCACGGGGCAGATGTGGGTGGGCAACCCCACGGCTGGGCTGTCCCCCTGGGGAGCTGCTGCAGCTGGCACAGGGAGGTAGGAGAGTGTTCCTGGGGAAGGGCTGATCCATCACCCGAGGGGCTGGAGACGTGAGATGTCCTCGCTCTCAGGACCTGCACATTCCATCCTTCCTGGCCCTCTGAACCACAGAATGGTTTGGGTTGGAAGGGGCCTGAATGATCCTTTTGTCCAACCCCACTGCTGTGGGCAGGGACACTTCTCTCAGCCCAGGTGGGTCAGGGCCCCATCCAGCCTGACCCTGAACATTTCCAGGGATGGGGCAGCCACAGCTGCTCTGCTGAGAACAAGCCCTGGTTCCTCTCTGCTTTGATTTCTCTTGGTCTCTTGGGGTCAGGAATATTTTTCTCTTGGTTCTGAGGAGCATTGCTGAAAGGTCCTACACTAATGGGCCATAAAGTACAAATTCCTCCTGTTCTGGTTCTCTCACAGCACTGCAGGGAGCGAGGGCAGGGGAAACTGAGGCACAGGTTTTCTAGGGGGACACATCTGGAACTCGGCTGTAGATGGGCAGGGGACGGATCAGAGCTGCTCTAGAAATTGTGTGTGCAATTTGTGGCTTCTGTGATTGGAAGAGATGCTGTCTCCTCGTGCCTGAAGTCTGTGAAGAAGGGATGATAGGAAAACCTTTTGTGTATTTTTTTCCAATTTCATAAATGATAAGGCAAAAGAATTTGTTGTTTCAGACAATCAGTTACAATTCTCAAAAGCAGAACAATTTGGATACTCCTGGAGAGGACTCTTCTTCCAAAGAGTGCAACTTCTACCACAGCACCAGAGAGGGAAATACTGAAATAAAACAGTTTGAGCCTGGTGATTGGTGCAGAGAAGGACAGAAAATCCCCATGTGTTTTCCATCCCCAAACCAGGCGTTTGGGGATTTTTTGGCCACTATTCACCTTCCTTTTAAAACAAGGCTTTAATGATGGGCTCGTGCCTGTGTCCCTGGGACAAGCCAGGCCTGGGTGAACTCCTGAGGAGGAGGTGGTGAGAGCAGAGAACTGCAGCAGGATTTAGGAACTTGTCTGGGAAACCCTGGAGGGTTTTGAAAGGCTTTGGTATGAGCCATGTGAGATCAGCTCATGATCCTGCTGGGGCTCCTGGGAAAGGTGGGGATCTGCCATGGCAGGGATGGGGAATCTCTGTGCTGGAGGCAGGGAGAGCAGCAAAAGAGGAGGAAAAACATCGGGAGAGGGGGAGGAAAGGAGGATTGTGAAGATTAGGTCCAATTAGTTACGTGCACTTTAAACATCAGATCCTATTAAACACTCCTGGGTTAAAACCAGGCCCTATTATATGGTTGCAGCTTCCAGACAAAGTCCTGTTAAGTGGAGCTGCTTTGAAATCCAGGGCCTCAGACACAGCCATTATGGAGATCAGGCCCATTAAATATATTCAGTTTGAAGATTAGGTCTGGTTATACACAGGCAGTTCAAAGCTGGCCTCTAATTAGGCAGAGGCGGTTGGGGAACGGGGCCTTGAGGGGAGAGGGGGACCTGTGGAGCAGCTCCCTGTTCCTCCCTGGTGGGAAGGAGCCTCTGGCCAGCCGTGGGCAGGGTTCTGTTGGTCCTGCCTGTCCATGCTGGATTACCCCAAACGCATTTTCCAGCAGGAAAGGAGCGGGGGTGGTCTCCAGGCTGCTGGAGATGGAGTGAACAACAGGGGGTGAGGGAATATCGCTGGCTGGATCAGGGCATTGAGAAATCAGGGGAATTAAAGGGTGCCCTGTGCCCCCCTCAGCTTTCTCAGATTTTGAGATGGTCAGGCTGCAACACCTGAACCCTCTGTGCCTGGAGAGGACCCCGGGCTGTGCTGTAGGTGGTGTGGCATGGGCATGGGCAGGCCCTGCAGAGCCCCCAGGGCTGGGGTGTGCCACAAGCTGTGGGCTGAAAGGAAATGGGGGCACCCACCTGTGCTCTGGGACCAACAGAGCTGTGCTGGGGGCTGTGCTTTGGGTGCTGGGGGCTCCACTGGCAGCACGAGCCTCCCTCTGCTGCTGGCCACGAGGGCAGCCTGGGCACTCGGTGCTGTGTTCCTGCAGGGTCGCACAGCTCCTCTGCACTCCTTGTGTGGGTGCTTGCCTTGTCAGTGGGGATGGCTCAGAAATACCCCTCAGCGGTGAGATGATGGGACACAGATGGAATCCAGCCCCAAGCCCCTGCCCCAAGGCAGCGCCCCCTTCCCTGAGCCCCTGACCCCGTCAGTGGCCAGCCCACCCCTGCAGAGCGGGGCTGGATCGACTCCTTCTCACAGCTGATGTTTTCCCTGCAAAACACCAGCCCCCATCCCTCCTCACCCCACCTCTCCACATGTTCATCGCCCCTCCTGCTCTGCTTTCACAGTGTGTGATGCACAGAGGTGTCAGAGCAACGGGGGCCACTTTCTTCCTGATCCCCACATCAGTGCAGGGCCCTGAGATGCTCTTACAAACATTGCTGGCATCATTGCAATTTATTTCCAGGGGATTTATTTGTTGCTGCTCTTGGTCCTGAGCCTCGGAAGCATCAGATCACTTTTAATTAGTGCTGGGTGCTTTTATCTTTGATGGCGAAAAAGGATTTTGCCATTTGGACTTTGGCATATGAAGTATTAACTTAAATATATATATTTAATTTTTGTATCAGATATTATGTAGCAGCACAGTATTAATATTAAAACTTTAATACAATGTAAATGTCAGAGCGAGTTGTAGTGATAAAACTTAAATGAAATATATTTATAATATATTTATCTCTCTGTTTCACTTGCAATAGCAAAAGATTTTTAAGTCAAAACAGATTTTTTTCACTTTTCAACAGAAGAGCTGTTTCTTTGTTCTACAAGAAACCATTCCATTAGAGGCTGTTTTGATATTTTTTTTATCACTTCTAATCTCATGACTTGAAGACTCAGGGCTTTAATGAGTGCTGAGGCTGAGGCCTGAGGTGGTAGATGGGAGTGCTGTCACCTCTCATCCTTGTCTCGCCCTTATCTCCCCTCTCCTCTTTGCTCCTGAGGTTCCTGGGAAGGAGATCCGTGCCCCTGGCCCTGGCTGGTGCTCTGGTGGCACAGGTGGGGACCCAGAAGGGGCAGTGGGACAAGGGGCCACTCTCTGCTGCTCAGCACAGCCAGACCCATCAGCTGTCGCTGTCCCTGTCCCTGTGCCTGTGCTGGGCTCGGGTGGCACAGGCACACCCCAGGAGCTGTTCAAAGCTGTGCTGAGGAGGATGCCTGGAGTCCTGCCCGCTGCCCGTGGTGACAAGGGCAGGGAGCTGTCCCCAGGCGTGCGGGGAGGCACGAGGGGATGTTCAGAGCCCTTCCCAAACAGCGTGAGACAAAACTGGGGCAGAGCAGCTGCCCTGGCCCATCTCCTGGTGCTGTTCGGCCCTGCTCACTCAGCTCCTCGGCAGCAGAGCAGTGGAAGGGCCTCCTCTCACCTCCCAGCTGTTCTCCTGCCAGGACGGGCGAAACTTCAGCCCTCCAGGACAGAACTGGGGAAAAACTGTGGAGGAATCCCCGAGAGACTGTGAGGGAAGGCTGAGGGAATGAGGGACTGGGGGGTCCCTGCCCTGCCCTGCCAGCTGTGCTGGCACTGTCTGCGTGAGCTGAGGTGCTGAAGGGCTGTGGAAATGAGGCTCAGAGTGGGGCTGTGGTGCCCCAAACCCCCTGGATACCTCTGCCCCAATAACCAGAGATGCTTGGGAGCCCATCCCAGCCAGACAAGCTGTCCCCATCCTCCTGTGCCTTTGCTGTTCCGGGTGGCTGTGACAGAGGATGCCAATCCCACAGCAAAGGCCACCAGGACAGGCCTGGAGCTGGGGCTGTGACGTGGGACTGTGTTGGAGCTGACGGAGCGAGTGCCGAGCAAGAGAATCTCCAGGAGCAACACGTCCGGGCACAAGGATCCCTTCTCCTTTCACCCTTTTATCTGCAGCCTTTTTTGAAGAAGCAGCAGATGAAAGAGCCCACCACTCACATCAAACCCCCATCAAGTGCATTCAAGGAAATGTTTTTGGCTTTATGGTTTGCTTTGAAGGAACCAGTGGCAAAATGAGCTGGGAAGGCATGAAAGACACCCCAGCTGGGTTAGCTGCATTTCCAGCATCAGAGATTTGTTCTCCGAAGTAATTAAGATGCAGGTATTTGAACGGATGCACAAGGGCACATCATTAAGGTGCACTTTAGCTCAGCTTCTCAGCTTCTGCTGCGCCCCAGGGATAGCTGCAAACTGTCCCAAATTGCCTCTTCCACTCGAAACAAGTTCCAGTCTTTTGGGAACAAAGGTAGAGATGCAGAAACGTTCTAAAACTTGCCTCTGGATAAACTTTCTGTTTTAAATTCCTGCTCCTTATTGAATGCAATAAAACAGATGTGATGGCTTCCTGTAACAGGATTGAGACCCTGTCCCAGACAGGTGAGAAAGAGAAGTGGGATGAGGTCTGGAGGGGTCGGGAGCAGGCCCAGGGTGGTGGGGGATGCAGGGGTGGAGGGACAGCTGGGCTCTCCCACCTCCTAGGAAATTGCTTCCCCTGTATCAGTGCATTTGGGACAGCCTTTAATAACGGGGCAGATGGCACATCACGATGGCAAATATCTTAAACAGGGAGATGTGGTGATTTCATCTTTTTCTGTGCATGAGCTGCAAAGCGCAGGCCTTGGGTCTAGATGTGTGAAGGTTAATAAAACCAAATAAAAAAATTAATTCCCTTCAGCAGAGATGGCAGCTGATGATGTGCCAGCGATCCCCTCAGAGCAGAGCTCCGGTCTCTCTCTAGAGTCCCTGGTCTCGTGGCCATGGGGTGCGTTTGCAGGTGTAGCAAATACCAACATCTGCTCCCCTCCTGCTCACCTGCCAGCAAGGAACCAGGGCTTTTTGGAGCTGTTCCTGTTGGTCCCTTCCAGAGGGCACACGTGCAATCCCTCAGCAGAGAGAGTGAATTGGCAGGTTCAGGATGAAGCAGGGGAAGGGCCTTTTGCTGCAGGATGTCCTTGATCCCAGCTTTCCCATCCTGCTGAGGGAAACCAGAGGTACGTGTACATCCTTTGTATACGCTGTGGAGTAATTTTACATCCAAAGAACACCCTTGCTAGATGTTACATGCTCAAGTCTTTCAGTTGGAGACTCATCCGTGGAGGAGGGACTCTGTGGCCATGCACAGCCTCCAGAGTGCTTTGGAGCACCTGTTGCTGGTTATTCCAATTTTCCAAATTGTTTTTCCCTACTACTCAATCACAAACCCTGTATGTCTCTGTGGGAGCTCCTGGCTCTGATGCAGGGATAGGCAGTGGAAAGGACACTGCAGGGATGTCCTGTGGGACATGGGACTCTGGGGACAGAAGCAGGGCCCTGCAGCTCTCAGCACTTTGTTTCTACAGCACCTCTTTGCTGTAAAAGTAGAGAGTAGCAAGGCTGAAATGTGTTGCTGTGTCTGAGGAGATTTTGTTATTGCTGTAGCTCCCTGTACAGTGGAAGAAAATACTCCGTGGGGGCAGAGAAATGCTGGTGTGGCACCCACAGCTGTGGGGATTGGCTCACAGTGGCTGTGTTTCATCGTTTCTGAAATACAGAGGAATATAAGAATCCAAGGGATAGTTGGAGCCTGATTTTTACAGGTGGAAGGGGAGCACTGTACTTTTTACCACTAGCCACAGAGGGGCTGAAAGTAAATTGAACCCAGAAGCTTAATCTGGTTTTAACAAGCTGGGAAGAGCTGGCAAGGAGAGCCGTTAGTGGGAGGAGAGGGATGGGATGGGATGGGATGGGATGGGTTGAGTTGGGATGGGATGGGATGGGATGGGATGCTGGTTGCCCCAGAAATTGAAAAGCAGTCTCTGGGAGCAGGGACTGACCCTAACTCACCTTGCCACTTGTATACGCGGTTTGTGTGCCAGCCCCAGAGCCAATCCACCTCCCTGGGGTGCTGTGTCTCTCCGTGGTGTTTCAGCCAGCTCCAAACTGATTTTGGGGGCTGGGTGCTGGGCAGCCTCCTGCTCTGGGATAACGCAGCCTGGTGAGCCACAGCCTGGCTGACACACCCAGCTAGCAAAACTGCTAATTCCTCTATGGATACTCTTATTTTTTCTTCCCTAGACCTGATGTAGGTGGTCTCTAGATGTTCCTGTGTGATGTGGGAGAAGGGAGGGCCAAGCACTGAAACAGATGGGCAGAAACATCAGGTTTGTCTCCAGCTCTGTACTGGGTGTCTTTGGGGACCCCTGACACTCCATCTCTGTGGCTGCAGCTGCTTTTTCTCCCCCAGCCCAGGCAGGCAGAGGCCGTTCAGAGCAGGTCTGAGCCTGAGGAGTGCTGGTTTGCTGAGCTGAGGGGAAATCTGCTGTTAAACTGGAGGTGTTTGTGAGCGTGGCTGCCTGGATTTGTAGGGAAACGCTGCTGAGCTGCTGTGCTATGGATTTACACATTGCCTGGGCTTTGCAGTCTCGCTCCTCTTCCTTCCCATTGGCTTTGGGGCTCTGCTGGCACACGCTGCCAGAGCTGATCCCTCCCTGCCTGGAACGGGGAGCTGGGCTGGGGCTGCAGATCATCCCCCAGATGAGGCTCAGACCTGGAGGGCACAGCTCCTTCATGGGCCTCTGGGCAGCACAGCACTGCCCCAGCAAGAAAATCTATTTTCCTCCTTTCAGGCTCAATTTTCCTCTGTGCTGCTCCATAGGAGAGGGGTTAGAGCCTCTGAAACCTCTAAAGTATCACCCTGGGGTTGTACACGGGCACAGCATTTTTTAAAGAAACTTCCAAGCTTCACCTCTTTGCTGGGTGATGGCATCTCTCAGGACATCACCAAGAGGAGGTGTCATGAATGCTGATGACTCAAAAGAGACCACCAAGAAGAAATTCCTTCCTCCAGATGCTGCTTCAGCATCCCTTTCCGGGCAGCACTCCCTCCAGTCCTCACCCCCTGCCCTGCGGGAGGAGCTGGCAAAGCTGCTGAGCGGCTCAGGGCACTAAGCCGAATGGATAGACTTAATTCTGCTGTCTGGAAACCTCCCAGCAGCTGGGGCAGAGGGTGATCACTGCCTGCAGCGAGTCCTCAGAGCTGTCGCTGCCCTGTCCCGCAGCCTTGGGCTCGGGTGTTTGCCCAGCACTGCAGCTCCCGGGGTGACCCAGCCTCACAGACCCACCCAGGTGTGCCCCTGCCTCCACCACCAAGGGCAGGCTCTGCTGGCAGCAGTTTGGCACATGGATGGTGGGTACAAAATCCCCTCCTGCTTCTGACTGCGTTTCCCATCCCATTGGGGTGGGCGTGATGCCACAGGACTCGGATTGCTGTTCTCTTCCCACTCAGATTTGGGGTCCCTGTGGCACTCTCAGGAGCCACTCTTTCAGATGGAAAAGGAACATTTGAGGCACAGGGTGGAGAAACTGATTTTTCCCTTTTGTGAGGGAAAAAAAGTAAATCCTCAGTGCTGGTGTGAAATGGCATAGAAAAGGAGTTGCCTGGATTACAGGGAGAGAAATACCAATTATATTAAAACGGGGGAAAAATCAGGAAGGCTTTATCAGGACTATTCTCTGACAAAACTTGCAGCTACAGGCTGTGTATGAAAAGCCTCAGATTTGAATCCACAGAAATATTCTGGCTATAATAATCCTGCAGTATTCAGGCAAAACTCCTGTGGGGTCCGGCGGGAGCCTTGCTTGGGGCCTGAAGGATTTACCTTATCGGTCTTTTGAAAATGTTAAAGAATTCCAAACCCCCGGCTGCCTTTCCCAGAGGAGAATCCTGTGCATGGCAATGCAGAGGCCCGTGTGCCACGGCGAGAGCTGGCGCTGTGTGCCCGCAGAGGTGCCAGGCTCTTCCCTCTGTCCTTCCCCACTCGCTGTGCAGGGGGAGAAAAGGAAAAGCCTGCAAAGTTTCTCTCACTGCTCACTGCCAGCTCTTTCTCCTGCTTCTAGCCTGGCTGGGCTGTGAGCCCTCTGCTCCTGGCTGCCCCTGCCCTCTGCTCAGCCAGGGTGAGGAACGGCCAGCGCAGGGTCACTGGGGGACATTCCTGGGACACTTTGGTAGCGGTGGCCCTGCCACCTGTCCCTCCCCACCGGCTGCGGTGCTCGCTGGGAGCTGCACAGGCACTGATGTCACGTGGAGGGTGAAGGTTTTGGACAGTGCTAGGGACCAAAGTGTCCCCCTGGGACTGTCCTGTACCTGCACGGTGAGCACCTGCTCTCCCAGCTCTTTGCACAGGGATTTATTTACATTAGTGCTGTAAAATGTGGTCCCTAGGGACAACATCCAGTGCCACTCTCCTTGTCCCAGGTCAGTGGGAGACAGCTTTCCTTGTGCTGCTCCGTGCTGGGCCTGTTTGCCCCTCACAGAGCTGCCCCGTGCCCACAGCTGCGGTGTGGGAGGTACCCCGGGCACCACACAGCACAGAGGCTTAAAATAATGATTAATAACCTGTACCTGTTTTCTGGCTGCTGCAGTTATTTTTGGGCCCCATCTCTTTCCCACGTGACCTGAGTTTTACCACTTGAGGCAACCTGATTGATAAAAACCCCTCTGCAAGGTTGTTTAAACCCAGAATGAAGTGGAATGAGGAGAAGTGTTGGAAAGCAGCAGTCACTGATTTTCAGGATCTCCACTTTCCAATCCCTGATGGGGAGAGGACCTGGCCCTGGTGTGCTGTGACCCTGCAGTGCATGGGCTGTGCTGATGTGGGAGCAGCTCCTCACCAAAGCACATTCCTGTTTGGAAAATGGCACCTTCTGGAAAGCTGGAGACCAAAGGGCATCCTGATGTGCAAGGAGCTCAGGCAAGGAGCCTCTGGGGACTTGCTGGAGTATCAGGCATGAGACACACACACCAGGCTGCTCAAAGCACTGGGACAGGACCAGTTCTTGCTGCTTCACGAAAAGGATGGGGAAAAATGGTGACTGTTGAGAAAAGGGAAATTCTTCATGTTCTCAGACAACCCTCGGACTGTGGCCTGAAGGATAAACCCCTCTAACCCACACGGCATTTTTTCTCTTGTTCTTCAGGTGGCCGTGGCTCCCTTCACCATCAATCTGAGCCTCTGATCAGCCCAAGTCTTGCACCACTGAGACCTCGGAGATAATTTGTGGCAGCATCTCCTGGAGGTTAATGACATGTTGTGGGAGGTGGTCACTTTTAAATTCACTGCTGTCTGATTTCACTTCATATCCTCTTGGCTTTGTGCTGCGGCAAAAACCCAGCCCCCAGTTGCTCACTGCAACAGCGTCTGGCTTTCCCTTCTTTATTAACTTCTTTTTTTTTCTATTTTGGGGTTCTTTTCCCTTCCTAGTAATTGGAGCTGGGTTGCTGGGGGGAAACCATCTGCGTGACTGGGGAGATTTAGAGAGTCAGTAACAGAAGGGATGTTATCAGAGTCTGGTACTTTAGGAGGCTGTGGTAATCCAAAGCTGATTACAGCTGGGCTGGTGCAGCAGGAAATTCGGGACATATGGGACAATGACACTTCCCAGGAGCATCAAGCAGTGCAGGACTGCCTGTGGGTGCTGGGGAGGGAGGGCTCTACTCCGTGTTTGCATGGAGGGGGACAAAGAGTGACCCTTTCCCTCGGATCGTGGCTGGGGAGAAAGGAGACAATGAACAAAGGGAGGTGGAAAGCACAAAAGCACTGCTCTCCCTGGGCACAGGGCTGTGAGGGTGAACACCTCCACAGCCAGCCCACGTTCCCCTGCAGTGACAAAATGCCCTGCTCCCTGTGGGCATGGCTCAGTCACAAACAACGCTCCCAAGCCAGGAAATCGATGTCCTCAGCCTTGGCTGGTGAGTGATGCAGCCTGGGCACCCCCAGCCCGTCCATCACTGCTCCCCTGGGCCTGGATTCATCCCCGCCAGGGCACGCAGGCATCTCTCACTTCTGTTGTGCTCTACTAACAAATATCCAGCATTTGATACCTCCAGTCCCACAAATACACCCCAAGGGGAGTTGCCCTGGTGCTGTGCTCGGCAGAGGGGTTTGGGTGAGCCCCGAGGTCACTGGGAGGGTCTGGGACTGTGGGATGCTCTGTGCTGGAGGGGCAGCCACTCAGGGAGGGCAGCAAACCCCTGTGCCCGACCCCAGGCCACAGTCTGGCCACAAAGGATGCTGCACCCCAGTTGGGCATGGCAAACAGGGCAGGCTCGGTGTGGAGATGGAAAGATTTCCCTTGGGAAGCTTTCCAAGTGCTCCGTGCTGGCTCCTGCATCTGCCCAGAGGGGAAAGTGCAACGTGAGAACATTTTTAAGGGAGATTAGGAGCTCCCAGTGTGGGTCTTTCCATCTCTGCTGGGAGGGGACAGCCCTGTGCCAAGGGGGGCTGCAGCTGGGGACACCAATGGGGGCTGCTGGTGCTTCTGGCAGCAGAAAAGGGGATTACAAGGGGCATGTGCTGCCCTGTGCTGCTGCCTCACATGGGGGAGGGAAAGGCTGCAGTGGGGCCAGCGTGTAAGTGGGGTATAAAAAAGGGTGGAAACTCCTGAGATGCTTATCAGGAGTGCCCATCTAACTCTTTTTTGAGGTTTATTTTATGAATTCCCCCTTGGCTCCCCTCAAGCACTGTGCGCTGGGTGTCCCCCTCGGGGCTGGCCGTGGCACCGGCTTTGGCAGCTCTGTGGGATCTGCACGAGGCCATGCCCAGGCTGCCCTGGATCAAACCATCCTATTGATTACCACTTTGATTCCTGCTGCTTTATTTACTTGCTCAGTAATAATTTGCTTAATAAAACCCTGCTATAGCGATTAGAGAGTGCCCAACCCTTTTGATTTCCAATTGCATTCCCAGCCCCCAAGACACTTGGTGTTCCTGCACTTCCCCTGAGAGACAGCCTGGGGTGTATAATGCATAATTTGGGGTCGGATGGGCTGACCCATTGCTTTTCATCAATAGGTACCAGTAGACAGGTACCATTTTGGGCTGCTTAGGTGATTTGGGGAGACCCTGTCCCGGGAAACCTCCACTGCAAAGCCCAGGGGAGAAAAGGAACAGCAATTCCTGACACCCCAACAGGGAGCATGGGAAAGAAAACTCAGCAAAACCCATGATGCCCTTGTGATGGGTCTTAATAGCCCATTTCTCATGCGAGCACCACTTGATTTATGCAGCAATGTTCCACGGTGAGGAAAGCATCATCCTTCTCATTAGTGCAGCACCCAGCATGGCAGGGCCCTGGCTGTGGGCAAGCCAGCAGCGGAAATGTGAAATAATATCAATAAAAGGGAGCAAAAGTGGAGCTTGCCAGATGCAGCCACGCTGGGGGTTGTCAGGAAATGACAACACTGCGTGCGGGCTCCATGCAAGATTAGAAAGTGTTTGGAAATTGTCCCCCTGAGTCTTTAGCCAGGAATGGGCAGTATGCAAATACAGCGAGTTAATCATTGCAAAATAGGACAGCATTTCCAGGGACAGGAGGCAATTTTATTATTTCATTATGCAGGCTCCTTGCTCTTAAATATGTTGAGGAGAAATTTTTGTTTTATTTTTTTGGGGAAAAAAAGAAAAGAGCAGAAGTGAATGGAAAGGTTTGTACAGGGGAGATGATTTTGGAGACCTTTGCTGCTCCTGGGGGATGGGAGCAGGGACCACCTGGGCTGTGCCAAAGGCTTCTCTGGGCTGGATGATGGCAAGGATTTAGTGCCAGGTAGGGAGCTGGTACGAGCTCTGTCCTGGCCTTGTCTGCAGAGCAGCCATAAACCCTGGGGGTGTCTGCAGCCATTTCGGGGGATGCCAGGTTGAGGGGCCAGCGGGGTCCTGTGGGCAGGTTTGTCACACTGAAATAAGGTGCCCTAAAAGAGTGTGAGCACGAGGCAGGGCAGCAGATACACCCCCAGCCCGGATCCCACCGACGGCAGCGATGTGGCACTTGCTCATCCCTCATTTTCTCATTGGATATTTTTTTCCTGAACTTTCCNAAAAAAAAAAAAAAAGGTTCCTGTTTGGCTGTTCCAGTCTAATTTGGGATGAAAAAGAAGCGCTGAACTGTTCCTGTGGCCCGCGGCGGTGTTTAGCAGCTCTATTAATACAGCTCCACGCATATTAATAGCGGCTGCCTGCGAGCGGCGAGCCCGGTCGGCTGTGCCTCCACCCCGGGGTGTGGCTGCCCCGGTGCCATCCCGGGATGTGGGATGCAGGGCTGGGGTGTGGGATGCAGGGCTGGGATGTGGGATGCAGTGCTGGGATGCAGGGCTGGATGTGGGATGCAGGGCTGGGATGCAGCGCTGGGATGTGGGATGCAGGGCTGGGATGTGGGATGCAGTACTGGGATGTGGGATGCAGGGCTGGGATGTGGGATGCAGGGCTGGGATGTGGGATGCAGGGCTGGGATGCAGCACTGGGATCCAGCGCTGGGATGCGGGATGCAGGGCTGGGATGCAGCACTGGGATGCAGGGCTGGGATGTGGGATGAACTGCTGGGATCTGGGATGCAGCGCTGCTTGCGGTGTGGCTGCCACCCCGGTGCCCGTGGGACAGCAGCCAGGACCTGTGGCTCTGCATCACAGGGACGGGACAGAGCCTCCCCTCCGGTGTCCCTTCCCGACATTCGGGGGCCACAAGGTCTCCAAACGCCGGGAGAACCCTGGGATGTGGGTGGTTTTGGGCGTTTTGGACTGATTTGCTGCCTCTAGATGGCACTGACCCAACGCGCACGGCTCAGGAGTGGCGGCGTCTGAATTACATCTTTTTCCCTCCCTTGGGTTATTTTTGTTTCAGAATCCTGTAATAATGGATGTTCAGTTTCGGCGACGAGGTGCTGATTACAGAAATAATCGATGCCATTGAGAGAAAAGAGCCTGTCCGTGCCAGGTCCTTCCCCGCTCGGCTCCGGCAGGAGCCGGGGCTCAGGTCCCTGTGGCCCCGGGGAGAGCTGAGCAGGGCCACGGGGCAGAAGGGACGCTCGGCCCCACGAGCAAGCGGAATTTCTTTCCTGGATGCCTCTTCCTTCCCTAAATACTCGTCAGACGGGTGTGGGAAGGCAGCAGCACGGTGTGCAGCCGGGCAGGGTCCTCGGCTCCCACAGACATCCCCTGTTCTGCTCTCAGTTATCCCTAGTAACAGCTTTGCTCTCTAAATCCCATTTTATGCTGATTTCCACATCCCTTGAGTCAGGCAGCGAGAATCTGCCTTAAACCCTGGAGCAACATGAGATCTGTGGAGCTCTAGGATGCTCCGTGGACCAAAGGCATGACAAGAGGAGAGGGAAAATTCCCAGTCCTGCTTGGCTTGCTGTGGAGGATAAAGAGCTCCAGTTTGGGTGGGAATGGGGAGCAAATAGTGTTTGGTCCCTGAGCAGCCCCATCCTGTCTCCTCCTGGGCCAGCTCTGTCCCCAGCACCCCTCTCCTCCCCTGCAGGGATGGGAATGCACATTTCCCACCATGCGGTTAAACGCTGGGGATGATTTTTAAAAGAGTCCCAGATTATGGGATGCTCTGGCGATTTTAGCAGCCGGTGGCTGCCAGAAAGGAGGGTCACGGCCACAAAGACCAGAGCCTGGTGGCATTGGTCGGTCTGTCCACGGAGCAGGAGGGTGTCAGCCCCTCTCTGCCTCCCTTCCCTGCGGGACTGACCACGGCTCCAGCCAGGACTGATTCCTTATCTGATGCGAGATAAAGCTCCCCGCATCACCCCGGCTGAAAGGCTCCTTATGCTCCCTCCCAGGAAATAATCACATTTTCCATCGTGCTTTGCCTGACCTCGTGGGTAACAACGAGAGCGGGAGAGCAGGGGTGGGGCTGCTCAGGGCCAGCGCCTTGTGATGGAGCAGCTCTCCAAAGCGTCAGTCAGGGATCCTGTGGGGGTAAGGAAGGGTTAATGGCCTCACCCACAATATTCATCTGTAGATATTTGAAAATTGGTGTGTTTTCCTGCTCCACTTGCTGGGCAGCCTGAAAGAGGTTATTGTGTATATATTTCTCTGTAAATGAGGATATATTTGTATTTCTTAATATATCTGACATAAGCTGCCTAAAGGACAGCATGGCATTATTTAAGCTTTATTTAAAGGACAAGTCAGGGGAGATTTCTGGAAAATTTGGGCTATTCCCCACGCAGCGAGGGAGGGGAATACTGAATTCCCTCCTTTCCAGCACAAATTAGCAAATGCATATTGCCTGAGCAGGAGGGAATACAATGTGATCAGGAAACTGGTGTGAGGCAGGAGGCAGCTCTCCTCCCAGGGACTGCTGCTCTCGCTGCCCCGATGTCCCGGGGATGTCTGTGTCACTGTGCCCGGGTCCCTGGCTGGGAGGTGTCCCTGCAGCAGCTTTCCCAACACACCTGGCAACAATTCAAACTTTTGGCCACGCTCATGGTCGGTGTTGTTGGGGAGGACTCCCCAGGGTGAGAAGCACTCTGGATGTTTAAAAATCAGTAGAGGAGCATTGAAAACTACACGTGGCTTGTGAGAAGCCTTTGCCCTTTCCTGTTGGAGGGAAGGATGGGGACCAGCACATTCCCATCTCTCCCGTGGGTATCTGCAGCCAGAATCGCCCTTGAAAGTACATCCTCACTTGGGAATGGCTTGCTGCCAATCCCTTGGTGTCCTGAAGTGAAAGACCTGTGCAAGTTACGTGAAAGCCTCCTGATTTTTAACCTCATCTCATGCACTTTGGGAAGGTCTGATTTTTTGTTTTTAGCTTTTGGAACTGGAATTATTGCTTCCAGCAAGAAAGAGTCACTGAAATGCACATTTTCAAGGTTTTGGACAGGGTCATAATGTCTTTGAAAGAAAGATGGATGTTTGGTTTGGATGAAGGCTCATAAATTGTCTGGGGGAAGGGTGCATCTACTGGGAAATATGAATGTGGGTAAAACATTTGCACAATCTTCTGTTTGCAGAATTATCAAAGCTTCCAGAAATGTTGCTTTTAGGACTTGCAGTGTGTATTTAACTCTTCCTTCAGCAAATCTTTTTGGCTTTTATTCCAATTTGCTAAGTAGCGGGCCTGCTTGGGAAGCTCAGAAGGAAGGGGAGGGCTTGCTGCACCTCCTGTTGCAAGGAAGATGAACTCAAGTCCCTCTTCTGGTCCTGGTAAGATCCCGTTTGCTCTCCTGACTTCCAGCTCTGACTTTTCCTAAGGCTTTTGTCCTCCCTAAAGAAAAACACACGGACATGAGGAGCAAAACTCTCATATTTTCTTTTTTTTCCCCCCCCAAATTGTGCCGGTTTTGGGGCAGGATGGCAATGGCAATTACTCCACATTTCTGGGGAGGAGGGAGTGAGGTCCAGGGCCCTTTACTCACACAGAGAAAACAAATCCTCGAGCCACAGAGAGATTAGGATGAGGCAAATCAATGCGGAGCGTTCATAATGAATAGTAAATAAGCTGACGGGGGCTGGCTGTCTGCACAGGTGTAGAGCTTCATCAAGAGGCAACGGTGACATCCCGATAATGGCTTGCATTTAATAACAGGATTTAACATCCCCGTAAAGGGAGCAGGCAGGCAGCTCCTGTCAGGACCACGAGACACAGCTCCCCTGTATTACACTTCCACAAACTGCTTGTGAAATGGGGGCAGGCAGTGGCGGAGAGAGGTGATGTCCCTTCCCTCCTCCTGGCCAGAGCAGGCACCACTGCCAAAGACGGGTGGAGGGCAAGAGGTGACTGTGGTGGCCTTTGGGGAGCCCAGTCCCTGAGGGGGATTGCCCTGACCCGCAAAGTGTTGGCTGCTGGGGCTGGGGCTCCCTGGAAGGGTCTGGGCCCGGGTTGTGCATCCTTGCACAGGAATGCTCTCCCGGGGATTCTCCTGGAGCCGTTCCCAGGCTGCACAGCTGGAACCCCGAGCAGCCAAAGCCGGGGCCCCTCCGCGCTTCGCGCCGCCGCAGCTCCAGACCGGGCCAGCCCACGGCAGCCCCCGCGCCCCGGGCTGCCAGCACAGCCCTGCTCCCGGAAACCTGGCACGCTCTGGATGTGCAGACATCCTCGGGGAGCCTGGAGGTGGCCGGGCTGTGCGTGGGGGTGTCATCTCCCCGAATCCCCGCTCAGCACCCGCAGGGCTCCCGCGCCGGGCGGGCGCACACGGCAAGGCCGCGCACGGCCTCTATCAAAGGGGGCTGTGGAGAGCGTGGTAACCACAGGGATGAAACTTGATTAGCTGGGGTTGTGATCAATAATTAATGATGGTTATTTATTATTTGTTAAGTGCCGAAACTGTGCTCGCTTCCGAGTCCCCCCAGTGGATCTCCAGCCTTGCTCGGCGTCCCCGGGTTGCATTTTTATGCTGCTCAAGGGTCACAGAAGATTTCAAAGAAAGAATATTTTAAAAAATGTAATCCTTTTTGCTGAGAGAACAGAAGCATCCCGCCACTGTAGAATTCGCTGTAACTGGGGAGAGAAATTTATCTTCTTTTTCCTCACGGTTTGATTTCAGGGCAGCTCCCAGGCAGCTCGGGATGGAATTATCTGCGGGTCAGAAGCCGGTGTGGGGTAGTGCAGGTTCATCGCTGCAGCTCCTCTGCTTCTCGTGAAGCCAGAGCTGTGCCAAACGCACCAGAGCAGAGAGAAGTGAGAGGCAATGCAGCCGGATTTGAAAAGATTTGAATTATTCAGTCGGCTGGGTCATGGGCAGAACATGCCACTTGTGGTACCTCTGGAGCCTGAGGGCTGCCATTCATCCCAGGGCACAGGGTGGGGAGGGTCCTTGGCTTTCCCGGAGCTGCGTGCCCCCCCCTGCCAGCTTGCAGGGCGTGTGGGCAGGGGGAGAGGTGGTTTTATCTCTCAGGGGGCTGTGCCTTGACTTTGTAGAACAGCAAGGAACTAAACAAGGGGAGGGCAACACGATGGGATGGGCAGAGAGGTGGTGGGGCAGCAGGACAAAACACAGGTTCAGGAGTTGAAGGGGATGCAATAATTTGGACCCTCTGGAAACCAGCTGGGGGTGGGCAGGGAGGGGCTGCCCTCTGCCTGCCCACCCCTGCCCTGCCCAGGCACGGTGCTGCTCCCTGCACCCCTCAGGGGTGACCTCGCTGTGCTGGGCACCATCACCTTCCTCCTCAGCCACTGGGGGGAAACAGCACGGGGTTTTCCAAGGGGAATAGGAAAAACAGCTGGGATTTGAGAAAACACCACAAGGGGTTTTTTAGGAGTTTATAGACCCCTTCCTAGAGATTCCTCCAGGGATATCGGGGGCCTAGGACTATAGACCACGTTTATAGATCCCTTCCCACAGATCCTTCAGCGCCCTGGGGGTGACAGCTTGCTGTGGGTAAGAGAGACAGGGAAGTGCCTGTGGGCTGGTGGATCCCGTCTGTTCCACTCGAAGGCAGTGGTTTGTTTTATTGTAATGAACTTACCAGCCTTTTAAAGCTAATTCTATTTCTTGCTCTAGTGCTCCAAGAGATTAGAGAACCCCTTCTAATTTCTGACCTGGGTGTAGCTGCAGGTGAATCCCCCGGGCAATGCAAGGCTGGTGCTCCCCTGGCACCCGCGGGAGCTCCGTGCACGGTCTGCAGGGCGGGGTCACCCGCGGAGCCCCCAGCTCGCACTGCCGGGGGGGGTGTGGGTTATGCGGGTCAGGGCTGTGCTCCCCGCAGCCCCCGTCCCTTTGCTGCAGCCCGGCTGCTCCGTGCCTGCCTCACAAATCCCTCCCTGTGCCCGTGTCCCACCGATCCAGACACGAGTTCACTCTGGGCTTCTCGTGGTGACTTGAACCGGGGAGTGGATGAGCACGGACCGGCTGTGATGGATGTGACCACGCGGCTCAGAACAAATGCACATCAGTTCCCACTGTTATTTGTTGCTGTCTGATGGCAACAAATCAAATTTTTACGCAAACTCCAGGTACTCAATGGTCCTGTTGTTATCTTGCTGGTCCCAGTGACTTGGACAAATTACTTAAGCTTTGTGCTTTGGTTTATTATTATTTTTTTTTCCAGAAACCTTTGTTAGCATCCTGTCCCAGCCTCGTGTCATACGAAGTGCAGGATGATTGTTAATCTCCTCTTGCTATAGACAGAGAATTTGGGATGTACAGAGCTTTATGGAAACGCTCTCTAGTTAATCCCTGTTTTGATGCAACAAGGAAGGGAATGAAGGGTTAATGAACTCTCCCCAGAGAGATTAGTCTGGAATATTTAAGGCTTCTTTAGTCCCAACATTTATTAAAGGCTTTTTTTTGTTGTTTTATTGTTGTAATGCTCCATTCAAAGGAATCCCTCCTGGAGAATCCTTTCAATTTGGTCTCCAGCACAGAAATAAACTGGTTTATCTTAGATCTTTTAATATCATACTCAAGGCTTTTAATAAATGTGAGTTTCATCAGTGCCTTTTTTAAATTTTTTTTTTTTAAACTGGTGAGATAATTTAATATTAACACATCACACCTTATCACCCAATAACACTTAGTCCCTGTAATCTTATGACAGGCTAATTTCTGTAGCAACATCCCCTGTGTCAAATCTGCTCCATTCCATTACTACCCCAGCTCCTCGTGGAGCCTGGGTTGGTAATGAATATTCTGGCTTCTAAGCTTTTATCTAAGGATTATGAAATGAATTTGGAGTTTAGCTTGAGGGAGTTACAGCTTCATTTTGCCTCGTGGAGCTCCTTCATATCGCCAGAATAAATCGTAGAGGTTTTCATGCCAAAAATGTAAGATGGAGAATAAAAAAATTTATATATGCTCAAAATCCCCTGGATGGGCTGGGGTGTTACGTGCAGGATTTGAGGAAAAGGGTTAATTGAAAAGAGAGCTGGGGAGATGGGAGAAGCGATGCCTGGCTCGGGGAAGGGCAGTGATGCTGTGTCTGATCTCCCGGGCGGTGGGGGGAGGCCAAGGGGCGACCCCCACCCTCCCAGGGGGACCCTGTGCCAAGGCTGACCCGGGACCCCCGTCCCACTGCCCACGGGGGGCTGGGGGCTCTCCCCTCCCGCCTTCCTCCTCTGTGACACTAACAGCTTTCACTTAATTTAATCTGTGCAGCTCACAAGGCTGAAGACGAGGTGAGCTCATTTGGCATAATTATCGGATGTGTCAGGAATGTGAAATCCCAGGCAGAGCAACTGTCCTGGAGCCATCACACCTCCGACAGCCTGTCGGCTGCTGGTGCAGTGAGGATGGGAAATGCACCTGCTTCCTCAAGCAGAAAATAGACTCTTAAAATAAAAACGGGTGAAGGCTAAACTGCTACCGTGGTTTTTTGATGTTTAGCATATGCTCTGCATCCCCGCTCCGTGTCCCCGCCCGTGTCTCTGGGCTGGTGCTGGGGATCAGTGCCACCCCTGCAGCCCACGGTGGTGGCATGCAGCACTCACGCTGGGCAAGGACTGTGCATGCCAGATGGAGAAGTGCAAAGACGTTCATTGCACAGCTCAGGTTACCTAAATACCAGTGCACAACCAGGATAGAACCTCATAGAAACAGGAAGATCAAATCCCAGGATTTCACCCACTCACCTGGAGTATTCCCTAGATATTACCTATTATGGGAAGGTGTAAATAATCCCAGATAAGGCCACTGACCACAATCTTCCCGGGCCATTGGTCAAGAAGGTCACTGACCCATAGTCCTCTTTTCTAGCCCATCTCAGGTGCCCTGGAAGTGTTTCCATGGTTCCCACCGGGCCTAGGGAAGATGCTTTTGTAGGCCTTCAGGCCTGCTCTTCTACAACACCCATGGTGGAACCCTACAGTGGCAGGCTGGGGATGGGGACCTGGGACCAAAGGGCTGCTCTGAGCTCCCGTGTGCCCCACTGATCTCAGCTCCTGGTGGAGCTGTGGGTGCTCTTCCCGGGGTGCCAAACCCTTCCTGGGGTGGGAGGGACAGTGGAATACTGAGCTGCAGCTGGGCTGTGTCCCCAGGTCAGGGACTGGGGCACCCCTGACTGTCCCCATCCCCTCCTGCCTGTCCTGAGCAGCCCAGAGCCTGTTTGTGGGAAACTGCAGCCACCATTCTGTGCTCATTGTACAGAGAAGGACGGGCAAAACCCATGGAACGGGATGATGGAATGTGGCTGCAGCGAGCAGAGGTGGCTGCCTGTTCCATTCTTGCCTGATTTCTGCCTGGATCGTTCCATCAATCATTTGAAAATCCCATTTTTTTCAGTAATCTCCCATCCCTGCTTTCCTGGCAGGTGCTCTGGAGCACTCGGACAAGCCCAAAAGCTGAGAGGAACAGCTTGAACAGCCCTGGCCGTTTGAGTGGTGCCGTTCAAAGCTTTGGAGCAGATTTTCCAGCCTCCCTGCCAGAGATGCCACCAGGAAGGAAATAACTGCAGGGCCCTGGGACGGCTGTGCCAGCCCGGAGCTGTTTCAGGGATGTGCCCCATGGATCTCAGCCGGGAAACGGGAGGGACCTGGCTCAGCCCTGCCCACCCGCACGGCCAGGTGCCAAAAACCACCCGCTGCCACCCCTCCCTTCCTCCTGAGCACCGAGTAATACATTGGACAAAAAATAATTAACTCGCCCTAAATTAGGTATTAGCATATGAATTAGAGTTTAACATATGAAAGGGCTTTTGATGCCACATAAAATTAATATGGAAAATGACCGTAACAGAATAACAAATTACATTTAAGGAGCTGGTTCCTCTGAGTCTGGCTGACAATGCGATGGTGACACGGAGGTGCTGGGAGGGGGAGGCTGGGAGTGGGGCATTGTCTCTGACCCCCCCGTGTCTGGAGCAGCCCCAAGCCCCAGGGATGCCTCTGCCCTGTTCTGCTGGGGCTGAGGAAATTTGTGCAGGTAAAGTCCCCCGTTTCTGTTCTGGCACTTCCTTCTTTATTTGGGCAAGTGGTGGTATATTTTGTTATTTTGCTGGTGGTTAACCTGGGTGGTTTTTCTCCATTTGGGTTTGAAATATTCTGACCAGGCTGGCTCTCATCTCTTTTGTTATATCCAGGACAGACAGAGGTTGAGGCATGTTGTGATACTGTTAAAAATGATCTGAAAAAAAATTACTATTCACAAGCAAAAAGTTTTCTAGGGCAGAGTTAAGCTGGTCAAGACTGGCCATTTATTTTCTGAGGGGGAAAAAGAAAACCAAGCTTTAATTAGAATATGGGAGGTATGAACACAATTAAAGGTAGTTTGGGGAACAGCAGCTCCATGAGCTGCCAGTGGTGGTGTTGAGCTGCCACGTGGCCTCTGTGCATCCTACTAGACCAACCCAACTGCAAACTCAAGGTCTTGGCTTAAATTGCCTTTAAAGCCAATATATTTTACTTTTTATTTGGAGCAAGAGAACTCAGCTGATGAAGAGCAGCTCACTGAGATGCCATGATGTGTATTCACGCCTTCAGGCATCACCCAGTGCAGGAGGTCTAGAAAATACAAGTTGGAAAGATTGAAGATTTGACAGAGAATAAGTTTAGATGAGATGTTAGGAGGAAATTCTTCCCTGTGAGGGTGGGCAGGCCCTGGCACAGGGTGCCCAGAGCAGCTGTGGCTGCCCCTGGATCCCTGGCAGTGCCCAAGGCCAGGCTGGACATTGGGGCTTGGAGCAGCCTGGGACAGTGGAAGGTGTCCCTGCCATGACAGGGGGTGGAACAAGGTGGTCTTTAAGGTCCCCTCCAACCCAGGCCGTTTTATGATTATATAATATTTAGTATTTCCAGGGAAACTCTTGCATTTCATAACCCCTGCAAGGTTCTGTGCCACATTTCCACCTCCCTTGCAGGGCACTGTGGGTGGCACTGCCCTCAGCCATACTGCCCTCGAAATCCCACAGCCATCAGCCTCTTTCCAGCACGGGGTGTGCTCCCTGTGCGATGTGCAAAGCCCTCCGTGCTGGCCTGGGTCTGCATCATCAGGAGAAGTGACAGAATTACAGAATGGTTTGGGTTCAAAGGGTTTAAATTCTGAAAAACATTCTCATTCCAACGCCTTGCTGTGGGCAGGGACACCTTCCACCAGACCAGGCTGCTCAGGGCCTGGCCTTGAACACTTCCAGGGATGAGGAGTACACAGCCTCTCTGGGCAACCTGTTCCATGGCTTCGTGGCTGTCCCTTTTCTTTGGATTTGGGTTTTTTGCCTGTTTGTTCTGTGTGCAGGATCCCTGTAGGCTGTGCATGTGCTTCAGACAGTAACATAATTACACCTTCCCAGCTGCTGTCTGTAAATGCTCTTGCCACGAGTGCCAATTAAAATAAATGCAGATTATTGGGAACTCAGAGGATAAACAAATCCCTTTTTGTCTAAATATCAGCCTGGGTTCTGGGGTCATTAGGGAGTTTTGCATTAGTGTCTGCATTCACTTTGGCAGGGAAGGACCTCAGCCTTGTTACTGGAGCAGAAGCTGTCGTGGCCCAGGGGTTTTTTGGGATGGGTTCTGCATCCAAGGGGGATTGAGGGAGCACATTGCTGCCCTGAGCAGTGAGGTTTTTTTGGATGGAGGAGCAGAGGGCTGCCTGCTCTGACGGGTCAGCAAACAAACAGGAATCTGAAGAGCTTGCTCTGAATTCACAGCCAGGCAGAGCAAGCCAAATAGAGACACCCAGCTCTGCCCCCAGGGTTAACTACCTGCTGCTGAAATACTAATTGCAGGGAATTGTGTCCATCAATTATGGCAAACAGGGTTTGCTTCCTGGGAGGGTGACAGGAGAGGCAGAGGGAGGGAGCAGCCCTGATCATCTAAACGAGCCTTTTGCTAATCATCTCAGATGGGAGGGCTCCAGGGACTGGTAATGAGTGGGACATGAGCTCCTCTCACCAGCCTGTAACTGGCAGGTCCTCAGGAACCCAGAGCACCCCTTTGCTCAAGCTCTGGTTCCTGCCCATGGTCCCCAGCTGGCCCTGAAGGGTTGAGGTGTCCATGGCCATCACAGGCTGCTGTTCCTGGGGTTTGCTGTGCCCACCGTGGCCAGGCTGCCTGGGATCACCATGGAAATCACCCCACTTGTGCCCCTCAGTGCCTTTCTGAGGGTCTGGATTAGCAGTGGAACCATGTCCTGCCAGTGCTGAGGTGGGATCATCCAACAGGCTGGGTTAAAGCTTCCCTTTCCTTCCTCCAGGCAACAATTTTAATTGCAGTACTATGATAGTACTAATAAAAAGAGGGATTTCACACTCTCTCAGGCTTTAGAAATCTATTGTTCAGCCTGTTTACCTCCCTTTTTGTTCTGAGAAATGCTTAATTGTCTCCTTGGACAAGGCTGTCCTTTAAATTATACTAAATTGGTGGTAATTTATGTAGCATTTTTTTGCTTCACACAATAGCAATTTGCTTTTTACAGACGTTGCTTTTGGGGGTGCTCAGCTCTGTGCCTGAGCAGTCCTGGAGGGACCAGGGCAACGCCAGAGCCACAGCTCTGCACCCCGAGGTGGCTCCTGGGACCTGATTTCCACTGTGTGGCTCCCTAGTGCCTTCAGATCTCTGGGGGAACTTCTGCTTCTGGCATCTCCAGTTTATTTGCAAGGAAGAAGGAGCAGGTGCCTCTTACAAGTTATCTTCTCTTTGCTCTGTGCTTGCTCTGTTTTTCTAAGCTCACAAGTAGCCCACGGTGGAGTCACCAAAGCACTGCATGAAGAGCTCTGAGATCATCCTGGTGCCACTCAGTTTAAATGCTGCAGCAAGGATTTCTTTTAGACTTTCAAACCGTTCTTCCAATTGACTTATTTCATGGATGTGCTGGGTAAAAGATAAAAAATGGTTAATGGTAACTAAAATTTTGTTCAACAAAAAGGAACAGAGCTGGGTAAGGTTCTAGAGCACAAGTCATACGAAGAAGGGCTGAGGGAATTGGGGGGGCTCAGCCTGGAGAAAAGGAGGCTCAGGGGGAACCCCATTGCTCTCTACAACTCCCTGACAGGAGGCTGGAGCCGGGCCAGGGTCAGTCTCTCCTCTCAGGTAACAAGCTGATGAGAGGAAACAGCCTCAAGTTGTGCCAGGGGTGATTTAGACTGGAGATTAGTTAAAATCTCTTCACCAGAAGGGTTCTCAGGAACAGGCTGCCCAGGGAAGTGGTGGGTGACCATCCCTGAAGGGATTTTAAAGCTGTGTACACCTGGCACTCTCCATGTGCTGTAGGCACCGGCTCAGCTTCCACGAGATGATGCTGGTGGACTGGGGAGTCCTACTGCTGCAGCTGCAGCCACTCCCCTGCTTAGACTCCAGGATGAAGCTGATCTTTCTTTTTTTCCCTTTTATTTCCTTTCCCCCTGTGGTTGCAGGTAGTTTGGGCAGTGGCACGGGCCTTGTGGCTCTGTCACTTCCATGCCTGTCACCCACAATGGCATTTCTCTCCACCCCCTTCCTGCCCGGCTCTCCCATCTCAGTGTGGCCCTCTCCATCCTGCTCCGGTCGTTCTGTGTGGACCAAAGCTGGCTGGTGATTCACCCCAAACGGGCCAGGAGACACTCCAGAGACAGAGTCAGAGAAGCGGGTGTTTGCTTTATTCGGTACCGGGTGTGTGGGGATCTCTCCTCTGACACACACAGCCCAGCACTTCCTACAGCAAAATATTATGGGTTGAATCATGAATATTCATCACATTCCTTGGGACAGGCGTGGTTATACAAATTACTTCTTGGAAGTCATTAATATCATTAGCATACGTGCCACGCATGCGCTGTGTGTCCTGGTGGCCGCACTGAGGAAGGCTTCTCCTCTTCCTCGGGGGTCTTTCTGATGAAGGCTGGTAGTCTTCCTCACAATGCACTTTTCACCTTTCTCCCCGGGGCATGCGTGGTCCTTTGAGGAATGGTTCAGCAGTTTCTGAGATGTTCCTTGTCCCCTCTATCTTGACCAAATTAGGGCGAATCCGGCTTCTTAAGTTTTGTAATTAACATTTGCAGTCGGAATTAACATTTGCTGTCTCCTAATAGTTAACTGTGCTTACATGAGTTAGCTACTGATCACCCCTTTCTCACTGGAGCACGATTTGATCCAAGGGAGCCTTATCCATTCCCGAGGGGATGGCAGGAACGGGCTCAGCTCTGCCGCACTCGGTGTCGGGCATTCAGGGCTGCCCCACCTGCCCTGCCCTGGGGGGCTCCGGCTGCCCTCCTCCTGCCTTTGGGGACCAGGGGCTGTGCTTGGAGACACCTGGAGTTCCCCAAACCCTCCTGCCAGGTGAGCAGCCCGTCCCCAGCTCGGCAGCCTCCCCTTGCTGTCCCTGCACGAGCCTGGCTGGTGGCTCTTCCCCGTTTGTCTCAGGGTGCCCCAAGATGTCTCAGGACAAATGTCCCCGTTCAGGGTGACGCTGGCCTCTGCAGCACTGTCAGGATGGGGTCATCAGGCTGGCAGCCATGAGCACGCTGGGCTGGAGGAGGCTTGTGGGAAACTCAATTAATCCTCCTGTCACTGGTGCCAGCAGAGCCCAAGGGCCTCTGCCAGCTGTGCCACTACAACACATCTACACGGTGGACAAAACCTCACTAGGAACGGGATGTGGAATCCATTGCTGCTGGGACAGGACTCCTCTGGCATCGCTGAGGTGACTGGTTGCTTTTTTGGGCACCTGGTAGCCTGGGTGGCCAGCGGGGAGCAGGAGGGAAAGGAGGGCAGGATCACACCACTGCCCGCAGCAGAAGTCGCTCAGCCCCTGACCTTTTGTACAGCTCATTAACAACACACTGAAGAGAAGGAGGGCAGAGCCATTACAGAGCAATTTATATGTAAATGCCCAAAGTACCAAAAAAGAGCAACCCCATCGGCGTTCATTAGGAAAAAAAAAAAATTGAATTTTCTTTTGTATGTGTCTGGGTTTGTTGGGAATTTTTGTTTTTCATTTTGGCAAGACAGAGTACGCTGTCAAACCTCCTGTTTGGCTTCTTGATTCTCCAGGTGCGACCTTGTTGCATCCAGACACAGGTTAGGGCTGGGTTTTCCCCTGTCTGGGGGGGTGACACAGGGAGGCATTGGCCTCTGGGATCCCCAATAACCCTTGGAGACTGACATCCCATCCCTGCTGCCCACCTGGGACACCCAGACAAGTCCCCAGTCAGTGGCTTTGCTGTCCCCACAGGAACAATGGAGACCAAGGTGTTCCCACAGCCTACACCATGGGCCTCACTTCCCTTTGGAAATCCAGAAACTCAGTCCCAGAAGGATTTCTGAGAAAAGTGAGTTTACCTTTAGCTAAACCCTGCATTCTCTCTGCTGTGAGGTTGTAGCTCTCAGCTGAGGGCTGCTGCTGCCAGCAGCAGCAATAGAAACAAGGTAAAACACATGTATAAATTCTTAATCAAACCATTATCGGTAATGGCCCCGAGTGGTCCAGCTGGTGCTGCTGGGAAGCGCCTGCCGCTGTCTCTGCAGGTCGGAGGAACGAGCTGATGTTCCCCTCCTGAGCTCTGCTGGCTCTTGTCAAGCTGAGACCACACACAGGTGACTTTGGGGGGTCCCTGGATCCAGCTGAGGGCTGGGAAATGCCTTGTTTGTGTCAGGAGCCTGGATGTAGTTTGGCTCGAGGCAGAAAAACCCAGCAAAGACTATTTCTGGCCTGGAATGCAAAAGAGCTGCCTGTAGTGAAAGTGCCACCAGCGATCCCGTCAAAATTCCAGACCCTTCTCCCAGCATCCCTCCATCCTGGCTCCTTCCCAAAGCTGCCTGAGCCTCTGAAACCCCTCCCTGCATCAGCTCTGCGCCCTCAGCAGCACCAGAGAGGTTTCACTGGTCTGTGACCCTGCAGTGCAGGCACAGGGAGGTGCTTGGGCCTTGCTCGTGCCCCTCCCAGGCCATCCCCAGTGCCGAACCTGGGTTTTGGGGGCTTCCATCTGGCTGCTGCTGTGTTTGTGGGGTAACCACAACACCACCCCGTGCTCACATTATGCAAATGAGCTTAAATACAAGCCCCACCCCACTGATATAACCATGACGGTGCTGGGTGTGAGCTCAAACACATCTCCATCCTGCCTCTTGACACGGTGTCTGGAGATCCCCACGGCACAAAAACTTTCCAAGGTTTCTTTCTGCAGCTGTGCAAGGGAAAGCTACTGAAACGGAAGAGAGGGAAAAGTGGAGAGCAAGCAATGTTACAGCATCACTATCAAATATGCAGGAGCCCGTGTGCTGGCAGAGATGTGTTCATTGCCTCTCTCACCATTACCAGTCTATCAAACACAGCAGCTCGCTCTGGGGTGCTTGTGCCCACGGCCAGACACCCAGAGCAGGTGCAGTGAGAAAATCTATCCTTGGCCTTACCCCTTCCTCTCCTCCAAATGCCAGTTTACAGCTTTTTAAATCACTGCTAGGATGAATCCTCAGCCTCGCAATGGAGCAAAGAAGTATCATCCCTTTTTCCCGTGCATCAGCAAGGGGCTGAGCTGTTGGCAGCTGCTGCACAGGATGGGTTTGCAGTGAGGATGTCTCCCCACGCTGGGGTTTGTTTGCTGCAGCTGCACGGCCAGCCTGGGCCATGCTTTTGGCTGTGTGTGCTGATGTGGGGTCGCGGTGACATCCAGCACCACTGTCACAGCAAACCATCAGCACCCCTCTGGGGCTTGGGTTTAGAGCTCCTTCTCTGACCTGAGCGTGCTGAGAGCTACAGCGAAGTAGAACCACTGGCAGGAGCTTCAATTTGCAACTCCATCTTCTGGGAAAATGATGATGGGTAAGTTAAAAAAGGTGGAGAGTTGCTGTCCAGGTGTGCAGAGATGGGTGGGTGGTCTCACTGGAGCAGGACCAGGGGCTGCCATGGCCCCAGTGTGAGCAGGAGTGAGAGCAGTGCCCAGATCTGGTGTGTTGATGAGCAGTTTAATGAGATAAAAATCAAATGGCAGCTGTTGGGTGCCTGAAGAGACAGAAAACCTCACCCTGGTGCTTGCATCATGCATTCTGCTGCTTCCTCATGTGCTTTGGTACCTCCATGTGGGAGTGGAGGGATGCCTGCCTGCTCCAGCAGGAATTGCTCTAGATGCTTGGCCACCCCTCTGCTTGTCCAGAAGGACCAACTGGGTGGGCTGGGGCCTTAATTAGTGAGTTCATGACTGGGCTAATGGAGAAAAAGACCCAGCTTCCCAGTGACATGGGCGGCTAAATTCCTTGTGTGCCTATGTTGACCCTCAGAAAATGGCTGAAAAAAAATCACCAGAGCTCAAAGAATCCATACCAGTGAGGATGCTCAGGGTAAAAGATTAAAATAATGGTAAAAGACTAAAATGATGTTATTTAATCATGTCATACAAGAAGCTGATAAAGGATAATGTAACGCAGATCTGACGTGGTGAATTCATAGCTGAATGTCAGACTCCACTTTCGTTATATCCCTAATATATCTCCACTGAAGCAAGATAAATATGATTATAACATTTCCTTTTAATCTTGAGGAGATAAAAATAATGCCTGTAGGCACAATGGTGCTCCTGCTGTTTTTGCTGGCTCTCAGTCCATGGGAAGCATTGGGCACGTGCTTCCTGTCCCTACAACTGCACTCAGGCAAAGCTCAGTTCACCCCGGCTGCATGGAGCACTCATTTAATCCAGGCTCCTGCTCCTACCCTGCTCTCTGTCCCTGCTCCTGTTGGCTCTGGAGGTGTGTGGTGACCTCCTGCAGCACTGTCCCCTCCCTCATCCCTGCGGTGGCAGGGCTGAGCAGGATCCCAGGGGCCACCCAGTGCCAGAAGGGAGAGGAGAAGCCCCCAGGACGTATTTTTGATGCTCATTTGCTGAAGATCTGAAGTAGGACTTGTCCCCTGCATGGTACCTCCCGGGGCAGAACAATTAATCAGTCCCTGGCTGTTGTCTACCTGGGAATTAGCTCATTTCCTGAGGATTAACCTAATGGTCTAATTATTCATTATATCGTCTCTCCTCCTGCTCCTCATTCATTGTTTGGTTGTTTTATTTGTAAAATATCTTTAGTCTCTTTTATCTGAAGGCATTCAAGAGATTTACTTTGTGGTGGTTTTTTTGTTTTTTTTTTTCATGTATTTCTTTTCTGAAAAGTCCTTCCCGAGGCAAACCTTTCCTGACAGAAAGGACTGGGAGTTTTGGCACTTCGGGTGGGTCACCTCCCCTGTGCCTGCATGAAGGACCTCTAATCCATTTTTGTCCCTGTGTCCACCTTGCCTGACTGACTTTTGAGGCAAATTCACACCACAGAAGGGATGTGACTTAGGAGAAGCTGCTCTGTGAGAGAACTCCTTGGGAGGAGTTTTAGGGTTAGGGCATATGTGTGATTTTCTCCATCAGTGGGTCTTTAGCTCTTTGAGTTTGTCCTTGCCTCTAAAACCCCACCTGTACGTGCAGGATCTGCTCCTGCCCCTGGGAAGTGGATGTGTGTCAACACCTTGGTCTTTGTTCACAGGCCACACACTTGTCACCCCCCAAAAAAACCAAAACCAAAAGGAAATCACCCCTAGAGCAGCCTTTTGTGGCTTTTTGTGAAGTTTGCAAATGCAGAAATGGATTCTCCTTCCTCTTTTCCAGCTGCCTTTGCAGAAGGACTTGGATGACCTTTTAAAGAAGGGGACAAATGGCTGAGTCTTCTGCTGAGGCTTCAACCAGTTAGCTCCAGTTAGCTCTTACCAGCTGGTGTAAGCTCCACTTGGTTTTTCCATCCTGCAGAGATGTGCAGGGAGCCAGTCTAAAGCTTGGATTGGGGCTGAAACACCCTTGGGTGTGTCCAGAGTAAAAATAAGTTAAAATATGCTTTCTTTGGTGAAAAAGGAGTGCTTGCTCTTGCCTTTCTACTTTGGTACTAGAGCAGGAGCCAGTGTCAGGGGGACAGTCTGGCAAAGCTCTGTTGTCACTCAGGCAGAGAGCAGCTGAATCCCTGCAGATAATAATCCTCTATTGATTTTTGCCTTGTTTTTACAATCATTAGAGAATTTTCACTAAGCAGGATGAGAAAATCTTCTGATCCCCCAGAGGGTTCTCATGTTCTCTCAAGGAAATAACAACAAATGAACAAGAAAACAAAGCAGAAAAATTAAACCCATGAGTAAACCATAAATAATGGGGTAGAGCTGGCTGAGAGCACTTTGATGTTCAAATGCATCAGTTACATGGTTTGGTTCTTTTTCTTAGAATTTTCCTGTACTTTCCTAACTTTTCATAAGCAGATTTGCATTGCTTCTCCACAGCCCATCAGCATTTCCAGCCCTGCTGGGCACAGGTGGGTTTGTTGCTTGGCTGGGTGTTGTGTCAGAGGCTTTTGGGGATCATTCCTCTGTGAAAAGTCTGTCTGATAAGGTTTTAGCCGTGTTTGAGGAATTCCCAAAACGCATGAGTGTGTTTGTGTGTTGGCTCACTCTGTGTGTCCGTGCCTGGCTTGGGTGTCAGGCTTGCTGGAGGCTGAGTTTGTGCCCATGTTGTGGCTGTCTCTGAGGCTTTTTGCAGCCTGGGGGTAACTCTGAAGAGTTGCCAGTGGCACAGAGAAGGGCTGTGTGTGCACACAGAATCTGGGATGGTTTGGGTTGGAAGGCACTTTAAAATTCATCCCATTCCACCCCCTGCCATGGGCAGGGACACCTTCCACTATCCCAGGGTGCTCCAAGCCCCATCCACCCTGGCTTTGAAGATTTCCAGCTGGTGCCAGGGCCTCACAGCCCTCTAGATGTGCCTGCCCACACGTGTGTGCTCGGGGACAGGGGTCTGCACACCTCATCCTGGCACAGCCTTTGGAATGGGGGCCAATTCCAAGAGCTGGCAGCACTGTCCTGCTGCTCAGTGCCTGCTGGCTCACACAACCGAAAGGATTATGACATTCAAAAGAAATAATTTATAAACAGCAGATGTTTCATAAACTGTGACTAAAAAAACCCAACCCAAAAAACCAACACCACAGCCATAACACCAGCCCGCCCAGTAAATGCCTTGATTTGGAGGCAGGTATCTGGGCAGAGCAGCTGCTGGGAATGCCAAGGGAGGCTGGCTCCAGAGCAGAGCTGAGGCACCCATGATGCTGAATGCCTGATAAGAAACGTTGAAGTGATGCAAAGAGGGCATCTGAGGGAAATCAGACTCTGGCATTTTTTATAAGAAACAGGAGAAAGAAGGATTTGGTATGACTGATATGATATGGTATGATATGATAGGATGATATGATATGATATGGGGAAATGTAGGGTGGGGAAAGGAGAAGAAAGAGGGGAAAACAACAGTAAAGATGCAGCAGAGCTGAGCCACCACATGAGGAGTTTGACAGTGAGCTCTGAGCAAAGCTGGAGCCCTGTGCAGCAGCAGCAGCACTGTGAGCCTGTCCCCTGCCTTCCCCTGTCCCCTCATCCCGAGCTGGGCACGGATGAGAGTGACTCTGCTGCTGGGGGCACGGGTCCTGGCCAGGGAAGGGCCAGCAGAGCCTGACACTGCCATGCACCCCCTTCCCAAGAGCCTTGTTGCTACAACTGTAAAAAATCCATTTCAACATCAAAGTCTGTTTTAATTTGAGCTTTCAGTCTCTTTGATTTCATTTCTTCTGCATCTGCTAAATAATGACATGAGCACTTTCAGAAATGCCCTTCAGTGCTCTCTAATTTGTTTTTGGACTGTAATCAGCCTCCTCCTCCTCCTCTTCCTCTTCAAGACCTTTGTTCCCTGCAGCCCCTGCCCAGGCAGCAGCCAGGAGAGAGTGGACATCTCCCTGCTCGTGCTCCAGCAGATCCAGGCAGCTGGGCCAGAGCTGCTGGGTGGAAGCCTCTGTCCAGCTGTGGCTCCTGGGGACACATCTGCCACGGACTCCACGGACCTGCTGCAGCTCAGCATCTCCCTCCTGTCCCACCCCTGCTCCAGTGCATCTGTCAGGGGCAGCTCCTTCCTCACAGCCTTCCCTCCATGATCCCACAGGTCTCCTGTACTTCTCCAGTCCCAGTCCCTGTCCACACAACCCGAAAACACCTCCTGCAGCCCCAGCCTTGGTGGCCATCAGCCTCCCTGGCAGGATTACCTGGTCTCCCTCAGGCATTGCAGGAGTGTAACCCTCTGAAGGACTTGGACAATTCTTCCCCAGCTGGAAATCCTTGTGGTTGCCCCAGAAACTCTTTGGCAGAGATCCACACCTCCCGACCAGCTTTTAGCAACCTGCAGATTGGCCTCTGGGGCAGCCAGGGTTGTGGTTCCCACCCACATCCACAAGTGTCTGCTCTTCTGTTCACTTTCGGGGTGAAGGTCTGGATCAAACAGCCGAATATCTGCTATTGCCACCTGAAAACTGCTGGGAAACCTGTGGAAACATGGGCTGAAGGAGGTCTCAGGAAGGATCCAGCCAGTCTCTCCTCAGGGAAGGTGGATTTCTGGCTGGCAGGAATCTGTCCCTGCTGTGTAAGGGAGTTGGTGAATCTGGTCAGTGCCAGCCAGAACCCTTAACTGGGCTCTCCATCTCTCACTGGCTCCCACATTTGTGATTGCCATGCCCTGGACACTGCACTGAATGCCAGAGGAGAAGGCTCACAGCAGCGTGTCCGTGTACACAGCACATTAAATCTGGGACACACAACCCTCTGCAGCCCTAAGTTATTTGTTAAAGGCTGCTGATAGCTGTGATTTTATTTCTTCTCTGTTTGTCCCTGGCTGGGAGCTGGGGGGACTGGGGACTTGGGGACCTGGTTCCCTGCTGGTGTGTGGTGGCACCCAGAGCCTGGCTCTGGGGAGCACTGACAAAACCTCTGTGGGCATCCTGGAAGAAGGGGGCCACACTCTGGTTTAAAAAAAACCTGGTCTCCCTGGAGATCATCACATGCAGACAAGCTTCAGAAAAGGCTCATAAAGGACCCTAGAAATCCTCCTAATTGTCCATCTTGACAAACCCCACATCCCAGGCAGAGCAGGCTGTGCATTTGCAGATGGTTCCTTCTTTCCTAGAAAAGCAGAGGATTCATCCAGACCTAATCCTGTTTCATTCCCTGGGTCAGGGCTGAGGGCTCACATTCACATTCACCATCCCCATTCTTTCCCATCTCCATGAGAGAACAGCTTTCTGGAGGGTGTCCTGGGAGAGGGGCTGTGCAGGAGAGAGCTCACCCAGCCAGGATCTGTGCTGTCACCACCTCCTGCACCATCCCAGGGCTTCCAGCTCACACCACTCCTGTGCTGCCGTGTCCTTACGGGTGTGAGTTTCTTTGGGACCAAGGAGGAGGCCCAGAGTGAAGGGCTCTGTCCCAGCTGTGTCTGGCTGAGCACACGTGCTGCCCACGTGAGGCTGTGCTTTGCTGAGCTGCTGCAGGAGCTGCACCAGCCACCCCAAAAGTGACCTTCTCTGACAAGTCTCACTCTCCACAGGAGCTGTCTTGTGGCCAAATGAAAACCAGAATTTTTTCTGTATAGAGTGAGGGCTCTGAAAGGTCAGCCATCCTTGGGCTTTGCCATCAATAAAACTTAATTTGGGGACAGTGATTACCTGTCAGAGCAAGGGTCTGTCTACCCCAACACCCTCATCTCCAAAAGCAGCCAAGGGAGTGGGTGGAATTCAGGGAAAACAGCAGCTGCACCTCCCCAGCCCACAGCAGCTCTCCCTGCCTGCAGCTCAGGCACTTCCTTGAGGGGCTGTGGTTAATAACGTTGATGGACTTTTTTCCCCATGAATTTGTCTAATTGCTTTTTGCATTTCTGGATATCCATTAGCTGGTCTCAGCCAAGGAAAGGTTAATGAATTAGAGCCCTTAAAAGCACCCAAAGGGTTTTAACGGAAACAATTCTCTAAGCACAAATCCTCACGTTCTCATGCTGTTGTTAAGAGCTGCAGAATCATTTTGAGGGTGGTTGGTGTAAGTATGGGAACCCCAGCCCTATCCCCCTTCTGACCCATTTCCCAGCCCAGAGAAACTGGGGTGGTTTATCTGGCTCTGCCTGAAACCTGCCATTCCCATTCCTGTTTTGTTCTGTGCTGGGAGGATTTGATTTTTTTTTTACTTTTATTTATTCATTTTCTGTTAGAGGAGCAGGAAGAGTTTGGATTGTTTTTGTTGCAAATATATAGCCTGAAAAAAACAGCTGCTTATTATGGATTAGTTTCATGGGACTCAGAAAGTGAAGGAGAGAAGAAATATAAAGGAATGAAGTTTGGCACAAGTGGGAATGATCATCACGAGGACAAACCTGCTGGAGGAGAAGGGTCCAGAGGAGAGAGGTGTCAGCAATGAGTGGTTTCAGTTGAAAGAGAGGTTTCAGTCAGGTTTTATGGCCATGGTGAAGGGTGGATGGGGGTCTTCACTCTGCTCCCCCCATGCTGGACCAGCAGCACTGGTCACACTGGGACACACTGGTGGCTCTGGGTTGACAGCAGTGGCTGGGGAGCAGCAGAGGGATGAGCTCCTGCCCAGGCAGGACTGCAGGGACAGCTCATCCAGGGAATGCACTGATGGTTACTCAGCTGCCCAGTCTGGGGCTTTGTGGTGTAATTACTGCGAGTAGGGTGCAATTAACCACGGGGATCAAGCACAGCAAATCTCAAAGTGTAAGAGGAGTTTAATGTTGTCCTGCAGCCTGCTGTGGTGGTGGCTCTGGCACCCTGGCCAAGCCCCAGCACTGTGAGGGAGAGCTCTCCTAGAGCTCTGCACACCTTTCCAGGCTCCAAACACCTGACCAGCCTCACCTGGGACCAACTGACCTCCCCCACCTGCAGCCCTTAGGCAGGGGTGTATTTAAGCTCAGGCTCTCAGTTTTCTTCTTTCTCTTGGTTGGGCTGTGGGGGTGCCTTACCTGGCCTTGTTCCTTGGCTATGACTTTGGGGCTGCCCCCAAAATTGGCTCTCCCTGTTGGGGGACTGAGCTCCTGCCTCATCTTCCTTAGCAGAGAAACCTCTCCTTGCTGATTCTTGACACTTTATCTCCAGGTAGGCCAGCTTTTGTTTCATTTTATTTGTGCTTAATGCTTTTCATTAATGGAAGAGCTGATCTCGTTTCTCCCTGAAATTGTCTTATTTGCTGCAGGGACAGATGAGCAGAGAAATGCCAGTGCAGAACTTGATGAGGGAGAATGTGTTGGGGGTTTATGCAGGGGGAAGGGGTTGTTGCAAGGTCTATGTGTTGATGCCACAACTCTGGAAGCAGCCAGTGCTCTCAGGAGAGTAAAACTTGCTGGGCAAACCGTACTCTGTGGGAGCTGGAACTTGCCAGAGTAAAGAAATGCTTTCACTTGGTTTCCCCCCCGCCCCCCATCCTATCTTCTTTCTGCTCTTCCCAGCCCCTGAAGGCTGAGGGGTTGGTTGTGCCAGGCTGCTGCAAGATTTAGGAGCTGATTTTCTGGTCTCAGAGCAAGATCCCACTCTGCTCCCAGCTGCTGGCAGGGTTTTA